>OZ024828.1:42586134-42771134 GCA_964016985.1 Anodontia alba
GCGTCTTGGATAGAGATCAGTTTTCAGAGACGTTTTCTAAACACAGTTCAGCTCATCAATACTGTGTATGTCCACCATTGGAATCAATGCATGCTTGGCAACGACGCCTCACTGATGCAACAAGTGTTCTAAAAATGCCTGGGGAATACCATTCCAAATTCTCACAAGCGCACGTGACAGGTCAGGTAACATCAACGGCTGATTTTGGAGGCACCGTAAGCGACGCTGCATCTCATCTCAAACGTGTTCTATAGGAGACAAATCCGGTGTGACATTGCAGGCCAGGGCAGCACATTAACATTGTTCTGGATCAAGAAGTCGGTGACGACCAGCGCAACATGTGGGCGAGCGTTATCCTGTTGCAACGTGGCTTTATGTTGTTGCACAAATGGGAGAACATGGGCCGTATGATTTCGTCACGGTATCTGATGCCTGTAAGTATGCCGTCCACAACCACAAGAGCTGTTCTGCCACGGGATGAGATTCCACCCCACACCATGACAGTACCTCCGCCCAAAAGGACGCCGATGAATTACCGACTGTCATGGAAACGTTCACCAACACGACGGTACACTCTAGAACGACCGTCGCTGCTGTCGAGATGAAACCTGGATTCATCCGTGAAAAGAACACGTGTCCAGTCCTGTTGCGTGAAGTGTATGTGTCGTCTACATCAGGCAAAACGTGCTACATGATGACGTTGCTGGAGAACAGGACGTATGGCTGGACGTCGTGGCCGTATGCCTCGTTCACGCAATCGATTACGTACCGTTCGGGGACTAATCCTCCTAAGACAAGGAATACTTCTAGCTGTCAAAGTAGCAGTTCTGAGTCGATCAAGGAGATGAACCACCCGGATGTACGTATCCTGACGATTAAACTTACGCGTGGACGTCCTGACCAAGGCCGGTCTCTGGTGGTCCTAAACTGTTAGTACCGTCTCCACAAGACGTCTATAGTATTTCGGTGCACACAAGCGTCTACAGTATTTTGGTCTTGCAACATCAGTATGACGTACCCCAGCTTTAATCATGCCTACGGCGCGCCATCTGTCAGTTTCATTCAACCTTGGCATGGCGTATCAAAGACGTTTTTTTCAAAATTATCCTGGTTTTCTGTTTTACAGGCATCAACACTATGCTTGTACACATGTTTAGTCGACAAACGAGTTTGCGATCTAACTGCTGCCCGAAAAAAAACGTGGAAACGAAGACGTTGGCCAAACAGACAAACTACCCATGCAACTCATGCACTGACCAGTGAAAATGACCGGGATGGATACACAACTTGCCTGTGTAAAGTTTCAATCTTTAATTTATAAAATGGAGCGATACCTGAACATTTTTCACATGCACAGTTTATTTTTTCCGCTAGTATATATATATATATATATATATATATATATATATATATATATATATATATATATATATATATATATATATATATATATATATATATATATATATATATATATATATATATACATATACATACACCCACCGACGCAGTCCAAATGAAGGACAATCAGGCAACGAAACAGCGCCGTCAGTGGACAGTTCGGTGAGAGGTATTTTCATATTAATATTATTTAATTATTTGTAGGTTTTACGAATCTTGAGAAGCAGAAAAGTGTCCGAGTCTGAACCGGAAACCCGCAAACTATATATTGCAACGCACGCTAATCCGATTCTGGATATGTTGCCTGAGTTATTTAGGAATACCGACCGGGCTGCGCTAAGTTGTGCAGTCTGGTCGAGGTTTCTCAGGTTGCGTGAATTGTAGTTGCTGTCATGAATGCTGAGCAGGCTGCGCTGGCATATGCAGACTGATCAGTCCTTTTGTGGCAGCAGGCGCAAGGTGTAGTTTAGTTTATACGCTTAGTTTAGTTTGTAGTGCAGGGTCGGAATAGCCAGTTCGTTATTTGCGGTACCATATGAATTGCGTAAGCAGAAAAATTAGGTTTTAAATACGTATACGCAACACGTGAACATACGCACATGCACACAGCCACATACATACGCAAGGGGTTTTTTTTATGCTAAACATTAACTTAATCAGTTGTATTAAAACTGTAATGTCTGTTAGGCTTGTGAGACAATTTTTTACTATTTTTCCGACTGCGGAGTATAAGTATGTTACTTAAAGCTATTCCGATTTCGTCTGATCAGGGCACGGAGTTACTAAAAGTTGGAGTTGATCCTATACTACTCTCTTTTGATCATAATTCGGCAGTCGGCCGTGTTTGTCAGTTTTAATGTCAGTGACATTTAGGATTGCAACATTTGGAATGTCATATCCCTGATTGTCCTTCAGATAGTATAATCAGTATAAAGCCGTATATATGGAAATGGAATTTGCATATGACGTTAAGGGGGCGATGTTGCCAACGCTCACTGTCAACCACGCCCGAGGTCATTAAAAGGGAAATAAAGTCACGGATGAGTCACATCGATGTCAATGATGAATCTGTCATGGCTGCGGGGATCCAACCGCGACGTCAGTGACATCGCTCATCTTATACGGTGACATGCGTCATTGGAGAACAATGAGTAGAATCGTAACAGCAGTCTTCATCTTGTATTATTGTATGATATTTCCATAGTCTCTTTTTTTGTTTATTGTAGTTGTGTCCTTCCAAGTTTATTTTGATGTTTCCAAGAACATTTTGATGTTCAATACCTAAACAGAGAACAGGAGGTGAGGGTCGAGCAGACGCTAAGAAACGAATTCATGGAAGATTGTCTCTCTGAAATTAAGGTGCCTCAGAAAAAATCTTAGGTCTCAATGACCAGTATAATATAAACAGCGCGAAGGCCGTGTTGTAATAGATTGGTTTAAACAATATTTTATTTCAATTTGTCAATACGTTTACATTTAAGTACATAGACAGAATACAATAGCACAATCATACAGGATTTGAAAACAAGCATATCATGCTTCTTTGAATCATCTCCTGCAGTAAAGTTACACAATGAATGGAGTATGTCTAAATTATACTACGTATGGTAAACATTTTTTCATGAATAATTCATTGTTCAATTCAATAATAATGAAAGCAAGATAGGAAGAAAGAGAAAGAAAAGAAAAGAAGAAGATTAAAAAAAGAAAGAAAAGAAAGAGAAGAAGAAAGGAAGATAGGAAAAGAAGTCTGTGCGACGATAATTAGTAATAATGGTAACAGTCGTGATCAGTGTCGTGGAACATCAGTAAGTACGCTTGTTGATTACTGTAACATACCATTTCCAGGTTAAATCCAAAAGTCTAATTATTTGTTGAAAATCTTTTGGTTTGTTGTATATATTTATGAAATGCCCGGGAAAATGACTTCATTACCTTCATCTGATAATGTATCATCCCCGAACAAAAGAACAGCTTCCGATGGTTCAACATAATTGCTAACTGTAAGCAATAATTCTCTACGAAAGGCATTGAACTTCGGACATTTAAAAAGGAAGTGAGAAGTATTTTCCACAGCTCCACAGGTACAATATGGTTCGGGGATAAAATTTCTCCGATACAAGTGAAACTTTAATGTACTGCATTCAGTTCTTAATCTTGTATGAAGTATTTGATTACCTCTGTCGCCAAAGAAGTAATATTTAGGAATTTTCGGGGTATTTCTCTCAAATTTATATTTAAAAGAGGTCAGTGTCTGTGCTGATTTTACATCAGCGGGAAGATTGTTCCACTCTCGAATCGTAGAAGGAAGAAATGAGTCAAAATACAGTCTAGAATTTGCATGAACCTGTTGATAATTATCAGCATTACGAAGGCTATAGGGAGTCTCATTCCCTACTCGAGGCGGAACAAGATCTACCAAATAATCTGGAGCCGAACCATTCTGCATTTTGTAAAACAAGAATAATTTGTGAAGTTTCCTTCTTTCAGAGAGTTTTAGCCAACCTAATTCTCTATAAAGTTTATCAATTGCAACCAGTTTTGTGGTTCCTGAAACGATCCTTCCGCTTCAATCTGTATTTTTTCTAATTCATTAATTTGTTGTTGGGTACAGTTGTCCCATACAACATCTGCATATTCTAAAAGTGGCCTTACAAATGAAAAGTAAATGGTTTGTAGAGATTTCCTGTCCATTGTAAATTTCATCGATCTTAGCAGGTGTAAACGAGACCAAGCTTTTTCTTGAATATAGTTCAAATGTATTTGCCAGTCACATTTATCTGAGAAATAAATTCCCAAGTGCTTGTGAAACTGGACTTCTGGAATTGGGACATGATTGAAAAATAAAGTACGATGATTAAGTCTACATAGTCTTCTTGATATCAGCAATGCTTCGGTTTTCTTAGCATTAAAACCTACTAGCCATTTGGCAGCCCAGATTATATTCTTTGTAATAGATTATATTCTTAAGTAAAAAAAAAAAAAAAAAAAAATATATATATATATATATATATATATATATATATATATATATATATATATATATATATATATATATATATATATATATATATATATATATATATATATATATATATCGCGGGGAAACGCATCAAATATGAGCTATAAATAAAAGTGTAAGAAGAAAAACAAAACGTACTGCAATAGAGCGATGGAAGGAAAGTCAGGCAATCTCTTCACATTGGCACGGAGTTCTCCTCATTTTGGTTGGAGTCATACTGAGTGTATACAATTGATTAACCAAGCCAGGTTAATCAAGTAATATGCCCAACCGTGCCAACGTGAAGAGACTTGCCTGGAATTGTGTATTGTATTGGATTCTGTTTTGTATTATATATGTTGTAAATAGTATATGTAATAAAAAGTTGTTAAAATTCTAACTTTGTTAGAGTCTTCTGTGTTGTGGTACAGATAGGCATCGCCAACCCGGAAATTAATCAAATCGGAAGTTATTCTCGATGTGTCTTGGGCTTCAATGGCGTAACATCTGGTGTCAGAAGTTGATAATTTCCGTTTGATTCAGTTCCGGTTCGGCACGGTGTATCCTTGCTGTATTGTTACACAGATATATTAGCATATTAGCATATAAGCAAAGAGTAGTATTTTTTGTTCTCATTTTGAATAAATTCATTTAGTGTTAAAGTGCAACATTCTGGTGTTCCAAATTTATGGGAACCAATTCATCTAATTTTTTTGACGGTTTCAAGTCCTTGGTTAAATGCCCATAGCCATTCCTCAGATCTGACTTATGCTAAAATATTTTACGTAAGATAACGTTAAGGGTAACGGAATATGCGACGGTAAAACTTACGTCAATTACCACGTCGATTGTTAAGGTCGTTCTGTTGCCAGTGTGAATACGTGATACTCTACTTACGTTGTTAATATATGTAACGTAATTGTACGTTAAGCGATTTTTAGTCAGAAACGTCTTTACTTAGCGTAACGAAGATAAATTTAATAAGACGTCGCTACGTGACGTCAAATAGTAACGTCAGTACATTGTTACAGATACTATATTTTCGGTTCTTAATAGACGTCAGTTCCGAACGTCACCGTTACATTACGTCGCTGATATTGTAAAATTAGAGTGTAACTTGAATTTAATGCAGATACGTTAAACTTCTGACCAGCGTTTTAGTTGGACAATTTTAAACTTGATTTAAGATGTTTAAATTTCGACGTGAGATTTTACGTTTGTAATTATGGCAGAGCTTGTAAAATTAGGGAAAGAGTTAGGTTATGAAGAACAGGAATTAAGAGAATGGGTTACTAGGCAGCAGGAAATACAAAGGGCAGATAGAGCTGCGGAACGTGAAGTCCAGAAGGCCAGTCGAAGCCGAGGCCGAGAAGGGCAGAGCCGAGGCCGAGAAGGGCAGAGCCGAGGCAGAGGCCGAGAAGGTCAAAGTCGAGGACGAGGCTGAGAAGGTCAGAGGCCGTGCCGCGAAGGCCAGATCCGAGGGAGAGGTTGTTACTAAGAGACGGGGTTTGAAAAGTGTGAAATTAAAATAGTAAGAGAAGAGACTTGTTGTATAGACAGCTTTAAACTTGATTTAATTTGTTTAAATTTCGATGTGAGATTTTACGTTTGTAATTATGGCAGAGCTTGTACAATGAGCGAAAGAGTTGGGTTATGAAGGACAAGAATTAAGGAAATGGATTGTTAGGCAGCAGGAAATACAAAGGGCAGATAAAGCTACGGAACGGGAAGTCGAGGAGGCCAGGCCTGAGACCAAGGCCGAGAAGGCCAGAGCCGAGGCAGAGATCGAGAAACCAGTCGAGGCCGAGGCCGAGAAAGCTAAAGCCGAGGAAGAGGCCGATAAAGTCGTGGCCGAGGCCGAGAAAGTCAGTCGAGCCCAGGCTGAGAAGGCCAGAGCCAAGAGAGAGGTCGTGGTTTGAATAGGGGTTGAAACTAAGACACTTGTTGTATAGAAAATTTACTCAGGGAAATAGATCCTCACTTAAACATCGTTCCGAGCAGTTTTAGAGAGTAGGTTCTGAAACTGGCTTATGAGTCATTGATGGCCGGACATTGAATTATTAAAAAGACTTTGAATAGAATTTTGGAGAGTTTTTAGAGTTCATTTGGCCAAGGGTTTGTGGTGATGTAGCAACGTTTTGTACGTCGTGCGACTTTGTCAGCGGACAATTCAGAAGGGACGTGTAACCAAAGTTCCTTTAGGAAAATAACCCTTGATTAACACACCATTTAAGAGAGTAGTAGTCGACATTGTCGGTCCGATTGAACCCTGGTCCGATAAGAAATCGCGGTATTTATTAACTATGACTGATTATGCAACGCGGTACCCGGAAGCTTGTTATATAGACCTAGTATTGAGACCGAGCGTTGGTAGAAATGTTTAGTAGGTTTGGGGTGCCTGATGCAATGCTAACTGATTGTGGGTGCCAAGTTACTTCAGAGGTCATGAAGGAGGTGTCAAGATTACTTTCCAGCTATTAACGACGTCCATGTGCAACGTGTTATTAGAGCGGGTCCACACTATTTTAAGCAAATGCTTCGTAGAATGTGCGCCGAAAGGCCCAAGGATTGGGATAGGTATATTCCCGCGTTATTATTTGCCATTAGAGAGGTTCCACAGGAATTTAGAGAGTAGGTTCTGAAACTGGTTTCTCACCTTTTGAGCTATTGTACGGACGTAACGTTCGTGGCCCCATTGCAATATTGAAAGAATTAAGGCCTGAAAAGATAAGTGATGACCATCTATCTACCTATCAGTATGTGATGACCTTATCAGGTAAGGTTAAAGCAAACATGCAAAGTGGCACATGACAATTTGAAGAAGGTACGGGGCAAGCAAAAGACATATTACGATAGGCGCGCGAGATCGCATAAGTTTAAGGTAGGTGATAAGGTATTATTGTTGCTCCTAATAAATAGTTATTACACTGGAAAGGTCCGTTTGAAGTGGTCGAAGTACTTAATAGAATGAATTACCGAATTGACGTCAACGACGCCAATATTTTAAAAGAGTATGTTGAACGTCGAAGCGTGATATAACATTGTTTATTTTCAATCGAAACGGTAGCGGAAGTCGATGACACGGGGGAGTATTCATTAGATGGTTGTACATTTCCGTCAACAGAGCACGGAATTGTTTAAGGACGTCGGTATTTCAAATGATTTGTCGATAGAGCAGATTTGCGAGACTGAATCACTAATAGAACAGTACCCGGATATACTGACGAGTTTACTCGGACGCACGGATGTAATCCGTCATAATATTAAATTATTGACAACGAAGCCTGAAAGGTAACACTATTTCATATAAAACCCATGAGGTTATGAAAACAGAAATGCTTGACTAAGGAATAATTAACCCGTCAGTTTCTCCATATTCTTCGCTAATAGTTTTGGTTCCAAAAAGGATGGGTCGGTGCGGTTTTGCATCGATTTTCGGAAACTGAATAAAGTTACAGGCTTCGATGCAGAAGTAGTTGTGGTCATGGTACCCAAGATCATAAACTCATAAATCCGTAAACGAATGACGAATCAGAATGTTCAGACCAACAGACATGGACCCAAGAATAAAGGGTGTAATCAGGCGTCCGCGGATAGTAAGCATTACTTGGTAAGCAAGCTTCGCCCATCATGCCCATAGGCCTGAACGAAGGAAATTTAGGTAGGAGCGTATGTCCGGGAAGTCTACGAGCGTACTTATGGCTCGTCATTGGCAAAAACATCAGAAACAATTCTGGAAACTGCCACATTGTAGGGATTGACTAGATCATGATGTCTCCCATAGAACTTCATAAGTGTTGCTACCAGTTTGGTTTTTTTGATACCCCTGGCTCAACAGCTTTGTAGTGAGCACTTTCCCACGCTCCTGATAATTTGAACAGGCTCTGGTATAACGGATTAACTGTGATACGTAAACGCCATATGCTGGTGCAGAAGGGATATTACTGCTCAGGAATGGAAAGTTGAAGTCATCCCGTTTGTCGTAAAGCCTAGTAGTAAGCTTTCCATTGTCAATGCAGAGATAACAATCCAAGTATGAGGAGGAGGCCGAAGTCGCCGTTGTTTCCTTTATTTCAAGTTCACGTGGATAGATGAATTCCAAATACTCTGCAAATTTTGTGTGTTTTTTTTTTTTTTTTTGTTTTGTTTTTTTTTTTTTTTTTTTGTTTTTTTTTTTTTTTTTTTTGTTTTTTTTTGTTTTGTTTTTTTTTAGAGACAATACATCCATCTATATATCTGTAGGTGAAATTGAATACAAGGTGTTTCTTGCCTGCTTTGAGGAGACTTTGTACAAACTCCGCCTCATACGAGTATAAAAACAAGTCGGCAAGCAACGGTGCACAGTTAGTACCCATCGGTTTACCGATTGTTTGCTGAAATATCCGTCCGCCGAACTCCACAAAAATATTGTCGATTAGATATTCTAGCATTTTTATGACATCTGCATCTGAGTATTTTTGTGGCGTATCAGGGTGATCCCGAACGAAGTATGTGTCTTTGTAGCCAATGACAACATACTGAAAGGGACGGTTACTATTCTTATGGAAGAAACACTGGTTGACAATTTCCTTTAATTTAGATTTCAATTTATCATGAGGAATGCCAAATATGGAGGAGGCGGTAAATAAACTGTCAGGTCATAAATACTTTTCAAAAATTGATCTGAATAAGGGTTATTGGCAAGTGGTATTGACAGATGAGTCCAAAGCTTTGACAGCGTTTGAAACTCCACGGGGATTATTCCAGCTTACTACTATGCCTTTCGGGCTTGTAAATGCAGGAGCTTCCTTTTGCAGGCTGATCCGCTTCGTTCTGCTGGGTCTTCGGAATGTAGATAGATTTGTGGGCGATACGCGGGTTTTTCTCCAACGGGAAAATCATATGACGTGTTTACGTCAGGTTTTAGAAAGATTACGGTCCGCAAGCTAACAACTGAGCCATCGAATGATTTGGTACGGCAGTATTGAATGCCTTGGTCATAATATTGTAGGGCAATCTAGTAAGCCCCAAGAGGATAAATTACAAGCCACTAGAGATGCTAAGACCTACTACTAAGAAACAAGTAAAATCATTCATAGGGTTAGCAGGGTTTTACCGCAGGTTTATACCTAACTTCTCGACCATTTCTTCTCCTTCAACGGATTTAACGAAAAAAGATAGGCCAATTAACATCAAAGATTTGCAGGATCACCTTGAGAAGGCTGTTCAAACATTGAAGAATAGGCTCACATCTAACCCTATTCTTCGCCTACTTATATTCCAAAACGGAGTACCGATCATTCTTAAAATGGATGCTTCCGACACTGGTTTAGGAGCCGTTTTGCTCCAAGAGTTTGATGGCTAAGGAAAGCTTTCCATTGCTTACGCAAGTAGGAAACTTCTACCTAGGGAAAATAATTACTCGGTTATAGAGAAGAAGTGTCTTGGCATAATTGAGGCCATCGAGAAATTTAGGAAATACATGTTTGGTGCTGAGTTTGTGCTCGAGTCCGATCACAAAACATTTACCTTTATGCAATATGTTAAAGCCTCGAATAATAAGATGGGCGCTGAAACCAGCTGTACCGCTTTAGAACTGTGGCTATACGTGGTCAGGATTTGGAAACAGGATTACCTTAGTAAGTAATCCGTCCAAGGTTGTATCTAGTTCTGCTTTTATTTTTGCGACTGTTACTGTGTCGTGGCAAAGAAAAAACATTTTTTTCCTCTTAAGGAGGGGCCTGTGTTACGACTCAGAGCAGACTGCGGCGCAAGCTGACCACATTCTAGTTTCACATTCTGTAGTACCACTTGTTTATTAATAGTAATTTTAATATGTCTGTACTGATTGCTAAACGCATAAAAACGTGAAAAGTGCATAAAGCGTGAAAGTGTTGCGTTTCAGTTGCATACTATATACCCACCGACACTGTCCAAGAGAAGCAAAAAACGTTCATATTTTCATATTTTTATAAATAGGTGGCAATGCTTGATATATGTCAAAGGCAAACAGGTGTGTACGATACATTTATTTGAATTAACCACTTAACTAAAGAGACGTTGACCTTTGTTTCAGTTACAATAGTTTTGCATGGGAAAACTTGATTTTCGCGCACTAGAAGTTGGTGCAAAACTATTGTATCTGCAGTCACAATAGTATTGCACGAAGAAATACTATTCATAAATAGGGTTTTGATGTAAAACTATTGTAACAGATGTAGGTCACAGCAGATACAATAGTTTTGCATCAACTCAGAAGCACATGGTTGCACCAGAAAACTTTTCAGTACCTTTTAAAACTAAGGAGTTTTTATAAAATCATGCTGAAATTGAACAGCAGGACTAGTGGAAATCTTGATCTACTATACTGACAGTTTGATAACTGTATATTTTATAAAGACTATTCGGTTTGCTAATGGATTTGATGTATAACAAATTTGTTATGTTAAAAGTCAAGAGTATACTTGATTCATGCTCTTTCAGAGGTCCAGAACACTGCGTCAAGCAAAATTCTTTATATATGGCAGACAGTTTAGTCTGTCGAAGGATGTCCAGAGTCACTTGATTGAAATCACTGATGTTCTAGAGCTTCCA
Organism: Anodontia alba; assembly: GCA_964016985.1. Taxonomy (NCBI): domain Eukaryota; kingdom Metazoa; phylum Mollusca; class Bivalvia; order Lucinida; family Lucinidae; genus Anodontia; species Anodontia alba. The sequence continues at coordinate 42,597,110 of OZ024828.1, forward strand.
AAGGCTGGATAAAGCCTCCCTTTTTTGAGCTTACAGCAAAGCTAAAATCCACTAAACATCTATGGAAGTCCAAATTTTTTACCAAAATTTCTCTCTGAATTCCACCAAACGTCTCCCTTTCTGACAAGTTTTGGCAAAGCGGAGCCCCACCACTTTTAATCTACTCTCATTTCATAATTATATTCCTGTTTTGTTTACTGTTTTTTGTGGGGTTTTTTGTGTGTTTTTTTTCAGTCTCATTTCAGTCATTGTCAAATTTGTTTAGTAGTATGTGGTACATGTATATAATTAAAATTATGTACATGTAGCAGAGATGGGATAAGCTGTTGTATGGGGTATTATAGGGTAGGGTAGCTAGTTTTGCACCAACTTTTAAGGGCCTTCACAGATACAATAGTTTGAATATATTGAATTACTAAAGAACCAACTGGAATATGTCTACAAAAATTTGATGGAAGATGCAACTCATTATATGTGACCAAAATATGTGAAAAAATTGAAAATAGCAAAAATGTCAGTTACAATAGTTTTGCGCTCGATATGTTGCCTGAGTTATTTAGGAATCCCGAGCGGGCTGCGCTAGGTTGTGCAGTCTGGTCGGGGTTTCTCAGGTTGCGTGAATTGTTGTTGCTGTCAAGAACGCTGAGCAGGCTGTGCTGGCATGTTCATACTGATCAGTCCTTTTGCAAGTTTGACAAAGTCTTAACTATAAATGAATTCGCTATCATTCAGACAAAATATTCTCTATTTCAAGTTCATAGGAAACTTTTAGGCTATTCAAGGGAAAATACCTCCAAATCTTCCCCATTATAAGTCTATGGGCAAATTTTAGCTTTTCAAGGGGATATGATGTTCTGATCTGGCCTAAATCCGATCTCCAAAATAATTTTGGCCTGTCTTGATTACCTGAGATGAAGATCCGATGAAAACAATAATATGATATTTTACCCATTATTTGTCTATGGGAGTTTTCACTTGCTGTGGTAACCACAAATTGATCCCATCTGCTCCAAAACATTATGCAATCAATCCCCCACACCAACAATGCTACAAATGAAATTTAACCAAGACTGATCAACCGGTCTCAGAAATATATTGTTTTAAGGTGGTTACGACAAAACTCGTTGTTTTAAGAAGTGAACCACACAAAAAATGAAAACGAGTTTTCAGTATTTTTAAATGTGACATAACTCTAAGTAAATATTCCAATCTGGTCCAAACACAAACTCATTTAAGTATATCTGTGTTAGTTTCAAGAGATTCGATCAAAGGAAAAGTTGCAGAATAGTGGAATATTGCTGAATTTCAATCTCAGCTGGATCTCTGTGTCTTTGTTATGAGCAAGTTAGATCATTTTCCCATAACATATAAAGTCGTTATCAATCGGGTAACATTTTAACGTATCTGCGAAGAGTTAGCCCAAATTCGAACTCGGCCAAGATTAAAATCTGCCTCCGGGGAAAATAACTCCAAAATACATTGTCTGATATGGCTGAATTTCAACATCAGCTGAGACTATATGATTTTTCTGGTTATCAGCATGTCCAATCAACTTCAGATAAAAAACTGAAGTCGTTATCAGTTGAACAACATTTCCAGTCTAGGGGCAAATTATTCACTCTTCGAGGGGCTGTAACGCCAAAGCGAATATTCCGCTCTGGCCCAATTTCGATATTGGCAGAGATTTTACGCATGTCCTGGTTACCTGCAAGTTTGATGAAGATCTGATTAAAATACAAGCTATTGATCGAACAACACCTCATAATAAGTCTATCGAAGATTTCGGATGCTATGAAAAAAATGTAAGAGAAAAGTCCAGGAAGTGCTATAATCACAAGCCGCAGCCCATCCCAGATACCAAGAGGAAGAGGAAACAGACAAAACAAGCGCAAATCGAACAAACGTACGAAAAGCACTAAGATTAGCTCTCTCTTCCCGAAGTAATCGCAATGCTAAAAGGACTGAAAAATACAATAAAAAATTAACACAAGGCAAGACTTAAAACAAATCATCTCGTAGAATAAACCACAGGTCCTGATGCCACTCTTAATAGAAACACATAAAATTCGGTTCGCATAAAGGCTCCCAACTCAGTCAATGCATCAAAGCGAAAACTTAAAAATAAAATTAATCTCTATGATAAACACAGACAAGTACTCATGGCAATTCTACTGTGTAAATGAAAACCAATAGCTGAACCGCGGCGGGCCAAGCCAAAGACATATCGTCAAGCTCTATCCCACTGTTCAAAGTTCCACGAAGAGGCCGCCACCGAACCCGAGACCCAAACTGCCGCCGCGCAACCAAAGAGCGAAACACAGCCATCAACAACGACTGGGCCAACAACCAGGCACGCAGTCCGCCTCATAACACCCAGGCTACAGCCACCCCCTCCCCCCATAACGGCCCACTAGCTCCCCGAACCGCCAGACTCTCCCATAGCTTTTCCAAATCCGCACACCAAGTCACCGTAAAATTCTGGTTCCGATATACCCTGCCGCAGAAGTGCCCAGTACCCACACCCCCACCCCACCCCCGCCAAGGCACCGCGTCCGCGACAAAACTTCGAAAATACCCCGCGAAGTCCAAAACAACGACAGCCCCGCATAAGAAGCCCGGCAGCAAGGGCCCCATTACGGCAGCCAAAACCACCAAGACCCGAAGAAACCCCGGCGAATCTAATAAGTAAAATATCATGCAGTCAATCCCCCAACCTTAGAAATGCTACACCTGAAATTTACCGATTGGTTTTTAGGACATTCTTGTTTGTAAGTGTGAACGACGACGTACAATGGACGACGGACAACAGAACAAGCCAGTATAGGCTTAGGCTTGTGATCCTTTGGCTCAGGTGAGTTAATATGTCATAGTACAGGTTATATTGTATTTCCTTTCGAATCGTTGAGCCCTGGTTATTTTGAAAATTGAATACCGCTTAAGCCGGCGCTAGGGGGTGTATGCAGCCTCGCAAACTACAGTGTTGCATATGAAGAGACTTAATCGTCCCGAATCTCCAATTTTCGTGATTTTGTGTGTTCTTTGTTTCCAAAGGCAATCTTTTTTTTGATAAGCGCACAATATTTTTACATACGAGTATTTATTTTATTGATAGCGGTGAAATCAGTGTATATCTGGTGAAAATAAAAGTGGTATCAATCACTAGTGAATTGATATCGTATCATTTCACTATAGTGACTGATACGATTTATATTTTCATTCCTCGCTTTGGGCGACTTCGGTTTTCTTCATTGTTTCAGAAGTGGATATTACGTCCACTTCAGATTTTTGAACACCTCTAACTTTTTTGTTTCTTAACTAAAGTATCAAGTGTTGGTATGCATTTTCTTAGTTAGAATGTAAGGAACATTTTGGTATCTAAATTATTTCGATTTGCCGATTTTTCTTTTTTTCTTTTTTTTTTTTTTTTTTTTTTTTTTTTTTTGCTTTTGCCTCTCCAGCGTTTCTCATGTTAAGCACTGAGCGTCGACGCCATGACGTTCATGATTTGTTTGGTGACGTTAGATATGACGTCAGAGACGTGCAGTGGCGTTAAAAATAAAATAAAAAGAAAATTTACTCTTTTTCAGTGAATACCATACAATTTTCATCTCGTGTAATGAAAACATTCAAATTTTCACTCGTGCTTCGCACTCGTGAAAATACTGATGTTTTAATTACACTCGATGACAATATTTATGGTATTCACAGCAAAAGAGTAAATATCCTCTATATATTTTTGCACAGTTATTTCACAATTAAATCTCAACGTTTCGGCTGATTAAAGCCTTTTTCAAGAGAGTTAAGTTCTTTCAATGCTACACCATCTTCTTATCAATACTGTTAACCATGTTGAATACAGATGTTATGCCCAACGTTGTCCGCTTTAGCCGGCGCTAGGGGGTGTATGCAGCCTCGCAATCTACAGTGTTGCATATCAAGAGACTCAATCGTCCCGAGTCTCCAATTTTCCTGATTTTGTGTGATTTTGTGATCTTTTTTTTACTTTTATTAACAAACGCCACATATGAAACCACCGACGCACGGACATAAAGGAACTGCCTTGGATGTCTACTAAAAAGGAAAACAAAATAAAACGCCAATTGTTGATTTTCATGTACGATTTACATGTGTTTTGTTGCTGTTCGCCGCAGCTGCTGGGCATATCCAGGCATGCAGTTTTTTTTTTTTGGAGTTTCCATTACCTTGATGGATTGCCGGCCCAGGCTAAAGGCTTCATCCAACCATTCTATCTAGGTTTTGCTTAGAGACCTATAAACTCTATAAAGGTCGATCGCATTAACCCAACGTTAACCCAGTTAATTTTAGTAACTTTGTATGGGATATATCATGTGGTCTCAATTTTCTTTTCCTCTTGCATCAGATCGACACTGATCCTTCAACTTTGTTTTATCATAGTGTTTCTGATTACTCGTACCTGTGTTTTAATGTGGTGTTTCACTTTCACTGATCCTACATGTATCGAACAAACATTTGGTGTAATTTGGAACTACATTAAAATCAATGCCGAGATTTTATAGGAAACAGAAAATAAAACTAGATTAAGCAATCCAGTATTCTATACTATACAGTTGCCCGGTTCATCGCGAATACCCTCATGACGTTAATTCTATTCTAGTGTTCACCTGCTTTCTTTCTTTCTTTTTTTTTTTATTTTATTTATTTTTATTTATTTGTATTTTTTTTTTTTTTTTTTTTTTTTGCTTTCTGTCTGTTTTCACGTGTTATGTTTTGTTGTTCTGAAGTAAGTACCGTTGTCGTAACATTATACATGGTCAGTTACCTTCTTCAGCAGCTGCTTTCTGTGATAGTTTGAATCTGTATTTGTTTTCGTTTGTTTTGTATTATAAGATTAATATTTTGAAGCTGCGTGACTTTAAGTCGCCAGAATTTTTCCGCTGGCCACTCGACGGCTGTGTCTCTACTGTAGATATTTTGTTCCTTCGTTTTGATTATCATGTCTTGTTTCTGTACCTCAAGAAGGCTGTTCGTCATGACTGGCTTTTCCTTTTCTCTTTGTTATTATACGAGTTTTTAACATATATACTACTGTCACCATGTCGTCTCTGACGAAATGTAACCATGCTTGTGTTGCTCTTTTACAGGGTCTATATATCAAAATGATGGTAGTTTTAATAGATCCATTTATACATAATCGAAAGTGTGTCAACTTATTTAGTTTTGAAACTGACTAATGGTATTTGGAACCTGCAGTTTAATTGTTTCGAATATTCGACGTTTTGTGTATTGTTAGCTTAGATGTTGAGTAATTTAAGATAATGTGCGCTGATATTTCTGAAACGAAATCCGTTCCTTCTTTCGGCTGCAACAAATAATATTTTAAATGAGCTATACAAGCATTGATCATATAAACTCAGCCAACCCGTGACTGCTATAAAATATTCTGCATTTCCAAAGAATAAATCGCAGCAGTGTCATAAGTTGGTGTGTGAAAACCATAAACGTTGGCCCGTACTTCGATATGATACATTTCTGGTCTTCTTGGACTACTGTGCTCATAAATTATATATGAAAATAGAGTTCCAGTGCAGCTGGGAAAAATCGTTATCGATACTTAGACGAACTGATCTTTTGTGTGTTTTTACAATAAACGTCAAAAAGATTGCCTTTGGAAACAGAACATATTACGGATCAGAAAATGAGAGTTATCATAAGCAGTATTCATTTGCAACACTGCTTGCGCCCTTCATAAGCAGTATTCGTTTGCAACACTGCTTACACTAGCGTTTACAGAACTCTATTTTCAAATATACCACAATGGGCCAAAGATCCCAAAGGAAATGAAATATAATCTGCATTATGGTGACGTTCTACCGCCACCACACGGCACTAACACCAGCTGCAGTGTAGTAAAATAAACGTCAAAAACAAAGAGCACACTACGGATTAGAATACGGGAGTCTCGGTTTTACTGAGACTCTTCATAAGCAGCAATGAAGTTTGCAACACTGCTTACGCCCTCTAGCGTATACATGAGCAGATCTTCAGTGGGTGTCCTTTTCTAAAACAAAATTTGTCGATCAGTGCATTCTGATTCATTACGGTGGCATGGCACTTATGCACTGGATAGAATCGGTTTATAATTAAGCTATTACGACCTTTCATACCCCCGCCACACGATACTGGCGAGGTACTTTGGTTTCACGTTGGTTGTCCCTTGTGTCCATCCGTTCGTTTGTCGTACGTCTTCCATCCACCCTTCCGTCTGTATTTTCGCTTCCGGACGATAACTCCAGTAAATATGAATGGATTTTCACCAAACTTGGTATGTGCGTTGATATCGTGGATATCTGGTTTGGGGTTGCTTATGGCCAAATTTCGTCAATGCAGTTATTGACGAAAGTATTGTTTCACGTTTTTAGTGTATGTATCTACTAAATGATTCAGTTCTGGAAAGGGGAATACAAGCATTTTGCTTGGAAAAAAATGTAGGCCTAGTCTGGAATAGTGTTGCAACCCGGGGCCTCTGTCGAACGCTCATATTATATTTATAAAGAGTTTTTCTCGTGTTCTACATTAAAGTGAAGTTTTCGAAAGTAAAACATATTTTAATTAGCAATACTTAACCTTTAGATAATGTGCTGTTCTATTCTGTATTTCACACCTTCCACAGAAAAAAAAAACGTTCAGTCGTCTAAAGGAGTCTTAATCCAGAAGGTCCCTTAGGCAGTTACCTGTGTGACGTAACCCTTCCCGTTTTAATGATCACGTGTCAGTTTCTTTGATGGATAAAGAAACAATAGAAACAATTAGCTGCGCGGGAAGGAAGGATTCTCTTATCTATAGGTTAAGTATTGCTAGTTAAAATATGTTTTACTTTTAAAAACTTCATTTTAACTCCACAATACATTAACCTTTAGATAATGTGCTAGAATTTGCAGATTAGGAGGGAGGAGCTGTCCTAGTTCTAGCACAGATAATATATAGAATCCCTATACTTCTAGATTAAGACTCAGGAAGCACTAAGGAACCAGATACATTCTATTTCTACATGAAATTCTATTAGAATGGTCCAGATTCACTAATAACATATCTTTAAGGTGTTAACAGTACAAGCTGCTAGTTTCTCAAGCCTCACAGGCCTAATTACTGCCCCCTCCCCCTCCCCACCTTTTTTTTTGGGGGTAACAACAGTTGGCCCAAAAAAAGAATTAATGAGACATCAAGACAATCTCAATATTGCACTCAAGAATACTGTTTGAAAATACGTTTGAGCCCAACTTGTCAAACAGTTGTCTATCTTGAGAGGTGCATTATTCGATAAGGAAGTCTTCTCGGACGAGCTTCCTATAGATAACCTACATTTCTCGAGATTTTCATATAAATCCTAGACATGTAAAGATTATCTAATTAGTAAATGGTCTAAACTATTTATAAATATGATCTAATTAGAATCTGATTAATTGGACCGAATTGACCGTTTCCAATAACCAGTTCATAATACTTAAATAACCATAAGGCTTTATAATTATTTCCTTTTGCCTTTCAATCTAAAGAGGAATAATAATATAATTTGGGTAAATGGACTAATCCTTGCTGAATACCCAGTTAATCCATCAATGATAACGAACATATGATTGATAATTTTATCTATTGCTAGGCTGATTGTATTAACGTATCTTAGTGCCAGCAATGATATTCTGCTGATGAAGAATGACAACCTGAATTATTTTAATAAAACGCTACTACCATAGGAGATTTAGGAAGCGTTTCGTATCCGTAACTAATTTAATAAAAGGAAAGACTGCTGATATCATCACATAGAGTTTGGCAGACGTAATATTTTTTAATGGAAAGAAAGGCTGATAACATAGCGTACTGTAAAACAGCCTCCTAATAAAGAAGATTTTACAATATGTATCAAGATCTAATTAATTTAGAAAGAATTGGCTAGAATCATTTCTATTACCAGGTCTAAGTACCATGGATGTAATTCCTAAATAATTCTTATCAATATTATTAGTCAAATTCCGACAGTATATTAATAATTTGACTATGATAGAAAAAGTAATATCGATACGACTTCCTTTAAATTTCTTACTCCATAAATGCTTCAAACTTCAAACGAGAATAGGGGAGCTTATTACACAAACTTGAACTCATCATAGTATAATTTATAAGTACATATGTCGAGTCAAAATAATACTAATTTTAGTATCTCTGATAACGCAAAACGTAGAGGTTCAGAGACACGAATATACCTGGAATAGTGAGAATAGATGATCTTATCATTAATGATATGTATATATAATAATAGGATATTTCTTTTATGAATACATCGTTAAACGTAACTAATTTATTCAAGTAGAAAAATAATAAGATGTTCCATTTAATGGATAAATCATTCATCGTGACGGTTAGATTGTCCAAAGAAACTAGATATAATATAATATAATATTACTCTAAGGATTGTATATAATAATAAACAATTCATTTGTTATATATAATTCAGCCTTGATAATTTAATAGTTTATGACTAATTTCTTAATAGTTGAAACCTCCTGAAATATCATACTATACTTGTATCAGATATCAGATAGGAAGGAGGGCCTCTCAAAATCTATGTGTAGATCGTGAGAGTAATTACATCACAATTGTGTAGAGACAATTCTTAACACAATAGTGAAAGATGTATTGTATAGTTTTTTTATTCGTTAAAATTCTATGTAATACTAATTGAAGATAGATGTAAATTTATCTTCAATCAGAAATGTAAAGAATAGAAACTCATTATTTCTCTGTTTTAAGATAGAAAATGAATGAGTTCTTTATCGATAATGATTGTATCGATGAAATAAGACAGTAATTGGAACCTAATGGATGTATTCTCCCTAAACTGATCAATAGGAGTGTATCCATGATATAAACTGAGAGATTAGGCTTCGAATAATCAGGCATAGTCGTTACAAACTGAAGTCTGAGTAATTGTTTGTTTAAAGGTGTATCAATAAGATTTTAAACATAAAAACGAACCGTAAATAGGTCAATATAACTATTAAAACAAGTTTAAAGACACATATTTCACTGCATAACAGCCTAATGACCCTATCAGTGAAATATGCAGATAACATATCATATATCTGTAATGACCTATGGCTCGCAACTAGTTAGAGGCATGGGAAAATCCGTTTTGGGCAGAAGATAAATGGCTAGATGTAAAAAAAAAAAAAAAAAAAAAAAAAAAAAAAAAATGTTTTTATTCAATTATCCATTTGAAACTATTTTGATAAAGTATAGAATTTGAATATTAAAAAGTTTCATAAACAAGTGTAACTTAGTTTACTTAAAATCACTTAGATTTTTTTTGTTGTTGTTGTTGTATTAATCTATTTATTTATTATTATTATTAAAATCAGAAATTAAACATTTAATCCACTATTATACCCAATCCATCATAACTGTGCAAGAACTTTTAGGAATAAACTTGCTTTCATTATCCAGTGAAACTGAACTTTTAAACCATTATGAAATATGAAACGTCACTAAAAAGGTGATAAAATTTATTAGGTATCTGAGATGTACATATTATTTTGTTCTTAATTTAAAAATTGTGATAATAGATTGGGTATATAAAACAATGTCTGGGATTTCTTCGTTGTTCAATCATTAATGGAGAACTTAGATTTAGAATTAAGCTCAAAATGTTTTTTTTTGTTTTGTTTGTTTTTTTTGTTTTTTTTGATTACAAGTCTGATAACAATTTTGATCTTTTGAAGAGTTCAGGTTTTACCTAATACATAAATAAAAGTAAATAAAGAAATAGATAAAAAAAAAAACTGTCTTATTATTTCTTATTGTTATTATTCATAATTTTTTTTTTTTTTTTTTTTTTTTTTTTTTTTTTGACAACCCTGAAAAATAAAAATTTACTTTATAATTCAATAAGAATGCATAAAAGTAAAAAAAGAAAAAAATGCATCATTGAATTTAGACATTTTTTATAAAAATTGATCAACAAAATTTATAATTAAATCAAAATATTCATATAGTTCAGGTAAAACAATGAACACTTTATTATATTCATTTTCCCCTTTTCTGGCCCCACCTAAAAAGACTTCAGGCAGTGTAATCACTTAGATAAGACCAGCCTTTGATGTGGGACACCACTATCAGGGCTGTATTTTGGGTGCAATCATGATGGACCACCCCAGTCAAGAGGCAGAGAATATGTGTCTTTAACTTATTATAATTAATGGAGATAGATATATATCGAATCGTATATAATATCTCCAATCAAATAATTGTTTAATGACCATTTAACGTAAATCATAAGGATAACGTCCCTTTACAGTATGTATAAATGTACACTTAATGTACATTCCTAACTGTTAAACGAAACTCTAGGAAGATCTGACAGAAAATGTAAATGCAGAACATCCTAATATGGAAACTTAATTGTATAAGAAACCATTATAATTTATTGAGACAGTCCAGCCTATGATGATATCGATACTTCCTGATTTGATTGTCTACCATATTCAATTAGAAATATCCATCATCGGATATTGCAATATTATATTTAGGGGACAACATATCCAGGAGAAATGTAGATTTTCCAGATTTGTACCCTTTCCATTACTCGTTAAATGCCTCTGTGGCACTAAATTAGGTATAGTTAAGCTCATATTGCCAACCACTGGGTCGATATCTCTGCTGGTGGATGATTCGTTCGTCCCCGAGGATATCATCAGCTCAGTATCAGTTTCTCAGTGCTGATGTTGATACTGCGGTGTCAACGTCAGTACTTAAGTACTGAATTAAGTAACTATATTTATACCTAAATCTGTGTTATAGTACAAATTCAAAAATTTTCTAAAACTAAGACGACTTGTCAAAATGACATGTATCTTAGCCGTTCGGAATCCACTTTTTAGGCTTATTTTGCTTTCTGTATGTCTTGCTGCTTGCAAAGACATGCGCATCATACGTTTCTTTTCCAAACTTTTTGGGTTTAGCCACACTGATGAATTTTAAATAACAGAAAGACCTTTGTGGCACTAAATTAGGTATACTTAAGCTCATATTATAACAGAACGTTGTATTCTTTATAACGAGAAGAAAAACTGGTTCCTATTATCAGAACGGAATATATGAGGAATGTAATTGTGGGTCCTATTATCGGAACGGATAATAGATGAGGAACGTAATTGTATTTGGTCATAAAATATTATAGAATAATGTAAAGGACTTTATTTCCTCACTGTTTCGTAAATATACGAATCTTCTCACGTTGTCATAGCTGTTGACGTACGAAGATAGACAATGGAATAATTTATTTACGAAATTTCCTTTGTATCATACTATAAGGAATAAATATTAGACAACATTGTCTTTGTTTGCAAAACACGCTATATAAACTGCTTAATGGAACAGCTTGGTATGACTACCATGACTGGAAACCCTACATATAATCTTAATGCTATGTCCAAGGACGAAATTCTACAAAACCACCATTCGGTGATGCTGACATTCGGAATTTCCCTCCCAGAGGAAGATAATGACCTTCCCAAATTGTACTGGATTCCTAAACTTCACAAGAATCCGTACAAGCAGAGATATATTGCGGGTTCGGCTAAGTGCTCAACCAAGCCTCTTTCACAGATTCTGACACAGATCCTAATCGCAGTTAAAGAAGGCCTACAGAAGTATTGTGACACTGCATATGCCAGGAGTGGTGTAAATCAGATGTGGATCCAGAATAACTCCAAAGAGCTTTTAGAATTTCTAAAGGCACAATCTCTTTATTCCTTCAGCAGTATAAAATCTTTCGATTTCTCTACTCTTTACACAACTATTCCTCATGATAAATTGAAATCTAGATTAAAGGAAATTATCAATCAGTGTTTCTTCCATAAGAATGGTAACCGTCGCTTTCAGTATGTTGTCATTGGCTACAAAGACACATACTTCGTTCGGGATCACTCTGATGCACCATAAAAATACTCAGCAGATATCATAAAAATGCTGGAATATGTACATGTAATCGACAATATTTTTATGGAGTTCGGCGGACAGTTATTTCAGCAAACAATCGGTATACCGATGGGTGCGTCGTTGCTTGCCGACTTGTTTTTATACTCGTATGAGGCGAAGTTTGTACAAAGTCTCCCCATACCAGGCAAAAAACACCTTGCACAACAATTCAATTTCACCTACAGGTATATAGATGATGTATTGTCTCTAAAAACACAAAATTTGCTAAGTATTTGGAATTCATCTATCCACGTGAACTTGAAATAAAGAAAACAACGGAGACTGCAGCCTCCTCCTCATACTTGGATTGTTATCTCTACATTGACAATGGAAAGCTTTACGACAAACGGGATGACTTCAATTTTCCCATTGTTAACTTTCCATTCCTGAGCAGTAATATCCCTTCTGCACCAGCATACGGCGTTTACGTATCGTTAATCCGTTATGCCAGAGCCTGTTCAAATATCAGTTCATGGAGTGTAGGAATGTGCTCACTACAAAGTTGTTGAGCCAGGGGTATAAAAAACAAACAAACTGGTAGCAACACTTAAATGTTCTATGGGAGACATCATGAGGTCAATCCCTATAATGTGACAGTTTCCAGGATTGTTTCTGATGTTTTTGCCAATGACGAGCCATAAGTAGACTTCCAAAATCCCGGACATACGCTTCTACCTACATTTCCTTCGTTCTGGCCTATGGGCATATATGGGCGAAATAATGCTTACTATCCCGCGGACGCCTGATCACATCCTTTATTCTGGGGTCCATGTCTGTTGGTCTGAACATTCTGATTCGTCATTCGTTTACGGATTTATGAGTTTGGATTATGGCTTGGGTACCATGACCACAACTACCTATACCGTACGTCTGTTTAGGTCTGAAAAAATTATTGGCTGTATAGTCTAAACGGTCCCATAGGTATATATATTTTATAATTCATAAGAAGCCAAACTCTATATTTCAGAATTAGATTTGCAACTTCTTGAACTATTGTCTTTACTGATTATTTACCTAGTCCAAAAGTCTGAACAAGACCTGATTGACATGGACTCTTGTTATATGTGTAAATAATAGAGGAAGTAGAACTTCTCGTAGCAAACTACTCCTCCTAGATTTGCTTTTATATTAGACTTAAGGATTATGATTAAAATATAGACCTATACTATACATTTGATTGGGTCTGACTGTTTATCAGTTGTTTGGTTTTTTAACGTTACCATAGCCAATGTGTTAATTTATTATTCTCAGAAGAATTAAACTTAAGTGTTGTAAGTTCTTAATCTGAGAATTGAATTAACTGGAACATTTCTCGTGTAGACTAAAATTATCCAGAAATTTAAGTAAGGCAAAATAAAAGAACATATCGAATTAAAATATGCCTTAATATATATAAACATCTTATTAACGATTTACTTTTTTTCGAGAGTCTAGACAGGACATGGCTGACCTGTATTCTTTTAGTAGATATTAATAATTGTCTACACATAATTAATATGGGACTTATAGCCTAAATTACTGGCCGTTTTCCATATTCCATGAAATAGAATATCTACCTCTACTTGACTTCCTATGCTCATCATTAGAATCTAGAGAGGACATTTGATTTATATAATACATACTCGAGTCAAATTAAAACAATTCATGAGTATATTTAACCAACTCTATACCATATAATTCTGGATATGCTTGGTTCAATTCCTGATAGAATAAATATAAGGTATGATCTTCCGAAAATTTCTTAGAAACATGCTTGGAATTTAATAAAATTTCATAGTCCGATTATCGAAGGATCAGCTATCTAATTCGTAGAATGTCCTTTGTTTCGATCTATAATACCTTTCATGGTAATATTTTTTTAAACGAAAAGAAGAGAGGATCGGATACTTCTTTTCTTATACCTATTCTGATTTCTTTGTCTCTGTTCTGTTGCGTACAAAGAAAAACTGAAGAAGAAGAAATAAGTAAGTCCAACTATATTTTCCTTCTTCATATAGTATAAAACAAATTTATGGAGCTCACCCTTGCAGTAAAGCCTAATGGGATGAGGATCCATAAAGCCTTGATCTCTTTCAAAACTTATTAAGAGGAACTTATCTATATATTAAATATTGTCCTATGTTCAATGACAACATTAACCCTCTTTATATTATTAATCTCTGAATTCAGAAATTCGTTCATAACTGATAATTCTGATTCAATTATAATTAAAAATATCTAGGATTCTGAGTCTAATTCGATAATGACTGGACAGAATTCCTTGATATAAATGGCTACCCGGTATTCTAGCCAAACGTCATTTAATGACCTGTACCCATTAATTTCACTAATCTCTGACGCCCTGTGAGTAAAAACTAGACACTAGTGACTATTATCCAGTCACTATTAAGGTGATAGGTGATTAGATGCCCGGTGATTTTGCCTGGTGATTTTGACCGATGAGTGGCTGACCGGTGACTGGCGATTAGATGACCGGTGATTTTATCCGGTGCCTGGATGACCTGGCCGGTCATTAGATGACCGGTGATTTTACCCGATGCCTGGATGACCGGTGACTGGATGACCGGTTTTACCCGATGCCTGGATGACTGTAACCCGCGCCTTCTCTGGCTGTTTAAAGCCTTTTTATTGATTTGGGGTCTTTGACAGCCAGAGTAACAATGGTGACAAAAATCCCAAATTTCCCTCTCCCGTGCGGGAGTGGGCCCGACATCGATCAGTTCTTTGACTGAAAACTTAGTTTATTGCAATAAAATCCTGCGTGTCTCCACCTATTTCGTTTGTTGGAATATAAACCTATCATCAGATGTTAAAATCCAAATAAAATTTACGGAAAAGATGTTTGGTGGCAAATCCAAATAAAATTTACGGAAATGATGTTTTACTGACCCCACGTGCTTTTGACAGGCAGCGCGTGACGTTACGGTGCCGACATAAATATTGCCCCGACAGATTTTCAGGTACTGGTTACCGGATTCAAACCGTTAGTATATACGCTTTGTTGAATATAAGAAACAAAGGGGCTTGTAAGAAAGTCTCCCCGTACATTTATTTAATGGTGTTATTATTTCAAGTGCCAGAGTTTGCACTTTACAATCACCTTTCGTATTCCTCTTCCTCATGATTCTAATTTATACCTCATTGAAGGTTAGATATTTACCGGTATTCGTATCCCGTTTATAACATTTTCTTACTTTACGTTTCTTTGGACTTGTATTAGACTTACTTATGTATTGTCGGTTGTTGTTATACTCTGTATGCATCGGTCCTACCGCCTGTTTGCATCGCTGCTTACTGCCGGTATGAATACTACTTTTTATCTAATGGTATTACTTCCTATACAACTATATGAGTATCACTAATAGATTAAAAATTACTATTTCTCCTATTAGGCTACATTCTGCTTCTTCTTTACAGATTCCCCGTTCTACTGCTAGATTGAACTCTTTGTTACCTACTGTTAACGTTTCGCCTTTGAAACTTCACTCTGTATCTTCTATTAATTTATATGGCGCTTCCAATTATAATATTTTCCGTAATCACCTTAGAATTAGACGTTCTCCAATACAATCTATATTTCTAAAATATAAGAATCCGTATAAAAAGGAACAGTATGTACCCTAATATTTTAAGTGCAATGCCAAGAGTTGCATCTGCTGCAATCATTAATCAACTATTATTTCCTCAGTTAATCATAGACAATTTTCAGTTGTAAACATCTCTGATTTAGACTGAAAATCGGAGGATGTTATATATTTTCTCACTTGCAGCGAAGGAGGCTGAGGAATGCAGTATGTTGGACAGACCAAACGGGCCCTTAAAATAAGGTTTAAGGGACATTTGTTTAAAAACAAAAAAGCAAAGAAAATTGATACGTTTCTTTATCAACATTTCCGGGGTGCTGGTTATTCATGATCATCTAGTAAAGTTTTGGTTCAACCTGTTGAAAACATTATACACAAGTCGAATTCTACCGAAAGATTAAAAAATATTTTCATACATGAACTTGAACTTAAATGGATTAAACGTTTACAAACCTCTTTTCCACGGATTTAATGCTTTAATATTTACCATGCAGGAAATATTTCTAAAATGCCGGACTTCGATGTTTTTTCCCCTTTTAGATATTAAAAAACATGATAAACGATCCCATGGCAAGCGCAAAAAAATGGTAATTTTAAACGAAAACATAAAACTGTCTTATCTCTTTTTGATTTCAATATTATCTTAAATTCTGGACGACATCAAATGCTTTCTAAACTAGCTTCACTGTCTATTTCTTCATTACCTAAGTTAGATGATGAGGCGAATAAATTTTATGATAGAAAACATGATTTGTATGAGGCAGCTCTCCTTACTAGATGTTACACTCTTCTTCCTTACATTGATTCTGAAATTAACCATATTTGACACATCAAAATTTCTTTCATTAATAAAGGTATTGAATTCATAGATTTCTAGCATATTTCGAGATAATAATGTTATATCAGCCATACCTTCAGATTTCGAAAACACGGAATCTCCTATTATTTATTATAAATATAACAAACCTATCCGTAATACTATACTTAATTTCAAAAAATTAGTTTCTGATCTTGATAATGAAACTAGTTCCCCTCTTTCTTGAGATTCTAAATTTTGTTATCAACCAGCGGGTCATATTGTCACTGGTAACTTGAAGATTATAACTGATTCACGAATCCGTTCAGTTATTTCAAAAGGACCTAAATTGATTTCAATTCAGCCCACATTGATTTCAATAAATGTCGGGAAACAATTGCCAGTGCTTTAAATGATTGTTATACGCATTGGTGTAAACTAGAGCATGTTGAGTCTAATGCTTTAAATAATTGGAAATTAAGGATTTTTAAAATCATTGATGAACGTGTGTTATTTTACTCTGATAACCTTGATCTTCTCCCTCCTAAGCCTAAATTATCTTTTCGATATTTGAAACAAGGTATCCAAGAATTTCATAGGAAGTATGTTTGGACTCCAGCTGATAAAGCTGCTAATAATGTTGTTGTTGTGTGACGACTTTATTATATCAATACTCTAATACAAGAACTTGGTACCAAAACATATGAACGGATTTCTACTGACGAGAGATCTATTGTTAATACCCATTCTATCGATATTACTGCTAAATTTGCAGTGAGTATTAAAGAAAAGCAAGACAGACTTCCTACGTTATATTGGTTACCGAAACTTCATAAACGACCTTATAAAAGCACGTTTCATTGCTAATTCTGGTTCATGTACGACTACTGTTTTGTCCAAACTGCTAACTTCATGCCTTACTGCTGTTAGAAAACATTGGATTAGATACTATGATACTGTTTACGAAAGGGACGGAATTAACTATTTTTGGTAAAAAATTTCAATGATGTTCTCAATAAATTTAAATCTAAAATCTTTCAGGCTTCTAAATTGTCTACATATGATTTTTCTACACTGTATACTTTGTTACCTCATCATCTTATAAAAGATAAACTTATTGATTTAACAGAACGTTTATTCGGGAGAATACCCAATATTAGGCTTGCAACGAAGAATGTGCTTTTTTTCACTTCCGATGTCTACAATAATCACAATTTATAGTCGTGTTAAAAAGTCTGTGATGCCATTTTTATTAGATTTGGAACTAAACTTTATAGGCAAACTATTGGTATTCCGATGGGCACTAATTGTGCTCCTCTTGTTGCAGATTTGTTTCTTTTTTATTATGAGAGAGATTTCATGAACTCTCTCAAGTAAAAATCAGGCTGACATTATTGAGGCTTTTAATTCAACTTCAAGATACCTTGATGATGTATTAAATACTGACAATATTTACTTTGACCAAATGATGGACCGCACATAACCTACAGAACTCCAATTAAATAGAGCAAATTCTTCCGATACCGAGGCAACTTTTTTGGATTTGAATCTATGTATATCTAAAGGTACAGTTTCCACCAAAATTTATTAGATTCGCCAGAGCTTCAAATCTTAGAACTACCGTAATAAAGCCCTTACTGCCAAACTTCTTAGGCAGGGCTATCGTTATTTTAAACCGTCAGGCGTTTTCGAAATTTTATCGCAGACACAATGCCTTGGTAGAAAAATATAGCGTCAGTCTGAAAACACTTCTGCAACAAGGTATATCGGAACCAGAATTTTACGGTGATTTAGTGTACAGATTTAGAAAAATTGTAGGAAAATATAACTTTTCGGAGCAATTCAGAAAACTTATTAACCGTTATAAAAGAATTAGCTATAGCCTGGGTATTATGCGGCAGACTGCATGCCTAGTTGTCAACGCAATCATTGTTGATGTCTATGATTCACTCTTTAATTGCACGACGGCGGTTCGGGCCTCACTCAATGACTGCCTCTTCGTAAAACTTTAACCAGTGGGTTGGGGCTTGACGATATGTCTTTGGCTTGGGCCGCCGTGGTTCAACTATTAGTTTTCATTTATTCTGGCATACAATAGAATTAGCCATGAGTACTCGTCTTTGGTTATTATAGTGATTAATTTGATTTTTATGTTTTCGTTTTGATGCATTGACTGAGTTGGGAGCCTTTATGCGAACCAAATTTTATGTATTTCTGTATTAAGAGTAGCATCGGGACCCAGGGTGAAGTTGGCTAGCTGTAAAAGTGCTTTAAATCCCTCGGTGGTATACTCTACTGACCGTTCTAAGGCTGTGGTCCCGGTGTTAGTCTTACTCTTTCTTGCTTTGTGGTTTATTCTACGCGATTTGTTTTATGTCTTACTTTTTGTCATTTTGTTCTTGTGTTTTTCGGTCCTTTTAGCATTGCTATTACCTCGCTTGGGAAGAGAGAGCTAATCTTTGTGCGTTTCGTACATTTGTTCGAGTTGTGCATGTTTGGCTTTGTCGGTTTCCTCTTCCTCTTGGTGTCTGGGAAGGGCTGCGGTTTGTGATTGTGGCACTTCCTGGACTTTTCTCTTACCCTTTTTTACTCTACTGACCGTTCTAAGACGGTGGTCCCGGTGTTAGTCTTACTCTTTGTTGCTTTGTGGTTTATTCTACGAGGCGATTTGTTTTATGTCTTACCTTGTGTCATTTTGTTCTTGTGTTTTTCTTGTGTCCTTTAAGCATTGCGATTACCTCTTTTCGTACGTTTGTTCGATTTGTGCTTGTTTGGATTTGTCGGTTTTTTCTTCCTCTTGGTATCTGGGAAGGGCTCCGGTTTGTGATTGTGGCACTCCCCTGGACTTCTCTCGTACCTTTTTTGTAACATTTTCTTTTAATGGTAAGGGTTGGCTGTATATCTTGTGTATCTATTCAATATAAAGCCAATCTTTGCTATTAACAGAAATGGTTACAAGTCCCGTGATGCGAATACAAATGATTCGGACTTTGTAAAGTGTATTCTGAAATACGGGACACTGACTCATTTTATCTGGGGATATTGTTGATATTATTTCAGTTTATTTCATGAATTGACCTCCCTCCCCTCCTTGCCCAGTTTTACTATTGGCAGTAGCTATTCTTACGGTCCCGTACGAATAACCTATATTGGCTGATCGTACGCCCCCGTACGATTAGCCTATATCGGCTAAACGTATGGTCCCGTACGATTAACCTATAGAGCATATATTGGCTAATCGTTCGGCTCTTTTAGTTTGGTAACAAGAATGTGATAATGAATATATTAAAATATATTTTGCGAATATGAAATATGTATTTGGCGGTAAGAAAAATTGGCTGATCGTACGGCCTTGAAAGACAAGCATTTGCTATGTGGTTGACTAGCCATATGGCTACTTTGCAATCTGGTGAAATTCGCAAAGAAAAGTGCTTATTAACTCTCTGGCATGACCTTAATTAGGTAATATGGACAACAAACCTAAACAACATATAAATGACCTTTTATCGATGCCTGTTTGGGCTGCAGTCGGGAATTATAATTTAGGTTTGTGGTCTCCAGTTCTAACGAGCACCCACAATCTATGTTTGGGTCTTTTTTTAGAAAATGACATTTCACGTTAACAGGAATGTACATTGGTGGCACAGATCAGCCTGCGCATCCGCCCAGTCTCATCAATATATTTGTTGTTGAGACAAGAAAATTTCATCATGAAGTCTAATGCGAGGCTATTCGGGGAATGAGATGTAAAAAGATGAAAATTAGCCTGAAACCTCGACTCGGTCCCCAAACTACCAGTTATTTTTTTTTCTCACTCAACAATTTTAAAAATGCGCGTATGCTCAGGTTAGATTGATCCTTCACCGGTCGCATACCGGTTCTATAACCTCATTTGCTGGGTCATATTTTGAATGCTTTATAAATAACATTTTATAGGAAGAAAATGTTGAAAGAAATGCAAGTACTTGTAGCTTAACTTTTATGTAAGTTCAGAAAATTGAAGAATTAACAATTTGATTAAAAAAAATATCCTTTACCTCGGATTACGTTTCCCTGTGCATTCAGTTTTGACGGTTATTTTGATTGTGTGTACTTAAGTATTTTGACAAATCTTTTGACTATACCGTCTATTCTGTATATTGACCTATACCGCGACTCATCGGAAGGCCGTTTTCAAAGTGTTTTTCGCAACTTAATTAGCATTATCGGCCAATTAAACGCTTGAACTTCGAAGATAAAGCATCAGTCGTGGTCGAAAATGACAACTGAAGCAATCATTAATTAACAAACCAATAATCCTAAACAAACCGACGATAATAAGCAATTAAATCATTTTTGTTGCCATGTATATAACAGAACAGATCTTTATTGAGAACTCCAAAGGGCTATAAAGCCCATCAGGACATAACATTTAACAGTGTGATGGCGAATATACACAATGACAGCATTTTACATACACAAATCTGTAGTAAGGCTCAGTACTAGTAAATATGTATTAATCCAAATGATTTGAAAAAATTAGTTATCTGAATAACTACCCAGAAAGGACAAGCCAAAGTGATTGAGGCTTGTCTCTACCTACTTTGGCTCACCAGTCTGGGTAGCTATTTTCAGCAGTAGAGTAGAAATCTGTGTTGTAATATACATCGTACTATCTATCCTTTAGACAAAATATTTGCAGTAACTAATAAGACATAATATAGGAAATAGTAACATACTGAGAAGGTGTATACAGTTAAAATGATTTTATACTTTGATTTTATACTTTTGTTATGTAACCTGGAGCATGAGCTACCAAAGGATATGTACAAAAGTGTTTATTTATGAATAGAATAGAATAGAATAGAATTATTTCAAAATTCCAATAGGCGTTAAAGCCCTGGAGGATATAATACAAACATATACGATGGCATATGACATAATCATTAAAGATACAACAGCATTTTCTGTTATTACCTGAAAAAAAATCAATACATTGTGTATATAATTAACATTATGGGGTAATCAGCATTATGTGGAGAAGATGATATCTCACAAAACAAGGAAATCAGAAAATTAAAACAATAGGTCGTGAACAAACTCAATTGCACCAGCCGTCTCTTGCCTGACATCTACATGTCATGCTACAGGAACGTGTGGCGGACCAATGTCCAGACAGCACGTCCCTGCATTCTTTCATCCTTATGCAAGACACACCCTGCACAGAACTGGCCACAATCTACCGTTCCAAAATCTAACACTACCAGTAGTTATCTAACACATAAGTTCTAGGCGAACATATCTCAATTTAACTGTACATAAAATAATAATAATGATAATAATAATAATGATAATAATAATAATAGTTATGTGCAACTCTTTTTTATATATATGTAATAAACGGGTATTTCACAGTCTAAGGACACAGAATGACTGGCACACGATATGGCCTATCCACACCAACATGCCAAATGCCATTCCATCTACACAGTGCTGCATATATGTACTCACTTAGATTATATTTCTAGACTAATTGCATTTTCATTATTTCGTTTTTCAAAGAATGAATAAATCATGAGGACACACACTGACTGGCAAATTGTACGGCCTGTCCACACTCATCCGCCATTATGTCAGCCCATATCCACATGCTTTACATCATACAAAATTTTAGATTCCAAACTCTGGCCGTCTTTTTAGCCCATGAGAAAATGATTGAGACAGAAATGCCATTTACCTTGCCTCTCTTTTCTTTTCTTCCTCCTTCCTCTTCCCTTCCTTTTCCGCACCACCCAGGTCTTGTCGAAACGAAATACAAGACGCTTCAAGTGTGGGCAGAAAAAAAAGGCTTTTTACTCAATCATAATCGACTGAACCAAGTAAATATATCTATTTATGATTTTAAATGAATAACATACTTTATGACAAAAAAAGCCATTTACCAGTTTCCTCCGCCGTAACCAAGTCTTGCCGAAACGAAATACAAGACTCTTCACGAGCGGACAGAAAATGATCCTTTTTACTCCTTTTTACTCAATCATAATCAACTAATCAGTGTAAATCTATATAACCATACATATGCGCACATACACACGTATATGCTCATATACATATATATATACACCTATATGCATTTACGCATATCAGTTATATTTCTAATGAATATTTTCAGCACTTACTAACACAAAGCATAATCAAATTCCACTTATTATGGTAAATATTATTCCCAAAGTTTGATAATAACCATCCTGATATGAGAAGCCAAAGTGATTGGGCATTCCTTACCTACTCAGGCCCCCCATTTCTGGATAAGTATCCTTAATTGCATATACTTAGCATAATTTAATATAAAATGCTGCTTATCATAGATCAGTACAATAATTCTGTCCTCCTTTTAAAAGCTTGATGTATGTTCCTAATTTTCTTATACAACCCCGGTTTGTGCAATTCATTAATTCTATAAACTTATGCATATTAGGCCTAATCCAAAAATATTTAGGAATCAACCGTCTTCTCAGATCAATATAAATCTTACATTCTAAGATAAAATGATATTCGTCTTCTAGTATTTGACATGAAGAACATTTTCTATCCGATAATGGTACCCTATTTGGTTTTTTCCATCTACCCGCTTCATCCTCATGCCGATGAGATGACATTCTAAGTTTACTTAAAGCTTGGCAAAATTTAAAAACACTATTTTTTTCCAAATATGGTTGGAACTGAAATATAGCAATAGATCTATAAAATAAAGCCCGAGAAGAATTTTCTAATCTACTTACCCAATTTTGAATAAAATTGTCATTTAATCTTTGTTTTAGTAATGACATAAATGCATTATAATTTCCCACACCCTGAACTAACCACACTTCGTAAAACCCCAATGACATTAATAAATGTCGGAGAAGTGAAAGCCAATTAACCTTATTCGGGAACAGTTCCGCATCTCTAACCAAAATATTATACACTATTTTTTATATATTCATTCTCTTCAGACGCTAAAATTTTAAACCAGTACTTTAAGATGGTATAATATCTCCTGGTTAAGAAAGTGGTTCTGCCAAGTTCGCCATATACAAAATCATTTTGTGTCATCTTTTTGACTCCAAGAAGTTTTTTGCAAAATTGAAGATGCATAATTCAAAATTGGTGAAATTAATTTATCAAACAAATCCAACTTATGTTTTGGTGAAATAAATGTAAATTTGTATAAATATTTATTCAATTTAAAAATTGCTTTTTGTGCTTGCCCTGATAAAGTATTTTGAGCCTCCGCAAAAGAACCACTTACAGTAAAAGCAAGACCTAAATATTTAAATTGCTTGACTATTTCTACTGGAGTCCCATCATAATAAAAAAATTAAATTCCTGGGTAATATACCCCCTTTACGGAACACCATAAGTTTTGTTTTTGATACATTTATTTTTAGTTTCCATCTATTTCAATATTCTAATAATAAATCTAAACTACGCTGAAGGTCTTCTGCTGTATCGGAAAAAATGACAATATCATCTGCATATAACAGCATAAAAATCTTTAACATATTAATATCTAAACCTTCAATTCCAGAATTTATGAATTGCTCTTCGATATCATTTAGGAACAGAGAGAATAAGATCGGGGAGAGACACTCACCCTGACGGACACCTAAATTACAGTAGAATTCACTCCCAAGGCTATTACCATATTTTACTCTTGACTTCACTGACGAATACATAGACTTAATAATATTTAATATTTTGCCATGCAGACCAAGTTTAATCAATTTATACCATAAATTATCCCGAACTATATAATCAAATGCTTTTGTAAAGTCAATAAAAGCGCAGTACAATATTTTACCACTATATAAAAAATGTGAGATTAAACCATGTAAAACAAAAATGTTATCTGTAGTACCCATACCCGGCCTAAATCCCGCTTGCGCCTCAATTAAGACAGAATATTCCTCCGCCCATTTTCCTAATCTGTTATTGATTACTCTAGTAAATAACTTGCCCAATGTGCTTAATAATGTTATACCTCGATAATTTTCCGCATCATTAACACTACCTTCAGTTCAGTTTTCAGATTTTTAACGCTGCCAGGCAACTGAGTCACATAGAGGCAGCGCCAGATAAATCTGGATTAGTTTTACTGGACAACTGGGTTGGCTTGAAACGGTGTCTAGTTATAATTTATAACTAGGTCACCTCGCCCGGACACAGACACCGTGCATATAAATAGTCGTCCAATCTGTAAGTTACAGAATTTGGAGCGTTGGTCTAAAGAACACTACCTTTTTTGTGGAGTGGAATTAAATAGCCCTCTGTCCAATGCTCTGGAAAATGTCCCTTTTCGTAATTTTTTTTTTAAAAGATTACAAAGTGTTGTTGTTAAGATACTTTTACCATGGATAAAAAACTCATTTAAAATTCTGTCCGGTCCCCCAGATCTATTAGTTTTCAATTGTTTTATAGCATTAAGTATGTCCCCTTTTGAAAAAGGTACATTAAGCTCTTCAAACATTACAATGAATTCATCTTTCTCATAACGTTCATTAAAAAATATAATATCTTCATCAGGAGAATAAAAACGGTTCATTAAAAACTATAATATCTTCATCAGGAGAATAAAAACGGTTCATTAAAAACTATAATATCTTCATCAGGAGAATAAAAACGGTCTGAAGGGTTGTTTACAGCTTTAAAATATCGTTCGAATGTGGTTAATTGTATATTTGCAGATCTTACATGAGCAGTTTCCTTCAGCAAAGTCCAATATAATTTTGCATTTATATATCTTGCACTGTTTAGACGGACAGTTTTTTCTTTGTCAAAGTCGGCTTTTACGTAACGTAGATTTGTACACAGACCTCGCTTTAACCATGCCTGTTCTATTTTCCTCAGTTTTTGATTCCCTATATTTATTTAGCATCTGGTAGAAATAAAATCTAGATTTTTCACATTGCTCATTGAACCAAGGATTTTCATTTTGTTTGAAGGAGGTATGAGTTGGTTCTTCATTTTAGCATCGCATTTTTCTACTAAATAAAGGGGTAGAAACATCTTCAATAATGTTAACAAAACTTGACACATTGACTCAATATTTTCCTTAGTTTCGCAAAAATAAATATTTGAATTTAAAGCCGATAATTCTTCGGACACAGACGCTTGGCTTAACAAATGTACAAATTCATCTCTTTTTTTCATTACACCAGACATACTTACTGCTTACCCGTTCATAATTCTCATGTTCTATATCTGAACTACGTTGTTTTAAAAATTCAAATGAAAACTTTATAAGGCAGTGATCAGACAGTATATTTGGATCTTGGACTTCAAATTCCTTAATGAAATTAAACAAATTTTGGGATGCTTAGACATAATCCACGACACTGGATCCTCTGCTACCCACAAAGGTAAATTTACCGAGGCCCTTGTCATTCCCTACCCGACCATTCATAATACGGAGACTCGTTTGTTTGCAGAAATCTAATAAAAGTAAACCGTTACTGTTTATATGACCCTCGTCTTCCGAAAATCGGGGCATTTGTGTATCAGAAATATAATCGTCTGGTAATACGGACATATGAGTCACCTCATCGGCTTCGACATAATCAGACTTACTCGAGGTGCGACTATATATATAGATGAGATAATATAATTCTGTTCCATACTGCCCATTACACATTTAATATTCGCAAAATATTCATTGGTACCAAACTAAAATAGCCGTACGATTAGCGGGGCCGTACGTTTAGCCAATATAGGCTAATCGTACGGGGCCGTACGATTAGCCAATATAGGCTATTCGCACGGGGCCGGTACGAATAGCCACTGCCTTTACTATTTTTTGGGTTTAGGGAAAAGGTGGCTATTTTTGGGGGTATCGGCCATTTATGGGTAATTTTTTGGGGTGACTTTCAAATCTGACTATTTTATGGGGTCTATCGAAATTCTCGATATTTGTTTGGGTATTATAAGAATTGGGGTTAAAACCTTCTGTTGAACTGATAAGTTGTTTTAATTTTAACAGCTCTATTTCTGCTGTGCATCAGTTTAATGCCATTAAACTGAAAACAGGGCTACTGCTGAAAACTATTTAAAGCACTTATATTACTTATACAAACATACAGGACAAATAAATGAAAACCACATTTTTGTAAAAAGAAAGCAAGGGGAATATTTTTTTGGGTATGCTGATATCTGCAGGGGTATATATATATATCCTTTCTGGATCCAGTGCTACCAAAAAGATTTTTTGTTAGATGTTATATTCCTTCTCCCAACTATATATATATATAGTTGGGAGAAGGAACATAACATCTAACAAAACATAACATCTAACAAAAAATCTTTTTGGTAGCACTGGATCCAGAAAGGATGCTTAAATGATAGGCGTTAAACTATATGTTGAGAGTTAATCATTAACAGTGCAAATGATTTGTTTACCTGAGGCCTTTCGGCTTTCGCCTTCTTCAGAGGTTTTCTATTTTAAAGAATAACATAAAAATGTAAAATTTACGAATAAATTATTATGCCCTTTTCGGGCCCATGTTATCTGGCCCGCTGCGACTTGATAACTGATCGTGTTAATATATATGTGAAATATAAACAATACACGTAAACACAACGTGCAAAAAGTATAATGCTTATCTTCACTATCAACACAATGTGCAAAACGTATAAAGCTTATCTTTACAATCAACGCCACTGTGCCCATATACACAATGTATACAATGCACATAAACCTTACACCGAAAGGGATATACACCAAACTGAATGTTTTTCACCAATACGTAAGGCAAATGGGCCCAACTTACGTAAAATCACATGAACAAAACGTTCCACATAAGCTTATGCGAAAGCCGAAAGGCTTGTTATCAACCTACTTGGAAGGGCACGCCGAGATGTGGCAGTGTGTGTTTGGGGGTGGGGGCGGGGTGGGGAGAGGGTGTGTTGGGGTGGGGTGAGGTCGAGTCTTCAAACAACAATCGGTTTTTTCAGGTCCGGGTTACAATTATTTACATGTATGTACCTGCTATTTTCTGTTTTATGCCGTAAAAAATAATAGATAATCGTCAATTCGATATAAGTTGGTTATTTTTTTTTCTAACTAGGATGTGGAAATATACAAACACTGTTTTGCGTCGAATACTTTCATGAATTCTCTGCTTAAATTAGTGAACTATACATACAGACAGCTAGATAAATGAAGGAAAGGGTGAATCAAAGTGTTTTAGGCACTGATTTACGTCCACTGAAGTGGACTGACCCAATTTTATCGTCACTGTTCATGACTAGCCCATCCCAGACTAGCCCTGTGTCTCCGACATGCGTGCCATGTAAGATGCTTGAACATATTGTTTGCTCAAATGTCATGGCTCACTTGGATGAACACCAACCTTTGTCCGACAGGCAACATTCATTTAGGAAAAGGCACAGTTGTGAAACTCAGCTGACCACGGTTATCATTGATTGGATAAAAATCTTGAACAAAGAAGGACAGGTGGACACATTTATTTTGGATTTCGAAAACACTTTTGACACACAACCTCATGAACTACTTAAAAGCAAAATATTTTGTTATGGCATTGGCGGGAAGACTCTCAAATGGACAGATTCCTTTCTTTGCTACAGAAAACAACGAGCTGTTGTTAAGGGTGAAATTTTAGGATGTGCTCCAGCAGGGACTGATAAATCAAACATATTTCCACTTGTCCACTGGGTAGGTAAAAGAGTTTTTCATTTGCTCAGTGGAAAACTTGCTTGTCCAGCATTTTGCTCCGACATCACTTAGAGACGACTGATATTGACAAGAATGAATGATACAAACTGAATGGAATTAATGAATTTACCCTTCCAAAAGAACATAGGATATATAAATACAGACCCGTAAAGACATAAAAAAATGTTTTTGGTCATTAGTCTTATCACTGATAGGAGACTAGCCACAGCTAACCCTAGTCTAAAGGCCAAATAGGGGAATTTAGAGGACTGAGCCTGGGGATAGTCGGGTGTGGCGAAGGTGTCCTGTATCTTACGTCACCGGGGCGTCCAACTGATATTAGTTTACAGTTGGGCAAGGCCTGCTATCCTTGTAGCTGGTAAGGGTAGAGGGGGGACATTTTTATTTCTTCAGTTTCTCCGCTCTTTCTGCCCTATCCCTCTCTTTCATCTCCTCTACTATCTCTTCTATCTCTTTTTTCTCCCTTTCTCTGGGAGACGACACAAAATGACCCACAAGGGTTGAAGTGTCAAACCCCAACTCAATACAAGGACTGGGCCTGCCCAGGAAAAGTATGAGTAGGTAACTGAACAACTTGACATGACCTTAACAGTATTGACTAGACCATAAAACTTCATCTCAAACAATTTTAGTGTCTTCTGCTTCTGCAGAACATCTTTTTTTTTTTTTTTTTTTTTAAATATGACTCTATAACCGAAATAGCAAAAATAAATAGGGAGAAATAAAAAAAAATGTACCCTTGTGTTTTAATTTTTAATATGGCCTCATTTTTCAACAGACTATGCATCCAGAAAAAAAATATTAAATTTTACATCGATAATCATATTTATACACTATTCTTTGCTAATTTTCAGTGTACTGGTGCCTTTTTTTATACCAGCAGCCCACCTTGCCGTACCCTACCAACCGAACCCGGTTGGTCATTCTGATATCAGTGCCGTTTTTCACATTCGCTGTCGAAATTTTATCTAAACTATCTGGCACAAAAACTAATTTATTTTGTCAAGAAAATAAACCATTTTCACCGATATAACCGCTGAAATTGTCTTTGAAATCGAACTTCCGGTTAGACACTTTAATCAATATCGGCTCCGTTTTCGTTTTCGTTTGAAAAACGGGACGTATTATGTTACGGGGTATGGCGTCCGTAAACTTTTTTCGTTTCCGGCTAACTCCTCCAACAGTTTACTTTCATTAGATTTGCAAGGAAATGTTGCCATTATTAAATCTTTATAAATACATTTATTAAATGATACAGAATTAAGAAGCTTGACTAATATCAAAACTTAAAAGCATAATTCTTTTTGGATGTTTTTAATATTCCTCTGAGATGGCTACTTTGAAGAATAAAATCAGTCTAAAACAAGTTAAAGGTTTACAAAAATTTTTTTTTTTTTTTTTTTTTTTTTTTTTTGGCTGTTTATTTTTGTATTGTTATTGTTTGGTCCGACATTGAAGTATAGGAAAAACAAATCAGCCAAAGGCTCATACGAGCTTATAATATAGCCATGCTTCTGTCGTGTGTCCTCCGTCCGAAAGCACTTTTCCCTAGATGCAGCAAACTTCTCCCTATTTTCCCAGGAGGGAGAAGACACGTCTCCCTAAACTTCTGGGCCAACTTGGATCCTTAGGTTCACCAAATATCAGCAGAGCTATGCCCCAATGAATTTTTTTTTCTTTTTTGTAATTCCACTCACAGTTTATATCGGAGCACTGAATTATACAGTGAGTTAACCAGAGACGTTGGAATGTCATGACCCTGATGTTGTAAGAGGAAATGTCCTGATAGCAGGTAGGGGGCTGAAATGTCTTAGCCCTGGTTGCTATATGTGTACATTTCATGTCATGTCCCTGTTGTTTGTTTGCTATTATTTTTATCAGGGCATTGAAACTTTGTTAATTTGTTTTAAGATATAGAGTTTGTGTATGGCGCCGACAGACGACGCTGCCGATAGCTGACGGAGGCTAGCTGTCGACCGTGTTGACGTCAACAATAGGACACAGGTTGCGGACGAATCACGTCGACGCCGGTGATAGACCAATCACGATGTCGGGGATTCAGCCGCGACGCCAATGACGTCACACCATCCGGTGACGTAGGGCGTTATTTTAAATTGTACAGCAAACTTCATCATATGGTCGTGTGATCTTGTGTAGTTATGTTTTGTTTTCTTTCTTTGTACCCTTCAGAGGTTGAAAAAAAAAGGTAAGAGAAAAGTCCAGGGAGTGCAACAATTACAAACCGCAGCCCTTCCCAGACCCCAAGAGGAAGAGGAAACCGACAAATCTAAACAAGCACAAACCGAACAAGCGTACGAAAAGCACTAAGATTAGCTCTCTCTTCCCCAAGCGAGGTAATCGCAATACTAAAAGGACCGAAAAACACAAGAACAAAACGACACACGGAAAGACATACAACAAATCGCCTCGCAGAACAAACCACAAAGCAACAAAGAGTAAGACCAACGCCGGGACCACCGCCCCAGAACGTCCAGCAGAGCAAACCACCGGGGGGTCTAAAGCACCCTTACAGCCAGCCAACTTCACCCCGGGTCCCGATGCTACTCTCAATACAGAAACACACAAAAACCCGGCCCGCCCAAAGGCCCCCAACTCAGCCAACGCACCAAAGCGAAAATATAAAAACCAAATTAATCACTATAACAAACAAAGACGAGCACCCATGGCCAATTCCACTGTATGCCAGAGCAAATGAAAACCAATAGTCGAACCACGGCGGGCCAAGCCAAAGGCATATCGTCAAGCCCCAACCCACCGGCTAAAGTTTTACGAAGAGACCACCACTGAGTTTGAGTCCCGAACCGCCGTCGTGCAATTATAGAGTGAAGCATAGCCATCAACAATGATTGGGTTGACAACTAGACATGCAGTCTGCCGCATAATATCCAGGCTATAGCCAATTCTTTTATAACGGTTAATAAGTTTTCTGAATTGCTCCGAAAAGTTAGATTTACCTACAACTTTTCTAAATCTGTACACTAAGTCACCGTAAAATTCTGGTTCCGATATACCATGTTGCAGAAGTGTTTTCAGACTGACGCTATATTTTTCTAACAAGGCACTGTGTCTGCGATAAAATTTCGAAAACGCCTTACGAAGTTTAAAATAACGATAGCCCTGCCTAAGAAGTTTGGCAGTAAGGGCTTTATTACTGTAGTTAAAGTCATTAAGATTTGAAGAAGCTCTGGCGAATCTAATAAGTTGAGATATGTATACCCCATATGAGGTACGCCGGGGGACATCGCCATCCAGAAAAGGGAAATTGACTATATCAAAATCAAAATCGTCCCGTTTATCATAAATTTTGGTGGAAACTGTACCATTAGATATACGTAGATTCAAATCCAAAAAAGGTGCCTCGGTATCGGAAGAATTTGCTCTATTTAATTGGAGTTCTGTAGGGTATATCCGGTCCACCATTTGGTCAAAGTAAATATTGTCAATATTTAATAAATAGTCAAGGTATCTTGAAGTTGAATCGAAAGCCTCAATAATGTCAGCCTGATTTTCGCGTGAGAGAGACTTCATGAAATCTCTCTCATAACAAAAAAGAAACAAATCTGCAACAAGAGGAGCACAATTAGTTCCCATCGGAATACCAATAGTTTGCCTATAAAGTTTAGTTCCAAATCTAATAAAAATATTATCCAAAAGATAAACAAGGGCATCACAGACTTTTTGACACGACCATAAATTGTGATCATTATATGCATCAGAAGTGAAAAAAGCACATTCTTCGTTGCAAGCCAAACACTGGGCACTCTCCCGAACAAACGTTCGCCAATCAAATCAACAAGCCTATCCCCCACAAGAAGACGAAGCAACGCAGCACACAGCGCAGAAAAGCCACACGCAGACAATCCAGAAGCTCGAAAGCTCTCAGACCCAAACCTATTGAGAACATCACCAGAATTTTCAATTGACCAAAATAGCCAATTCCGTCCCCCCGGCAAACAGCACCACAGCATCCAATCCAATGCCCTCCAACAGCAGCAAGGCATGAAGTCAGCAGTTTAGGCAAAACAGCAGCCGCAAACGAACCAGAATCAGCAACGAAACGCGCCCACAAGGCCGCCCACGAAGCCTCGGCAACCAACACAACGCAGGAAGCCCGTCCTGCCCCCCCCCCCCCCACCCCAAGCCTTCAAATATTGTAGCCCCTGGAGCAGCAGGTAGGCTACAAGCTATTCCAAGGCCATGGGCGAAGACCTTCAAGCTAAGCGCGGAGTTCATTAACCATTATAGTGCCACAGGGCCAATTTTGGGCCACAGGTGTAACTACGTTCAGTGCCAGCGGGCCAATTTTAGGCCAATATTTTAAATAAAGATGGAAAGATATCTGCGAGGCAAAATTCTCAATGTTATTCGTTTTTGACCAGATAAATCCTTTGAAAACATTCTCCAAGTAACAAAAGTGGGCTATGTATGCTTGAATATGCGTCATAAGATCAAACAAGCACATACCCTCAGTGCATTTTTATAGTTGACTGTATTGTTTTTCCCGCGTACGTGACATAACGTCATGATCAGCAGCTGGACGTTACGTCAGGTCGCGCGTAACGTCGCGCGCCGTTAATTTTACCAATTTAGTATAATTGTCTTCGTGTTTCTTTGTAGTAGATTTTTATAGCACTGTTCGCGGCTTTTCGAGTACATTTACATATATGCGCATATACTATTAGACATACAGTTTGGCATCTCAGTAGAAAGTACGGGATGTTCAAAGACCACGTTTCTTTTTCTTTTTTTTACGTTTTACTGGCATGACTCTACTGACTCTAGTTTTTATAATTTACGATTTCTGCTCAAAACATAGATTGTGTGTGCTCGTTAGAACTGTCTCATCGAGGCGGTTCTAACTAGTGCCCACAATTTATATTTTGAAACAGGCATAAAACCCACAATCTATGTTTTGAAACAGTCATAAAACGAAATAATCTCTACCCTGGTGCTCGTTAGAACTACCTCATCGAGGCGGTTCTAACAAGTACCTACAATCTACGTTTTGAAACAGGCATAAAACCCACAATCTATGCTTTGAAACAGGCAAATAATCTCTACCCTGGTAAACCCCACATTTCACTAAATAAAGTAGGGTTTACAAGGGTGTTCATTGTTATTATTATAATTATCATCATTATTATCTTTATTCATTTCATTATTAAATTATCATTACTAATTTCAATTGAAAAAAAAAATAGTTCGAAATTATCTTTCTCAGCCAGGCATGAACCAAACTCAAGAAAAAATACTTGCAATTTATATGGGCTATCTGTTGAAGGCGTTTGTTACAAAACTGATGCTTTGACAGTAAAGTTACGGGTATGCAAAATTAACAATGATGCCAACGAGTTATATATTTATACAGATGTGGACTATTTGCGCTAGGCGCAAAAGACCTTTATTGTATGTTTTGCCTATGCACTCACTATATTATCACTCTATTGGAATTTCTGTGTTCTACGCAGAAACTGTTTTTTGGAGACTGAATTTTTTTGCGCTCATACGCATTTTTTTTTTTTTTTTTTTTCTATTTCTGTTAGAGCCTTGGATATATTTTGCGTACGGAAGCAGATATTCCACGATCTGAATGAACAATAAGTGCGTAGTAATAATATATATAATATATTAGGCCAGAGCCAGAGCTCAGTAAATAAATAACTAATAAAAACTAATGTAAAGAAGACTATTCTTAAGAATAACAAATCCAGATGGCGGTTGACTTGTCAAAAAACGGAAGGGTCAAGCTGTACATAGACAATTAGTTATATTTACTAAATAAGATTCACTTAGATTTAAGATACGGTAGCCAACATTCTCTTCGCATTAGCACAGTGTTCACCACACTTGGTAGGAGTTGTACTGTTGATTAAATATTTTGACTAACCAACCCAGGTTAATCAAGTTATAAACCGGTACATTTGCCGACCATGTTATGTCCAACTGTAGCCAACGCGAAGGGTCTAGCTTTGTTCATGTATTGTTATGTAGATTTATAAATGAAAATTGAATGTTGTATATAGTTAAAACAAAAGTAGTTGTAAAATCTAACATTGTTAGAGTTTCTGTGAAGTGGTACAGTTAGGAGAACCAACCCGAAGCATAGTCAAACTGGACTACTCGGTGCGGCTTGGCCGTCAGACTGTTGGGGTGATTTCCTTTCGACTAGGTTCGGTATGTTGAATCCTTTCTGTACTACTATAATGATATATCAATAAGGCGTCCTTTTTAGTACAATTAATAAGGGCGTTTTTTTTTTGTTTTGTTTTTTAATACTACAAGTTCATATTTTTAAATTTCCCACATAGTGAAGTGCACAATCCTGATGAACCGGGTACGCAACCTGAATGGGAACTCTAAATTTTCTTGAACACGTAGAGCATATTTGCTCAGTTTTAGTTGACAAATGATGTTTTAGTTGACAGTATCTTAATATTTTCTTTTGGTAATCAATTTTGAGTTGCTTTAACCCATAGCCATAGCCATTTTTCAGATCTAACGTGTTTGATTTTACGTAGAATTATGTAGCGGGTAACGTCATATTCGACGCTACGTCATTTAAAGCAGTTGTCAGTAGCAAGACACATTATATAATATGTAACATTAGCATACGTTTAGTTGTGACGCTTAGTCAGTGACGCAGTTATCCAGCGTAGCATAAGTAAAATAAAGTAAACATCATACGTGACGTTATCTACTGACGTTAAGATACTATATATAAAGGGTATTTACTCTTTTGCTGTGAATACCATAAATATTGTCATCGAGTGTACAGAAAACATCAGTATTTTCACGAGTGCGAAAATTTGAATGTTTTCATTACACAAGATGAAAATTTTTATGGTATTCACTGAAAAAGAGTAAATTTTCTTTTTATTTTATTGTTTACAGGCCAACGCACGTTTCTGACGTCATATATAACGTTACCAAACAAAGCATGAACGTCATGGCGTCGACGTTCAGTGCTTAACATATGAAACGCTGGAGAGACAAAAACAAAAAGTTTCGGCAAATCAAAATAATATTGATACCAAAATGTTCCTTACATTCTAACTGAGAAAATGCATACCAACACTTGATAGTTTTGTTCAGAAACAAAGAAGTTAGAGGTGTTCAAAAATCTGAAGTGGAGGTAACATCCACTTCTGAAACAAGGAAGAAAACCGAAGTTGTCCAAAGCGAGCAGTGAAAATATAAATCGTATCAGTCACAAGTGAAATACGATATCAATTCACTAGTGATTGATATCACTTTTATTTTCACCAGATATACACTGATTTCACCGCTAACAATGAAATAAATTCGGTTTATAGTAGACGTCAGTTCCGAAAGTCACAGTTACGCTACGACGCTGATATTGTAAAGTTAGAGTGTAACAAATTTAATGCGGATGCGTTAAAATTCTGACCAGCGTTTTAGTTGGATCATTTTAAACTTGATTTTAAGTTGTTTAAATTTCGACGTGAGATTTTATGTTAGTCATTATGACAGAGCTTATACAGTTAGAGAAAGAGTTAGGTTATGAAGGATTGGAATTAAGTAAACAGCAGGATATACAAAGGGCAGAGCTACAGAACGCGAGGCCGAGAAAGCCAAGGCAGAAAAGAGAAAAAGTCCGTGGAGGCCGAGGCCGAGAAGGCCAGAGCCGAGGCAGAGGCCGAGAAGGCCAGAGCCGAGGCAGAGGCCGAGAAGGTCAGTCGAGGCCGAGGTCGAGAAGGCCAGAGCCGAGGCAAAAAAGTCCGAGGCCGAGGCCGAGAAGGCCAGAGATGAGGCAGAGGCCAAGAAGGTCAGTCGAGGCCGAGAAGGTCAAAGCCGAGCCAAGGAAGGTCCAGATTGAGGCCAATAAAGAAACAGAACTAGAAAGGTTATGGCAGGGTTTAGAAAAAGAAAAAAATAGAACTTTCGCATAAAATAGAACTATAAAGGTTGATATGGAGCAGTCAAAGTCTAAAGACCGTACAACACATGCACGCGTCCCCAAGTTGCCGTACTTTGATGAAAGTAAAAACAGAATGGACAGTTATTTGTCCCGCTTTAAGAAGTACGCAACATCTAATAAATGGGATCCATCTTTACGAGCCGCATATTTGTGTTTTTTTTTTTGTTTTTTTTTTTTGTTTTTTTTTTTTTTGTTTTTTTTTTTTTGTTTTTGTTTGTTTTTTTTTAACTGGCGAGCCTTAGATGTATATGATTATCAAACGCGGCTAGCTATGATAATAAAAAGGATTGCATTTGGAAACAAAGAACACACAAAATCACGAAAATCGGAGACTCGGTTTGATTGAGTCTCTTTATATGCAACACTGTAGTTTGCGAGGCTGCATACGCCCCGTAGCGCCGGCTTAAGCGGTATTCTAATTTTCAAAATAACCAGAATGGGCTCAATGATCCCAAAAGAAATAATAACCTGCACTATGATGATGTACGGGGAGACTTTTTACGGCCGCCACACGGAATACCACCAAGGTGAAGAGGCATTGTTAAAAAAGTCGATATGACGGAGCGCGGGTTTCGCATGAAGTTTCGTTATAGTAGACACGAGAAGTCAGAGACTTTTATGCAGTTCAGTAGTAGGCTAAATAGTTATTTAAATAAATGGTTAGCGATGGCGAAATTAGACAAGTCGTACGAAGCGGTCTGTGATTTCACGGCATCATGACCAATTTTTGGATGCGTGCAGTAGGGAATTATATGTTCACTTGAAGCACAAGACATTTAAGAACTTATTTGAGATGGCTAGAGAAGCCGACTTGTTTGCTGAGGCGAGAGGCGGCGTCCCTAGCTGTGTCGCGAAAGGGCAACGCGAGAATAAGGACAATAAGAGTACCCATAAGAATGTGCCGAGTAGGCCTGGCAATAAGCCAGAAATAAAGTGTAGGATTTAACCTATAAATGCTGGAATAATCCCGACAGGAAGGTAGCGTCAAGCGCAGAGATAATTAGTGACAGAGGGAGGTTGATGAGTGCCTCCAGCGAGGAGACTAACAGTATGCAAATTAAGGGAGATAATATGTTTCACAGGGGCCGCGGTAGTAACCGAGGTAGAGGTTTTGGTAGAGGAAATAATCGCGGTTATGATAGAGCGGTTAGTCAATAAATCCGAAAATGCATCAGGGGCAGTTCACCAGCTCAAATTTTGTAAAGTAAAGGAACATAAAGAGTTTTGTGACAGTATAGAAGCTCTTTACCAGAGTAAGGTAATTAATTCTTTGCATTCAGATGTGAATGACAAAGAAGAGGTTTGTTATTTCTTAAAATCCCGCTTTCCCATGGTCAGAAGGCTGTAGTCCTGAGGGGTACCGGTTGTACTGGAGCGGTCGTAAGAAGCTTCATTTCGGAGATCAGTTGATTGGTAAAGAGTCAGCTGTGATTCTGATTGATGAAACTAAACATAGGCATCCTTTGGCAGACATTAATGTCGATTGCCCATTTTTTCAAGGTCAAACTTGGGCATTATGCACGGATGACACTTTTTATGACTTGGTCTTTGGCAACATTGACGGTTCTAGGTTACCAGATATGTCCCATTTTTTTTCAGCTGGTGTTGTTATCAGTGCCCGGCCTAAGCAAGATAATAAGGCCTATCGGAAACTTAAAGTCCCTTGACAGATTCTGAATTAGAATAAGCAAGCATTTCAGGACGCTCAAATGTCCGATCTCCAGTTGGACTGCAGCTGCTCTTAGTGCCGTGTGGCGGCGGTAGTACATCACCATAGTGCAGATTTTTCATTTCCTTTTGGGCTCGTTGGGCCCATTATGGTATATTTAAAATTGAAGTTCTGCTCATGTAGAGGGCATAAGCAGTGTTGCAAACTTCATTACTGCTTAAGAAGAGCCTCAATAAAAACCGAGACTCCCATTTTTTAATTCGTAGTGTATTCTTGACATTTGCCAATGGACGATTCAAAAGGGAAGTGTAACAAAAGTACCGTTAGGAAATTGCCACAAATTTATATGCCTTTCAAGAGGTGAGCAGTTGACATTGTCTGTCCAACTGAACATCGGTCCGACAAAAAGTCGCGTTATATATTAACTATGATAGATTATGCGACACGGTACCCTGAAGCGGTAGCATTACTTAGTATTAAAGACACATTTTGGATTGCATAACACCCTAATGACCATAGGCAGATAAAGGTGACTTTGGCCACCCTTATAGGTAGGGGCACGATAAGGGGAAATTAGATTTGATATCAGCAATGTTTATGATGAAGACAGAGAAACATGTAAGGTGGGTTATTTGGTGATAATTTAATGTTTTTTTTTTGTTTTTTTTTTTGTTTTTGTTTTTTGTTTTTTTGTTTTTTGTTTTGTTTTTGTTGTTTTTTGTTTTTCATTCATAAAATAGCTGGTTGTTATTCATCAGAATTGTCTCTCCAAGGCAGCTTTAATGAATACCCATAACATGTTTTATGAAGAAATACAGATACTTATGCCTCTATATCGTCAAATGCCCCCTTTATCTGTTTCTTATTTGCATAAATTTCCGTAGCACTATTTTAGTAGCTTCGTCAAAAGCTAATCACTGAAAAGGGTGAAATAAATAAATCCATTGTTCAGGAAAAGCATAAACTTGTAGCACTTTTTTTTTCGCAAAGACATTTATTACTCACCACGCTATGGGCGGATTCAGCAGACGACAAATTAATAAGATTTTTCTAATTTTTCCCGTAAAGTAGGATTTCATGCAAACTGTCTCCAAGGAATACAATTTGCATGAAATGTCTAATCCTATTTTCCGGGAAAAGTAAGAAAAAATATTTCTTTATTCTCTTGTAATAATAATGCCCTTCTGCTTTTGGTAAATAATAATTGATTATTGAAAGTACTGGAAAACATGTTTTGTCATAAAAATGCAATATACAACGGAAAAAGAATTTCACAGTTTTTGACAGGTACTATAGAAACAAATCACTAATTTCTACAAAATAACATGTTCGCTCAGTGAAGACTCTGATCAGCCTGCGCATCCCCCAGTCTGATCAATTTGTGCTATTTGGACGAAGAAGCAGTATATCTTATAGAGTGTTGTGAAAACTTATCAGACTGTGCAGATGTGCAGGCTGATCTGAATCTTCACTAAACATACAGACTAGTTTGTAGAAATACCTGTGTTTCAGAAAATTTAGTTTGTGTGATTGCAGAAAATAAATATTCACATTTTTGGATACAATTATTTTTTTTTAAATTTCCTACCAGATTTATTATATAGTGCTCCAATCATTATTCAGTAGGATAAGGATTCAGTTTGTGAAGTGTTCTTATTTACTTTAGAAAATAAATAAATAAATTACAAAAAAAAAAAAAAAAAAAAAAAAAAAAAAAAAACTTTCAATTTTATATTTCTATTTCAGTTTAATGCAGTGTCTTTTTTCACAATGCAAGAAAAAACAACACTTTTATATTTTAGAAAATCAACAAATTAAATGCAAAATTTGCAAATGAATTTATTTGGTTCTAAAGTATCATAACAAATACTTCTCAATTATATGAATCACCCCTTATAGGGCCCCACCTAAGGAGACTTAACATCCTTATAATGACCACATAATCACTTATATAAAATAAGCCTTTGATGTGCGCTCTGTTATCAGGACTGATCATGAGAGGGGGGTCTAGCCAAAGAAGGAAAAAAAAATGTGTCTTTAAGACCGAGCGTATTGCGGAGGCGTTGGTAGAAATAATCAGTAGGGTTGGGGTACCAGATGATATGTTAACTGATTGCGGGTCCCAATTTACTTCTGAGGTCATGAAGGAGGCGGCAAGATTATTGTCCCTCCAGAAATTAATGACCTGGGTCTATCATATTTGACTTCTTCAGTTTCTTTGTTCTCTCTCGGAAGAATCAGAAAGACAAAGAAATCAAATCATTTCATAAGAAAGAAGTAGCCGATCTCTTTCTTCTTTTGTATATAT
Organism: Anodontia alba; assembly: GCA_964016985.1. Lineage (NCBI taxonomy): Eukaryota > Metazoa > Mollusca > Bivalvia > Lucinida > Lucinidae > Anodontia > Anodontia alba. The sequence continues at coordinate 42,637,149 of OZ024828.1, forward strand.
TAATGATCATGAAAAAAAATCATAAATGCAAATATATTTCTTCTCAGGTTGCTAACGTTCATATAAACACCCCAACCTGATAGAGTTGTAGAGAAAACACCGAATATACAATCGATAATTTGGCACCAAGAATTCAGGATCAGTCTCCGAAATAGATACCTGATCCTTGGATAAATTATTAATAAAATCTTCTAAAGAGATGTGTCCGAGAGTTTCGGCTTCTATTTAAATCGATAGAAACCAAGAATATCCAGAAGAAATATAAAGGGATAAACTTGGTTAAGCCTACACATTAAGCGTCAATTTATTGGTTTCTATGATGTGTTATGCAAATATATAACATTATCCTAATCAAAATATATCCTCTCTAGACTCTGATGATTCGCATAGAAAGTCTAGTAGAGGTAAATATTCTGTTACATAGAAATATGGGAAACAGCCAAAAATTTAAGGCTATTAGTTCCCATTGTCGCACCCTAAATGTGAAATTATAACAGTTTTAACATTTAGGGGTGCGAAACCTATATTAATTTATTTCGTCGACAATTATATATATAATGGATCTTCAACAATAAGGTTTTCCATGTAAAAGAAAATATGAATTGTAACGTAAAAAATGTTTTGTATGTTTTAATTTGCAATGGTTGCCGTGAATATTATATCGGATAGACGGGAGACAAACTTCAAAACAGACGGACAGTTCATGACCAATAGATCAGGGGATCAACAAGACAATTACCTCGCAGTTCTCATTTAGAGCAGTGCACTCTTATAAATCCTAAATTTTCCATTTTTCCTTTTTACAAATTTCACAGTAATGATGTTTCAGCGAGGTTATCTAAAGAAAAGTACTTCATGAAAATATTTAACCCCAAACTTAACAAAGACTAACGACGCCATGTGGACGCCGTGACGTTTTAACGTTGTGTACTATGTGCACGTATTTATTGTTACTAAAGTAACAACGCCATTTTAACGCCATATTGCCATTGTTTATTCCCCTGATGAATTGCAAACGAAACCGGTTGGGAATATAATTATTTAGACATACCATGAGATGTTATTTTTCCTTTCAATGATATTACTGCAGCTGCTCTTTCGCTTGGCGATCAGTATTGAGCAAACGGAAATGGATGGCCTGGTATAACGTGACTGGGTGGACTGTTACGTCATGTGTCTGGCGCGGGATATTTTAGATATATATATAGTAGAAAAGGACACGCGTAAGCGCGGGTATTAAATTTTGATTCATCGAACAGATTGAAATCTGAAAAAAAAAAGTTCGAAGGTTATTTTTTTTATTATTTAATTCTATCTGTGTTTAACGTCACGATCTTTGAGCCATATCGCGACGATGTCTTTATATGACAGGGAGATCAATATATAGAGGATATTTATTCTTTTGCTGTGAATACCATAAATATTGTCATCGAGTGAAATGAAAACATCAGTATTTTCACGAGTGCGAAGCACGAGTGAAAATTTGAATGTTTTCATTACACGAGATGAAAATTTTTATGATATTCACTGAAAAAGAGTAAATTTTCTTTTTATTTTATTGTTTACACGTCAGTGCGCGTTTCTGACGTCATAAGTAACGTCACCAAACAAAACATGAACGTCATGGCGTCGACGCTTAGTGCTTAACATGTGAACCGCTGGAGAGGCAAAAACAAAAAGTTTCGGCGAATCAAAATAATTTTGATACCAAAATGTTCCTTACATTAAGAAAATGCATGCCAACACTTGATAGTTTAGTTCAGAAACAAAGAAGTTAGAGGTGTTCAAAAATCTGAAGATGAGGTAACATCCACTTCTGAAACAATGAAGAAAACCGAAGTTGTCCAAAGCGAGGAGTGAAAATATAAATTGTATCAGTCACTAGTGAAATGATACGATATCAATTCACTAGTGATTGATACAACTTTTATTTTCATCAGATATACACTGATTTCACCGCTGACAATAAAATAATCACATTTACAGTGCTGCCTCACTAAAATATCCCGCGCCAGACACATGACGTAACATTCCACCCAGTCACGTTATACCAGGCATTTCCGTTTGCTCAATACTGATCGCCAAGCGAAAAAGCAGCTGCAGTAATATGTTTAAATTCTTTGGTATGACTTGGCAGCGGATCGAGCACACAACCTCTGGAACGCAAGGTGGATGTTCTAGCAACTTAGCCACTGCGCCGGTAAATTCGTAGGTAATCGGACTGCTGATTTCGGACGGTTTAACCATATGAGCCAGCGCATGACAAACCCAAAAAAATGACTTGGTTACCCAGGGGAGAGTCAGGTTAACATTGATATTCACCGTTTCATCAGTCCGGCTGCGCACTCAATGGGTTGCTAATGGTCCAAGGTTTCTATGTGCAGACAGTAAAGACGGATCAGACTGGGCAGATGCACAGGTCACTCCGCGTGGTAAACAGGTCATTTTGTTGATTTTGTCATGCGACGGCTCATATATGCAGAGTTGCCACTAGGTCCAATTACAGTCGCACCTCAATAACTCGAACCCGATGGTGATCAATTTGGGTTCGGACTGACCCAACGGTGTTTGAGATGGTTCGAAGAGTGAGTACGACGTAGCATGCTTATACAACAATTCACCTATACTGACCATAGAGGACAGTAATAACTGACCAAAATTAAAATATTTATTGGGTAGATTTTTCTATGCAGTTTGAAATAAATGAATTTTCCCGAAAAAAAAAAAAAGAAAAAAGATTCTGAATTACGTATGCCGTTACATTCTTGAACTTTGTTCTTTCATTCGGTTTACACCTTTGTCGTTCACAGAAGCATCACTGCAATGTATAAATTGACTATTACGCAACACGGGGAATACCGAACGTTCAGTCATATAAATACGCGCCCGTCTATGCTTAGATGACGTCCGATTTATTTACAATGTGCACGTAATCTATTTATAGGTGGTAAATTCGGGAAGCTATTTTGGGAGACTTTGAATAAAGTATTGTCTGTTTCCCCACAAAAAAAATGGAAAACTCATTAAAATTCCGGAAATTAAATATAAAATTTATCAATAAGAACAATATAATTATTAATTTAAACCAACCAACCGCAGCAGGTTTTTACCGTTTTCTAGTTTTTGAGGCTAATTCGTTGTTTTAGTAGTATAGATAAGAAGACAGCTATCAGTGCGTAAGTCGATATTGTTCTAAAATTGGACTAGATCTTCTTACACGATTAAGTCATACATATAAAGGAAGTTGCTTGCACTTCGCTTGACAATTGGATCTGTCTTCGGAATGTACCTTATTTCGTGCATTGGAACATGTAGTAAACATGGACGTTATTGCTACGAGTTTACGTTAACGTTTACGTTATCTCAAAATAATTAGACAATAAATTATAGATATTATATACGTTAGTAGAATATCTATCAGCATATTGTCATCAATTATGTTAGTTTAGAAATGATTCCAAAAATTAAATGTTATATTTTTGACCTATTCACGATTCTTTTTATAGGTTTTAAAAATGTAGACTATTTATATTTATTGAAGTATTATTAATAGTATTGATACATACTTCAACAATATTGTTAACACAGACTTAAGTGTCGGATCGATTGACTTTATCTGCTGTTAACTCGGGAACCTCACATAATTTATTAAGATTGTTTGTCTCGATCGTAACAATCATCCATTTTATGTCAAAGTGCATACACTCAAATCGCTTCATTTAAGGAGTATATATCGATTAGGTCCCAATTTATTTTTTTATTTTTTCATCGAGACAGTCATTATGATAAGATACTCATTCCCATCTCTGGACAGAGGAATAATGCCCTTATGCTTTCTGACATTATCAATTCCAGATCCACATCTATTCTATGTCTACATCTACATCTCTGCCGTTACACTAAGCTGTCACACTTGACAATTCTTTAGTGGTGCGCTAGAAAGAAAATAAAGAAAAAAAAATAGTAAAGGGAGAAGTAATGAATCAGTCCATAAAAGTATTATGAAGAATGAAAAAAAGAAAAGGAAGAAGTATAAAAAAAAAAGTTTGTTCCCAGCCACTTTTCGTCCATCAGAGTGAGACCAATCCGCCTTCCCTGGGGGTACCTGGGTGCCAGACCCGACGGCATAGCTCACCACTCCTCATCTGGGTGTACGTTCATGGCCTGGAGGAAAAATCCCCGTTAGAAGGTGAAGTCAGACAGCTCCTTCTTGAAGAATGCCAGAGAAGGAGCCTCAGCTGCGGCTGCTGGTAGTCTGTTCCACACTGGTATTGGCCCTATTTGAAGCAGTCTATTGATGTAGAGTACTGCTGGAACTTGTGAGCGTGAGTTGATCTCATTCTGGAGTTGTCAATCAGCCTGTGCACGATTTTGTAGAGAACAGTCAGCTGTAATTACTTCTTTTTGGCTCGTGTGTTTCTCAGCCAAGGTATTCAAGCATGTCTGTAACGCTGCTCGTGTTTCTATATCTGTTTGTAACAAATCGCGCAGCTCGCCGTTGCACCATTTCAATCTGATATTTCTGGTCCCGCTGGTAGGGGCTCCATATGGTGCACCAGTAGTCCAGGTTGGACCTTACCATGGTGAAATATGCCTTGGTCTTGGTTTCTTCGTTGGCTTGTCTGGGGTTTCTCCGACGAAAAGCTAGCATGTTGTTAGCCTTCTTGGAGACTCGGCTGATGTGGTTCTTCCATGATAAGTTTGCCTTTAAGTCCACCCCCAGATATTTTGATGTCTGTTCCTCTGCCAAGGTCACGCCTTTTAGCTGATACTGGAAGGGTCGTTGAGATCTAGCCCTAGAGATACGGAGGACACTGCATTTCTTCGGGTGGAATTCCATTCCCCATGTCTGTTCCCTTGGGAAAGTCTGTCCAGGTCTTGTTGGAGTAGGTCGTGGTCATTGTCGGACATTATCTATCTGTAGAGGATGCAAACTTCAGCGAAGAGTCTTGTTCTTGACTGGAGGTCGTCTGAGAGATCATTTATAAAAAAAATAGAAATAAGACCGGTCCCAAGACAGATCCTTGAGGAACTCCACTGATGAATGGCACTTTCTCTGATGAATGACCCTCCACCAGCACCTGCTGCGTTCTGGAACTCAGGAAAGAGGAAATCCACTGGTATGTTGAACCTCGAATTCCATAGTGGTAGACCTTCTTCATCAAGCGTTGATGCAGGACGCGATCGAACGCTTTGCTGAAGTCTATGGGCGAGTTCAGCTGAAACTCTAGAGTCGACTCGATGAACGCGGTTTACAGCAAAACGCTCAGAGTTCTTACTCGAATTGCGTCACTTCACCTTTGACATTAACTCCAATCGAACCCTGCTTTCACGCCGGGTTAATCGAGTGTCAAGATGGCGGCTGGTGGTGGTGAAAAGAACAACAGGTAAGCAAAAGAGCGAGAAGTTATCATATCACAGATTTCTCATGGAAAGAAGAAGGTTCATTCGGTATTGCCTTCTCTTTCCGTCATAGTCAAATTTATCGATATACCTTCGGATTGTGAGAAAAAATGCTAATCATTATCATCAAGGAATATAGATCCATGATGTGCAATCTGGTATTAGAATCGATTCTAACCAGTTGTTTCAAAAGTATTTAGATCTTTTAATCAAATCAAACCGTATAATGTCTTCCTGTAAAGAGTTTTAGAGCTTATAATTGAATCGATCTGTTAATATCTTTCCTTTAAAGAGTTTTAGATCTTATAATTGAATCGATCTGTTAATATCTTTCCTTTAAAGAGTTTGTAAACTTATGAGGCTGTAGAATTGTACGTTATGATGTTATCAGCCTTTACTTTTTTAACTTTTGTCAGGGCTAAGAAACGCTTTCAAATTCGACTCTGGTAAAAGTCCCATATAAAATTACACGAGGTTGTCCATCTTCATGCGGAGCGTTACCAAAGTCAACCTGGCAATAGACAAATTCTATAAAATAAATCAGTCACATGTTTTACTCTCATTGATTTATAACAGGGTATTTGGCTAAAGCCCCATTTACCCAGATCTTTATTTTTCTGAAATTAACTCAATAAGAGGATTTTTTTTTGTTGTTTAAAAAAATCTATTTTGCCTCCCTTGAATAAAATAATTGATGATATCATTTTTCGCAATCATCAAAAATTATTACTTTTTGGCCAAAACTGTCCATTTCATCAACTGGAATAATCTCGTCGTTTGAAGAAAATAATAAATCTTCTAATGAAACCCCATGTTTGTCTGCAATTTTATTTAAACTTTTTTTCAATAGGCCGTATTTATCTTGTTCTAGAGTCTTTGCATATTGTGTCGTAATATATTAATGGTTTTAACAACATATGAATCAATGTATTTGTTTTTCTCGTTCCAGATGCACCGCATATAAGCATCCGAAAACATTGGGCATATAATCTTCTGACTGTTCGAATTTTTCTTTTGTACTTTTTATTTTATTATCATAATTTGGTATATTCATACACAGAATAATGAAATTTCCATCCCATATCTTTGCATATTTTTTCCAAATTTTATCATGCTCTCTCAAACTTTGCCTGCCTTTTGGAGGATCAAAATATTTAATATATTTTTTCTTACCTAAAGAGTTAAGTTATTAAAAGCAGATGAATAACTGAGAAAATTCTTTGTTTTCGGTAGGCAGTGTTTTTTTTTGTTTGTTTTTTTTTTTTTTTTTTTTTTTTTTTTTTTTTTTAATGAATGCAAAATCTCTTGTAATAAATAAATAATCCGGTCTTCCATTTCATTTGATAAATAAATTGGCTTAGCTCCCGTAATTCTGTAAAATATTTGTTGTACATTGTTGTAATATGATGATAGCCTATGTTTTTTAATATCAACTTTATAATTGGCATTGAACACACCTCTCGTAAATCATTTTTTACAATATTTAATATTTCATCTGGTACGTCGGGCGATTCTTTAGCTTGTAGGCATTTGAGCATGTTTTTAATGTGCTTTATTGATTTGCATTGTCCTCTATTAGTTTTTAGTACATGTTCAATAGTAACGCCAAATTCAATTTCACCACATTTTTTTTTTTTTTTTTTTTTTTTAGCACATAAGAAATAGGATCAGAACGAAAGTATGACTACTTATTTAGTTCTTCTCCTTAACAATTACAGTTGTACAAATAGTGACGGAAAAATGTTAAACAATATGGATCTCAATTTGTGGATGTGAATTAAAGATGCAGAATTAAAAGAAGAAGAAAAAAAAAACAAAAAAAAAAAAAAAAAAAAAAAAAAATATAAAAAAAAAAATATAAAGAGCAATGATAAGATAACGAAAGCAAAAAAAAAAAAAAAAAAAAAAAATATATATATATATACTGGAAATGACAGTAAGGTCAGAATATCAGTTAAAGAGCCATAACTGTTAACTGGTTCATACTAATGCCACTTCTAAGGCTGATAATATCAGTCGTAGAAGTCGCTTTAATATATCACAAGACCTTAAGGGATTTTAATAAAAACAAATGGGGGGGGGGGGGGGGTAAGGGCAGCGCTTCCCTGGTAAGTATCCCGCAGGAACTTCTAACTTTTCAATAGAGAGTTGCATGTACAGAACATTGTATTTAAATGGCTTCAACAGTTAAAAGCGTTTTGTGTCGCTTATATACTTTTGGACTTTTTCAAATATAAGAACATTTGTTGTGTATGGTAAAGAGGCATCTCCATATAGTAGAAGATTAAGCGATATTGTTTGATACTCTGATACAGCGTTAAAGAGTTCGTTTCTCTGTGCGGTGTACAAAGGACAACAAAGTAGATAATATTGCGAATTTTCTACCTGTCCACAGTGGCAAAATGGAGATTCAGTTATATTTTTTCGATTAGAGATCGCTGTTTAAGCTGCTACATTTTGTTCGGAGACGTGTATGCAAGATCTGTGTTTTCCTATTGCCTGTATAGAAATATTTTGGAATTGACGTTCTGTTGCGGTTTAAATAATTCTTGAAAGAAGTAACCGAACTGGAACGTTTTGCTTCATCGGACAAGTCGTTCCATTTTCTTACCACAGATGGTAGAAAAGACTGAAAATATAGATTAGTTCTAGCGTGAATAGATTGTAGGTTATCTGCATTTCGGAGGCTGTATTGGGATAGATTGTTTATTGACTGTGGTACTAAAGAAGAAAGATAAGACGGAGTTAAGTCATTATACATTTTATAGAACATGATGAGTTTATGATTTTCCCGTCTCTTTTCTAGTGTAACCCAGCCAGTTTCTTGGTACAGGGCATTAAGAGATACAAGTTTGGTTGTTCCAGTGGCAATTCGTGCTGCTTCGATTTGGATTTTCTCAATTTCTTGTTTTTCAAATTGTGTGCAGTTGTCCCATACTATATCCCCGTATTCAAGTAAGGGCCTTATAAAAGTTGTAAATATTATTTCTAGAGAACTCTTGTCCAACTTAAACTTGAGGTTTCGCATAATATTAATTCTGTTCCATGCTTTTTTAGTTATGTAATCAATATGTTGGTGCCAAGTGCAGTCGTTGGACAGAATCAAGCCTAGGTGTTTATGAGATGACACTTAAGCTATTTGTACTTCTTGTATAAACAGGGGTGGGTGAACAGGCTTGTTTAGTTTTCGAGATATCAGCATTGATTCGGTTTTGATCGGATAGAAGTCAACTAACCAGTTGTTTGCCCAGATAGAAATTTTTGAAAGGTCTGAGTTAAGGCAAACAGCAGATGTAATAGGATTTTCAACAATAATGTAGAGGCTAGTATCGTCAGCGAACAGGCGAATGTTGGAGCCAATTTCAGCGACTATGTCATTAATGTAGATTAAGAAAAGTATTGGCCCGAGTATGGAGCCTTGCGGCACTCCAGCAAGAATATACGTCCAGTCTGACGCGACACCAGGAAGTATAACGCGTTGTTTTCTTTCAGCTAAATAATTTGTAAACCATTTGAGAAGTTCTCCCTGAACACCTGCTGCCTTAAGTTTGTGTAAAAGCCCTGCGTGCCATACACGATCAAATGCTTTCCTGATGTCGCAGAAGACAACTCTAACTTCTTTGCCCATGTCTAAGGCTTGACAGAATGTATTGTACAAGAAAGTGAGTTGGTTTACAGTGGAGTCTCCTTGTATGAACCCGGACTGTAAAGATGATAGAACGTTATTATCTCGAAGATGATTGTATAAGTGCTTGAATATAAGCCTTTCAAATACTTTGTCTTCAGAGTTTAGCAAAGAGATGGGTCTGTAATTACTTACTAATGAGGGATCATCTTTTTTATGAATAGGGCATATGTTTGCTTCTTTCCATTGTCTAGGTACTTCACCTTGACTGAGGGATCGGTTAAAGAGGACACATAGTGGAAAAGCTAGTTCTTTTGACAGTTCTTTAAGAATGCGATTGCTTAATCCGTTTGGACCAGATGCTTTTCCAATCGGTAGTGATTTTAGGACAGATTCAACTTCTAAGGGGGTGAGGATGATAGAATTTAAAGTAGATTCGATATTATATGGAGGTAAAGCTGGAAGTTCAGCGTTACTATCATCTAAAAGTGTTTGTTCCTTAAAATAATTATTAAGTAGATTAGCCTTGTCTTGCTCATCAGTATATATACGTCCATTGCTTTCCAGAGGTGGGATGGACGAGGTGGCAGTGGGAGATATCACAGTTTTTAGAGTGGACCACCAGTCTGTAGAAGTGAGGGAATCAGACTTCAACTTCTTAGCGATATTTTCATCACATGTTCTTTTCGATTCTTTTATCAACGAGACTACTTTGTTTCTGAGTTTCCTGAATTTATCCCAATGGTACTGCAAATCAGTTTGTTTAGCTTTTCTATAAGCCCTTTTGCGTTTTCTGATATATCGTTTGATAAATGTAGTTAACCAGGGTGGATCGGAAGGTCTAACTTTTATGTTTTTATTTGGGATGTATAATTTTGATATGGATAGTATGTAATCAGTGACATTATTTGCATGTGTGTTTATGTCATTATCTTCTAGGGATACCCAGTCAGTAAATGCAGCTTTATTGCGTAATAGGTTATAATCTCCTTGATCGTACTTCCATATATGCCGGGTAAAGGATTTTGACTTGGGTTTAGAGAAATTGTATATACCGAAAATTGGACAATGGTACCGATGCTCTTGATTCAGAAATGAATCCGCAACACCACTGACTATTAAGTGGGAATTATTGCTTACGAGGAGAATATCCAGTAGGGAAGAGGAAGTTTCAGTAAAGTGAGTAGGTTCGTTTATAGCTTGGAATAATGCAAATTGAGTGCAGAAACTATGTATCTTCCGCGACGATTGCGGATGTAGCATGTTGAAGTTGAAGTCACCCGTTATAATTATGTCATTTATGCCTGAGTCAACAGCTAGGTGTAAAGAGTTTTCTATCAGGGAGTAATAAGCAAGATCGGAATTGGGTGGTCTGTAAAATAAGCCAAAAAGCGTGCGTTTATGATTATTTGAAAGTTCAATCCATATACATTCGATACCTCTAGGTTCTAAATCTTGCCTGCGTCTATAATGTAAACCCTCCTTTACATATATTATGACACCACCGTGACTGTCTCCAACTCGGTCCTTGCGTTCAGGGCTGTTAAAAGACTGTAGACGAATATAACTTGTAGAAAAGGACGAGTTCAACCAGGTCTCAGTAAAAGCCAATATGTCAAAATGGAATAACTCTGCGTGCAAAACATCTAGTTTTGAAGCCAGACTTTGGACATTGTAGTGAACAAAAGACAGATGATGACTTATATTCAATGAATTTATAAATGTAGAAGAGATGCCAGAAATTGAACTAGTGGTAACTGATGATATTGACGACGATGGGCCTGGGTTCGGATGAATATCGCCAGCAGATAGTAATAATACAGACAGCCATGCTATCAACATTACAATAAAAGAACATATATATACATACAACATAAATTTTGCGTTTGCTTCGTGATTCTTTCCTTTTGTTAAATTTTTACAATAGTTATGATTAATAATATTGTTAGCTACATATTCGTTTTGTTTCAGCTGAAGAATGAATGAGTAAGACAAAATCGTCTGCATCGTGATACTAAAAAACATAAGAAAATGAAGTAGAATTGAGAACTTGTACATGCAACAGTATGTTGGCATATCAGCTGATACTTGTTTCACATCATAAACTATGTAATTGTTGAAAGGAGAAATAGAAACAAATCAGCAACTGGTGTACCAACTCGCATACAAGTGATAAAATGATGAATCGACGGGAATGACCAAGGAGCGCTACCCCCAAATACCCATAAGTGCATAGAAGGAGTTCGTAAAAACATATAAAAGATGAAGAAAACAAAAATAGACATGATAGCAAAGAATGGAGGGTTTACAGATAACATAAAAGTTCATCGTGCTGTGGGTTTTCCAATCAGTTAGCAGCCGCAATCCTAACAGTTCCTAAGTGTTATACCATGAATATAGTTTTATCAAAATTTGAGTGTCTAATACACATATATACAATGACTAAGCTCAAAACATGTCGAAGATGCCAAATTTATAATGATTTGCTGTGTCTTGCTATAGGCTCTATCTCATATTTGTACGGTAGGTACCATACAGATAAGATAGTTATGCAAATAATAGAACACTGACAAAGCAGCAAATGATAAATAATTTAGTAAAATACGCTATACTTTTGATGAAAAATATATACTTTACTAATGCCATCAATCCATTTATAACGTGCCATTAATGGCACAGTGGCAAGCATTGCAGACCCTAATCAGACTCCGTATGCCACGGCATTTGATCAGGGTCTTCAATGCTTGCATCATATTACGGAACTTCTGACGTTTCACAGGCAACAAACAAGAAATAGTCAAACTACGACCGGAAACAGGCTGGGTCAAATAGATGCACCATTGATCCACTTATAAAAGGTACTATACATATTAAGATATGCAAATAATTTAGTAATTCACACTTTATATTTGCTGAAGAATATATACTTTTCTAATGCCATTAATCCATTTATGCTTACGTCCAAATAAGGCACAATGGCATGTAGTGCAGTCCCGGATCAGACTCCGTATAACACGACGTCTGATCAGGGCCATCACTGCCCGCATTATATCAAGGAACTTCTATTTCACTGACAACAACAAGAAACACAGTTAGACAGCTAGACAAATTGCGACCGGAAACAGGCCGGCCCAAATAGTTGAGACAGTGGCGCCCACTCGGCAAAAATGGGTCAGTGGCAAAGGAGCTAAGAGCTGATAGTGAGTGATTACTCTGTAGATCATATTCCAGACCTCCAAAATAACATCTTTGTAGTAGTATCAAAGAAAAGGTTCACCAGACTCGCTTTTTGACGAAGGGTGCTTTTAAACCTGAGCGTCTAACTGCTCAAAATGTACAAAATTCATTTTCCCCTTATATTTTGTTCCGTTATGAGGTGTGTAGTTATTTATAACCTACATATGTGTCACAGGGGAGGAAAAAGAACATGACCCGACCGGGACTCGAACCCAGGACCTCTCGCATACCGTGCGAGCACTCTTGCCAACTGAGCTACCGAGCCACACGGTCGACCTGCGACAATTTCCCTTACTTAAGTAGATTCGTCCCCGAATCTATCGACCTGCGACGAATGCAGAACAAACTAATATTAAATCATTAATCTCTGGCAATTAAGCTGTACAGACAGCTTGCCGATCTCCCCACAGAATACCGGACAGACCATCCCTGATCAGACACTGGAGACCCAGATCAGACTGCTTGAGCAGTGCGATGAAAGTTTGCAATTTGTCCATTCGATCCATGTCTACTGTTCAACGTCATCATATTGGCTGGGAATGGTCATTAAATAAGCCGTCCTGATCCACAGAGAGACTACGACAACCTGCCTCGAGCTGAATATGTATTGACAACAACGGTTTTAGCATAATGATAACATATTATTATGCTACAATAAATCGTGTCACCATTTTAACCGTTTTCACCTCAAGAATCCAGACTTAAAAGTATGAGCGACCAGTATTGATTATCAGTATTAGACTATCGATGACACGACGTGGAATAACTTAATTTGTACGGAAAAGTACGGCAAAATGTTTAGCTGTGCGTGGTTTTCAGTCGGCGTATAAGTGTAACTGATATATATATATATATATATATATATATATATATATATATATATATATATATATATATATATATATATATATATATATATATATATATATATATATATATATATATATATATATATATATATATATATATATATATATACATATATATATACATATATATATGTACACCACGTCACTAATTTTACCGCAATTACATCAAAAACATGGACAGACCGTTCTGAACAACAGTGTAGACCCAGATCCAAATGAGAGCTTAACAATCCTACCAGGGTCCAAACTATTATTGAGTGAACTTATGTTGAAGTAGAACCAAAACGTCTGTGAAAATAAAAATATCTGTTCGATATTCGAACAATGGCAGAATAAGATTCTATCACATATCCTTCTGACTGAAATAACGCTTTTGGCTCACCTGATCCAAAGGAATAAGGTGAACTTTTGTGACTGGTCGGTGTCCGTTGTCCGTCGTGCGTCTTGCGTCTGTCAACAATTTACTTAAAAGATGTCTCCTCCTAAACCTGTGAATGGATTTTAAAATAATTTTACAGGAATGTTCCTTGGGGGACTCTCTACCAAATTGCCTAATGGTTCCTCTCCGCTAAACAAAATGGCCGCCAGAGCTAAAAATAGAAAAAAAAACAAAAAAAAAAAACTTAAAACGACTTCTCCTAGGCCACTGACCCAATTTCAAAATAATTTCACAGGAATGTTCCTTGGGTGACCCTCTACCAAAATTGCTCAAACTGTTCCGCTCGGATGAACAAGATGGCCGCCAGAGCTAAAAATAGAAAACCTTTAAACGTCTTCTCGTCTGTCAACAATTTACTTAAAAGACCCTCTACCAAAATTGCTCAAACTGTTCCAAAATCTCTACCCCTTTAAACGTCTTCTCGTCTGTCAACAATTTACTTATAAGACATCTCTTCCTAAACCAGTGAACGAATTTTGAAGTAATTTTACAGGAATGTTCCTTAGGGGACCCTCTACAAAAAATGCCTAATGGTTCCGCTCCACTGAACAAAATGGCCGCAAGAGCTAAAAATAGAAAAAAAAAACATTAAATGACATCTCCTCCAAGGCCACTGGCCCAATTTCAAACAAAAAAAAATCACAGGAATATTCCATGGGTGACCCTCTACCAAAGTTGCTCAAACTGTTCTGCTCGGATAAACAAGATGGCCACCAGAGCTAAAAATAGAAAAACCTTTAAACGTCTTCTCGTCTGTCAACCTTTTACTTAAAAGACATCTCTTCCTAAACCAGTGAATGGATTTTGAAATACTTTTACAGGAATCTTCCATAGGGGACCCTCTACCAAAATGTATAAATGGTTCCGCTCCGCTAAACAAAAAAGCCACCAGACCTAAAAATAGAATAACCTAAAAAGGACATCTCCTCCAAGGCCGCTGGCCCAATTTCAAAATAATTTCACAAGAATATTCCTTGGGTGACCTCTACCAAAATTGCTCAAACCGTTCCGCTCGGATGAACAAGATGGCCGCCAGAGCTAAAAATAGAAAAAAAAAATAAACAAGTCAAGTCAAGTCAAAGTACTTTTATTCTCTCAAAGTCAAGTATAACATGACATCAGAGGAAATGGAAATACAAAGTTGCAGTCAGGACGGTAACCGTAATTTCATATATATAACTGTGGGGTAAGAACTAGGACACATTCTAAAAATTATTGCAATTCGTTGCAGTGACCCAAATTACAGGTGGATGTACAATGTAACTCGGGGGAGCAGAATTGCTGGTGTATAGATAGATAGGTAGATAGATAGATAGATAAATAGATAGATAACATTTATTAAACTGGTAACTATTCAGATAGATAGATAGATAAATAGATAGATAGATAGATAGATAGATAGATAGATAGACAGACAGATAGACGGATAGATAGATAGATAGATAGATAATATTTATTAAACTGGTAACTATTCAGGTAGATAGATAGATAGATAGATAGATAGATAGATAGATAGATAGATAGATAGATAGATAGATAGATAGATAGATAGATAGATAGATAGATAGATAGATAGACAGAGAGATAGATAGATAGATAGTGAGCACTTAAACCTTGAAACTGATGACTAACAACACAATACCTGTACATATCAAACTGTGTCACCTGTGTTCAATGACCAGTGACAACCAATTAATGAGGCCCGCTCGCCATGACGAAACCAGGCCACGCCTTAAGAGACCTGTCAACGCAATATTAAGCACGTGCAACACGTAGAAAATTATGAATGAAAAGTAAAACAGACTATGCAATTTTACGCATTCAGTACTGGATTATTTTTCTGATGTAAGTAGAATTGTTTTTATTATTGTTTTATTATAGAAGCTTCCGTCCCAAGTATTCTTTCTTTTTATCCGCATAGAACAAGGAAGTGACCCGGTTTCCCATGGCGAATAACGTGTATTGGGTGGCGTACACTGACGCGCGAGCTGAATAATGGCAACGATGCATTCCGAACTGACTGCAAACATCCAGTGTGCATTCAGTGCAGATGCATCGGCTAAGCGATCCATGAGTGGACGATTTATCATCTCGCCACCAGTTTTCTCCAAACTTTACATACATACATTCATACATATGCATATATAACATTTTTACATAATTTACGGAGAAAAACGACTTCTTCTCTTTAACCAGTGAACGGATTTTAAAATTATTACACATGAATGTTTCTTGGATGACCCTCTACCAAAATTGCTCAAACCGTTTCGCTGGGATGAAAAGATGGCCGCCAGAGCTAAAAAACGACTTCTCCTCCTTAACCAGTGGATGGAGTTTGAAATAATTTGACAAGAATGTTCCCTCTACCAACATTGCTCAAACCGTTCCGCTCGGATGAACAAGATGGCTGCCAGAGCTAAATGGCCACTCTATTTTTCGCATCTTCTCCTCAACCAAAAGGCCAATTGACTCGAAATATAGGAAGCATCGAGGTGACATGTAGACCAAAAATAGTTAAAGTTGTTCTGATTGCAAATCCAAGATCATGGTGGCCATCTTGAAAATCTACTTTCGCTTCTTCTCTTGAACTGAAAGGCCAGTTGACTCTTTACTTGGAAGGAAGCATCAGGATGACTTGTAGATAAAATAAAATAGCTAAAATCGTTCTGTCTTGAAAATCTATTCGCTTCTTCTCCTGAACCAAAAAGCTAATAGACTTGAAACTTGGTAGGAAGCATGAGGGTGACTTGTAGATAAGAAATGGCTTAAAATAGTTCCTATCGAAAATACAACATTGCCTCATCTTGAAAATCTGTTTTTCGTTTCTTCTCCTGAACCGAAAGGCCAATTGACTTGAAACTTGGTAGGAAGCATAGGGATGACTTGTAGACCAAAATAAATAAATAAATAAAATCTTTCCAGTCGGAAATCCAAGATAGCAGCCATGGTGGCCATCTTGAAAATCTATTTCTCATTTTTAGGCTAAATACTGAGAACATTACTCGAAACCCCTCAGCGTGTTCCTGTAAAGCATCGGAGTTCTGCTATAATCCAGCCGGTCACGTCATGACAGGTGACCTCAATATAGTCCGGATTAGCAAATTCAGGGACATTATAGGGAACCCAGGTCTTTTACTTGGAAACAGAAATCCAAATTAATTTTGGATTCTGTTGAAGAGTATGCACGACACTGGGCCAAGAAAGAGGACGTGGAGGTTGACGCCCTTTCTGAATGGGTTAAATCGGTAATGTCCTTGGTAAACAGACGTGTCTCAGTACTCAGCAGAACCATGTCTCGCCGACATGAATCGGTGTTTGATGATCAAGATGTTGCTGCTGCGTTAGCTGAAATCCAGTTTTTATACTCGTATGAGGCGGAGTTTGTACAAAAGAAAACACCTCGCACAACAATTCAATTTCACCTACAGATATGTAGATGATGTATTGTCTCTGAAAAAAAAAAAGCAGAGTATTTAGAATTTATCTATCCACGTGAACTTGAAATAAAGGAAACAACGGAGACTGCAGCCTCCTCCTCATACTTGGATTGTTATCTCTACATTGACAATGGAAAGCTTACTACTAGGCTTTACGACAAACGGGATTTCAATTTTCCCATTGTTAACTTTCCATTCCTGAGCAGTAATATCCCTTCTGCACCAGCATACGGCGTTTACGTTTCACAGTTAATCCGTTATGCCAGAACCTGTTCAGATTATCAGGACTTCATGGAGCGTGGGAAAGTGCTCACTACAAAGGGGTATAAAAAAAGACCAAACTGGTAGCAACACTTGCGCTTACGGACATACGCTTCTATCGATATTTCCTTCGTTCAGGCCTATGGGCATGGTGGGCGAAGCTTGCTCCCAGTAATGCTTACTATCCGCGGATGCCTGATTACACCCTTTATTCTGGGGTCCATGTCTGTTGGTCTGAACATTCTGATTCGTCATTCGTTTATGGATTTATGAGTTTGGATTACGCCTTAGGTACCATGACCGCAACTACTTCTTCTGAATAGAAAGGCCAATTGGCTCTAACCTGGGTAGAAGCATAGAGGGGACGGGTAGAATAAACAAAATGGCTTAAATTGTTACAATCGGAAATCCAAGATGGCGGCCATCTTGAAAATCTATTTTCCCCTTCTTCTCCTGAACCGATAGGCCAATTGACTTGAAACTTGGTAAGAATCATCGAGGTGACGTGTAGACCAAAAATAGCTAAAAGTTTATGGCCCCATCAGTTGTCATCTTGAAAATCTATTTTGAACTTCGTCTTCTGAATAAAAAGGCCCATTGGCTTGAAATTTGAAAGAAAGTGACTTGTAGATCAAAAATAGCTGAAATCATTCTGATCGGAAATCCAAGATGGTTGCCCTAGCAGCCATGTTGAAAATTTATTTTGAACATTTTCTCCCGAACAAAAAGGGAAATTGACTCGAACTTCATTGGAAGTGACTTGCAGATCAAAAGAAGCTAAAATCATTCTGATTGCAAATCCAAGATGGCCGCCGTCTTGAAAATCAGTATTGAACTTCTCTTGAACCAAAAGGGCAATGGACTCAAAATTGTCTGATAATCAGGTGAGCGATACAGGGCCATTTTGGCCCTCTTATCTTCATTTTCACAACTGGCACACCTATTTTTACTTGTTCCCACCTCGCACGATACTGATGTAACCTTACATATATTCTAAAAGCTTATCATTATCTCCCCGAATCTCACTTAGATAATTACGGTGCTGTGATTTGGTTTAAACATATTTTATTTCATATATTTCTCAATACATCAATACATCTACATAGACATTACATGAGTATGTTAATATATAAAAGGGATTCGAAAAAAGCTATATAGCTTATGTGAATTCGTTTCCCTCGGTTCATGAGCATCAAATCAAAACGTTGTGACCATGCATGTACAAGTAGTTAACTAGCTAACTAACTAAATAAATAACGAAGAGAAAGAAAGGTGAAAGAAAAGAAGCGAAATGAGAGTGCAGTTTAAGAACTTTGAGAGTAGTGGATGTATAATAGAGACGTATTAGAATACGACTTATAAAAAATAATATTTTCCAGGCACAAGCACGTAATATAGGCGAGAAGTAAAGAGAGTGATGTGGGGACCCTACTTAAATAAATAAAAATCAAAACCTTTCAAGCATTGAGACTTATGGATTAAAACCGATTTTAAACTACAAATGTATTGTTATATTAGAAAACTAAACAATATTCAGACAACATATTATGTTACTAGCTACATGGAAATTGGTATTGATATATGTCAGTTTGTAGGACAGTGGACAGTTCAAGAGGAGATTTCAAAGCGTTTGCTTCTTTGAATAAACTTATGTACATATTTAAAAATTGATTCATTCCCTTCATCTGTTAAAGCCATGTTCCCGAACAGTAGGGTATGTAATGTTGGTTGGCAGAACTGCGATACTTCATGCAACATATCCATTCTTATAGAGTTATATTTTCGGCATTCTAACAGAAAATGTTTGTTGGTCTCGGGTAGTCCACACGTGCATCTCGGGTCTTCAATGATATTTTTATGGTATAAATAATAGTTTAGAGAGCTACAGTTAGTTCGAAGTCTTGCATGATGTATTTGACCTAGTCTATCACCGACATAGAAATAGGATGGTGTTTCACGTGAATTAGTACTCAGAGATCTTTTAAAAGATTCTACTGTGGGGGAATTTCTTGATAAAACAGGTAGAGCATTCCAGTCTCTGACTACTGAAGGTAGAAAGGATTTGTAATATAGTTGAGTGCCAGCATGGATGTTTTGCAAGTTCTCAGCGTTTCTTAGACTGTATGAAGACGCTTGACCGACTTGACCAGGAACTAACTGTGTCAAATAATTTGGTGAAAGTCTGTTAATCATTTTGTAAAAAAGAACAAGTTTATGTTTTCTTCGTCGAGAGCTAAGCTCTTCCCATCCCAATTCATTATACAGTGAAGCAAGAGAGACTAACTTAGTTGTTCCAGATACTATTCTACCGGCTTCCAGTTGCACCTTCTCAATCTCAGTTTGATCAAACTGAGTGCAATTATCCCATACGACATCTGCATATTCCAGTATGGGTCGTATAAATGTAAAATAAATAATCTCCAAAGTCTTGCGATCAAACTGGAATTTAAGTTTTCGCATTATATTTATTCTTGCCCAAGCTTTGGATGTGATAAGCTCGATATGATTATGCCAAGTTCCATCATTTGACAAAACTAAACCAAGGTGTTTATGGGAGGTAACGTTTTCAATCGACTGGTTATTTAGGATCAGTTGAGGATGCTGTAGATCAGTACGTCTTCTTGTAATTAAGAGAGATTCAGATTTAGCAGGGTTGAAAGTGACAAGCCATTTTGTTGCCCAAATATTAATTTTTGAAAGGTCGTTATTCATAACAGATGCGGTATTTTGCGGAGTATCTACAATAATATATAGACTAGTGTCATCAGCAAACAATCTGATATTCGAATTAATGTCATTAACGATGTCGTTTATAAATATAAGAAATAGCAGAGGACCAAGTATCGAACCTTGTGGTACACCGGCTTTTAGATAAGACCAATCAGAACAAGAACCAGGAAGAACAACTCTTTGTCTTCGGTTTGTTAGGTAATCGGAGAACCAGTCCAACAAGCGTCCTCTGATACCCACATAATTTAGTTTATGAAGAAGTCCTCGATGCCAAACTCTATCAAAAGCTTTGCTTATGTCAAGAAAGACCGCCCTCACCTCTTTACCTTCGTCTAATGCCTTACAGAAAGTATTATACATGTTTACAAGCTGTTTACAGTTGAATCGCCCGTAACGAAACCTGATTGAAAACTGGAAATTGTATTGTTAGAAAGAAAGAAGTTGAATACATGTTTGTGCACAAGTTTTTCCATGACCTTTCCTATAGTATTCAAAAGAGATATTGGTCTGTAATTCGAAACATTGGATGCATCATCTTTTTAAAAGATCGGAGTCACGTTAGCTTCTTTCCAGGAAGAAGGAAAGGAACCTGAGGACAGAGATGAATTGAACAGGGAACATAATGGGTTGGCTAGTTCAGAAGAGAGCTCTTTAAGTATTCTGTTATTTATTCCATCGGGTCCGGAAGACTTTCCTAGCTGGAGATTCTGCAGTATATCTTTGACTTCATTAGGGTTTAATTTGATACCGTGGATTGAGGGTGTATTATCACTGATATTCAATTTTGGAAGTTCCTTATTATTATCTTGAAGATTTGTCTGTCCTATAAAGTGATCATTTAGAATATTAGCCTTTTCTATGTCATTTGAGTAAATTATGTCGTCCTTTAAAAGCGTTGGAATGCCTGAACTGCTTGATGATTTAATAAATGGTTCCAAATATTTCCACCAGTCGTTACTGCTAGGTTTTTGTGTTTTTAACTTGTTGGCTATATCATCGATGTGAGATTTCTTTGACTTGCGAATTAGTTTTGTAACTTCGTTTCTGTATTGTTTATAGAGATTCATGTCTTGCGATAGATTTGTTCGTTTAGCTTTCTTGAAGAGACGTTTACGTTTTCTGATCATTCTGCGTAGCTGACTGTTTAACCACATAGGTTCTGCATTTCTAACTGTTACGTATTTGTTTGGTATGTGTTTCTCGGCTAGCGAAATTATATAATTTGAAAGATTAGTTGCATAAATATCTAAGTCTTCGTTTATAATATCATCCCAATTATAGTATTACTTGTCTCTTGCCTTAACGAATTATAATCACCTCTATCATATAACCATACTTTCCTTTTAAAACTCAAAGTACGTTCTTTTATCAAGTTATAAAAACAGTAAATAGGACAATGATAGCGGATGTTCTGACACAGGAAAGGCTCACCTACTCCACTTAGAACAACATTTCTGGGATTACTTGAAATTAATATGTCGATTAATGAGGAAGAATGTTCTGTAAAATGAGTAGGTTCGTCTATCAGTTGTAATGAATTACAAATATCATCTATTTTTTTGCGTGTATTCTGCTTTAATAGATCAAGATTAAAATCACCAGTATGATACCAGTATCATGAGCAAGATCTATAGACGTTTCAATGTCAGAAAGGACTGATACGTTAGAGTTGGGTGGTCTGTAGAAGGTTCCTATAAGTACAGGTTTGTTTTTTATTAGAATTTCAACCCAAACACATTCAACGTTACGTAATTCAAGATCATCCCTTCGTCGAGAATAAAACGTTTCCTTAACATAAACTGCTACTCCACCGTGCGCATCCGCTTGTCTATCATGACGAAAAGGTGATTTGTAGCCTTGAAACTTGATATCAGAATCTAGATTAGATTGCTGTAGCCAAGTTTCGGTCAAAGAAATCATGTCAAAATTGTTAAGTTCTAATTCGACTGAGTCTACTTTTTGTAAAAGGCTTTGGACATTGTAATGTACAAGAGAAAAATATTTCTGAAATAGAGTAGGTGAGATGTCGGATAGGCTGTCATGCTCTAAGTCACTAGTTGAAGTATTACTGCTGTTCAAGTTATCACTGCTATTGCTATTTGGACCAGGATTGAGTTCTGTATCGCCAGATCTGAAGAGAAACGTCCCTACGAATAATAAAAATTCAAAGTTTGTAAAATATTTGATACCCTTAAGCCTCAATGCAAGACTGTAATGTAATCCGATTCGCGATCTGTAAGTATTTATATCTACAGTCATTATGAAATATTGTCTACCAAGGCGTAAAACACTTTGAAGATCACGAATCGGTTCAGTCGGATATAAGCCAAAAGAAGGTCCCCTGAAGTATATAGCACAAAGATTGTAGGAGAACAGACAGAAAAACAGGTAATAGAAATGTAGTAAAGAGAAATTTTCATTTGATACACAAAAGTTATTAAATTCTGTGGAATTTAGTTGTTATGCTTCTTTACTGGAACTACAGTTCATAAGTTCATTTGTCAGATTTAACAGTGCTGAAAATTCAGTAAAAATCAAAGGACACTGTGTATATCCATTGCTGCAGCCAATGGACACAAACGAAAGAATGTACTTAGGAGCCTTATGTTTTGTCCATAAAGAAGATCGCTACCGTGTCAGAGCATTTTAGTTACATATAAAATTTATTTGAAGAGCAACCTTCTAGTTATGCTGAATGACTGGTCCCACGCTGCAGCAATCAAGACATCCGGGTAAATGGATATATATAGTTACACAATCTGTGCTAATCATTCGGTCGATATTGTATTTATGAAGTAAGTCGTTGAGAAGAAAAATACGATAATAATGTACTTGAGCATTGTCTGTAATAGATGTAGCAGAAGGTATAGCAATGTAAAGATAAGAGTGCAGATAGGTAAGAAGTCAATTAGACACACTAGTACTTAGGTGTAGGAGCAGTAGATACGAAGGGTAGTAGTAGAGGAGACCGATAATAGTGCACATATGATTAGTTACGGAAATATAAACATAATTATATACATTTTGTACAAACTTAGGTAATACATATGTATCGAACAGACAGATCTGCGCAAACAATCCAGTCCCGGATCAGACGTCATATGCGACGTCTGTTTGTTACTCGCAAGAACTCCCAACAACCATTCGCATGGATAGATGCGCGCAAGTAGTCCAGCACCCGACGTCTGGTCAGGGTCTATGCCATCTGCCACACATACAACATTCATTAGATACATCAGCATGAAAGAAAAGCGGACAGAAGATCCGAAAAGAAAGAAATATGGAAATATTATAGGATTCACTCCAAGCATTAGGACAAATAAACCTACACAGACAGTCCAGAGCCAGACACCGCACGCGACATCTGCTCAGGGTCCTTCTGTTTGTACTGTGTATAACATTCGCAGACACATCAGCACACAATAAAAGTTGACCGAAAATCTGACGTGTAAGCATGAAGGTTCATTCCAAAGATTAGGACAAATAGATTCTCGCGAACAGTCCAGACCCAGTTCAGACACAATGCATTCTCCAGGCACTTCAGTACTTATAGAAGTGGACCCAATATCTGATAGGCAAACCAAACAGTAAATTATTTTGGTCAGTATTAACCATACCGAGCATTTGGACAAACAAACCCGTTTAAACAATCCAGATCAAGACCCAGACCAGCGACCGCACGCTAAGTCCACCCAGAGTCCACACAATCCGTCACACGCCCGTAGCAGCACACCCCTCAGGGTCCACACCATGCGTCGCACGCCCGACACTCTCCAAAAACATCGTCACACGCAGCCCACTCAGGGCCATCGCCTCATGCAACGTCCATTCAGGGTCAACCCCGTTTGGTTCGCCGAGACCACACCAAGCATTCAGTCGGATAGACCGCGCAAACAGTTCAGATCCAAATCAGACATCGCACGCGACGCCTGTTCTAGGTCTACACGGTTTACGACACGTCCAGCACTCGTTGAACCCATCAAGATGTAACAACTAAAAAGGATCGGCAGTTTGACAAGCTAACAAAAACTGTAATTTTAATCTTCCTGGTTACTACTGAGCATTCGGACAGGCACCCCTGTGCATACAGTCCAGACTCCGATCAGACATCGCACTCGATGCTCTGTTTACCACTAGTTGAGCAATCACTAGAGTATAAGCAGTTATAATAAACGTCGACTCGATGTCTGCCCAGGGTTTACACCGCTTACTAACGTATTGCGATTGCTGGCAAAATTAGCAGGTACCATCAAATACCTAAAACATGCGTTGTCTACTCAGGGCATACACCAATTACCACGCGTCGAGTAATCACTAATAACATTCGATAATAATAGTTGGCCAAAGACCTGGCAGACGTTCGAATGCCAAGTTTCTTCTTCAGAATTCACACCAATTATTCAGACTGTTGTCAGAACCTCGCTGTCAGTCCAGACTCTGACCAGACACCACGTGCGATGAGTGTACCAGGACTACACCGTGTATCCCAAGCCTGACACTCGAAAAACATATAAGCAAAAATAAAGAGTATACTAGAGACCTAAACAAAAACACGAAAAGTAAGTTTGATATACCGGGTTAACACCAAGCATTTGTAAGTAAGACTCGCTCAAACAGCCAAGACCCAGGTCAGACCCTGCAGTCGACGTCTGTTCTTGCATTCGGACAAGTA
This sequence comes from Anodontia alba, assembly GCA_964016985.1. Taxonomy (NCBI): domain Eukaryota; kingdom Metazoa; phylum Mollusca; class Bivalvia; order Lucinida; family Lucinidae; genus Anodontia; species Anodontia alba. The sequence goes on from OZ024828.1 coordinate 42,661,822, forward strand.
GACCTGCGCAAGCAGTCCATACCCTTATCAGGCACCACACATGACATCTGTTCAAGGTCCACACTGCTTGCCACATGTCCAGAAATCACTAGACTCATCAGAAGATCAGATGGTCTGTTCAAAGCTTGGGAGTTATATGGTAAGGAGATAAATTGTCCGAATATTCAGCAATCAAACGGCAAGACATCAAGTCAATGCTCCGTTGAATCTCTTGCCGTATGAAAAGTTTCTACCTAAGTGAATAACCACCATTCGTAAATCGACTAGTAGTAGTAATAGTAGTAAGATTATAGGTCAGTGAATGCCTACTGACCATGACGTACCCATTTTACATTACACCTTCATTCAGTGGTTCACCAAGACGTATTGATCATGATGACTTCAGATAGGTAAGCATGCTATTTAGAGTTAACGGTTCATCGCACTGTAGTAAATCCGTGCAATGTGTGCATACTGTTCGATAACAGTAGTACATGTATCAGTGTATAGGTAAGCGAAAAATGGGCATTGCCATCCGATAAGGACCTCCCTGACCACCGAGTCAGAGGACACGAACAACGCATCAGTGTAGTCCAAACTCATAAGCGCTGTTCGTCCAAGTGATCTCGGGCCATAAGTATACCGATCAGTGGGCTGCACTGGCACATACCAACCGCAAATTTGTTTACACGCCGGTATGGGTCAACGCACACTCAGCTGCCATAAGGTCGCTTATCACGCAATCGTCCCACCATTCGCTGACCTTTTCTACTGCTGTAATTAATATAATATTATTTATTAGGTCACATGCCACTAGAAGTTAACAGTTCGATTCGTTATTTCGAGTATACGAATTTTATTTTACTGTATAGTTTTTATGACTGCGACTTTGGCTTGATTTGGGACTTATAAGTAGAGAGTTCTGAAGTACTGCGAATTCGACTCTTTATGTTATTGTTATCCACAATATAAATATTGCCATCCATAGAATAAGTCTTACTAATCACTTTTGCTTTTAGAAGCTGTCTGCATTCATAAAATATAGTTTTCCTTGTAGCAGTCAAATCTTCACTGATAAAGATATTAGCTCGAGATTCTTTTAACTGTTTTCTTCCTTTGATGAAATTTAACCTAGCTGAATAATTAGTAAACTTCACGATCAGTTCTCGGCCCCGTTGATTAGGACCGGATCGTGGTTTACCGACACGGTGAGCTCTATGTCCTCCGCTTTCAAACTGACGGACATCCGTGTAGCGAGATCCATGATCAAACCGATTGGGTCCTCATCGCCTGATTCCTGCATGCCAGCTACTCTTACACACATTCTGCGGGAGTACTGTTCTTGGTCATCAATACGATTTGATATTGGATGGGTTTCTGGCTTCTTCCTTGGACATCCTATATATATAATAATATATTTTATTTCCAAATGTGTAACCTTCTGTATATTTATGATGCTATAAAAGACTATAGACGCGCTATTTTTGAAGACGTTGGTGCATGATAATATATAAAAATCATTTTTGAAAGGGGGTGGTGTCACGTCCCTGTTTTATCCTGAATATATTTTTATATGTACATAGCATAAAAAAGAAGTTTGTTTTGATTTTTATTGACCAGGTTAGATTATTTGCATTTGTAACTGGAGTGCTGATTATGATGACTGTTTTACTTTTTAAGAGAGTAGGAACTCTTCAGCTTTCAAGTTACGGTATTAAGGTAATCACGAGTTATGTATGGTGAGGGCGTATTTGATTATTTACGTCTATAATTTGAACTGTTATCAGAACATTGTGTATTCCGGGTGAAACTAGGATCGGTGATCAATATTTTCATTGTTCTGGGATTGAATTTTGTCTCAAAGCTATCTTTTGAATGAGGAGACAATTTTCTTTCGTAATTTTGCAGTCTTGTAGCGTTCCGAGGGAAAATGTTTTTTGTTTCATATTTTGAGCAGTGGCTGTGTGGGATTTTGCACCGTTCGGATGATCGAACAGGTTATTTTAAATCTTGAACATCACGGCTTTCTTGTGAATATGTTATTTTTAAATCTTGAGTGGGTTTCTTGTGATTGTTATTTTTTTCCAATTTTCATTTCAAGACGTTATGTTGTGTTGTATTTCGTGGATATAGTCGATAATTTATTTAATTTTATTCTTGCAATATTCTTGCTCGTCTTTACCGCAGCTAAGATTCGAGTAGTTAAATTTATTGCTTTTAAACATCTACTACGTTGCGATTCATATATCGTTCGTACTTACTAGCCCCGGCATGATATGTAGATCTTAATCAGATAGTGAAACATGTTCATAGACCGTAGACCTTGATCAGGTGTGCAAGTCGTGTATGTGCAGACCGCAACCGTATATGTACAATGTGGTAGACGAATAAGCAGTGTCGAGTGGGTAGACCCTAACCAGATATGGAAATTAAATTTGGTCGATTCTATAGATCCTGGTCAGTTAGGGGAGCCTGATCGGTTCTGTAGACCCTGATCAGAATGCAGACGATAGTATTCTTATATGAGTAGAGAGATAAATGGATCAGAGCAATGGTAGCATATTCTAACATAACATTCTGATCTGACATGTACATAATTTTAATGTTCATGATTACCAGACATATAAGCTTGAATGTACGACACAGGCGTTATGTTAACTGCACAAACATTCAGTACACAGTAACACAATTGTATTTGTAATACTTTACACAATGCTTTGTCAATGACACCTCAGACACCTATACAGAGATTCTTTTTACTTGATTATACGCAAGTCTGTTTTCTAGAATTTTATACTGTGAAATGGCTCAAGCAGCAAGGAGTCATGTTTGAGGCTATAACGATGGCAGGTTAATATTGTACCCAGTGATTACGTGGGGACGATGTGTGATCGTGTAATCATTGTGGTGTAATGGCAGTTATAATTTATTGTAGCCTTTAGCGTTCTAAAGGATTCTTACAGTGGAAGACGCATGAGTTCTTCCTGTAAGAATGCGTAATCGTCGAGATGCCACTCCTCCGATTAATGTGACATCATAATTGATGTGTTAGTCAGATATGTCCTGACTGTGTGTCTGCCTGTGTTGAGTATATGCACAATATGTCCCTGTGGGGTTTGGATCTGATTTTGCTATATAATAATCAATTGCAACAGACTTGTTGAATTTGGCGTACACACTGTATACATAGTGAAAATTAATATAATGTTTGATACCGAGATTTCTAGGACATGATACTTATTTTCAGGTCCCGGCGTTACCAGTAATACATACCAGAGATGAATCCACTAAGTAAAAGTTATGTGTAGTTCTTTTCAATTCTTCAAGTATATTGTAAATTACAAATATGCCAACAACCAAGGAACCCCTGGGACATACAACCCGATGAAATTTTATATATATATATATATATATATATATATATATATATATATATATATATATATATATATATATATATATATATATATATATATATATATATATATATATATATATATATATTTGTTATTTTGTGTATTTTGTTAACTTGTTTAAATACATACTTTTTTCTTATTTATAAAGTGTTTATGTTTATCCTCTGATTGCTTGTGATCGCGTCTAGTCCATCGTCACCGGCCCAACGCTCGTCCGTTTACGTGACAGATGGTTCCGAAATAGTTGATAAAAAAAATTTAAGCCTGATTTTTTCTGGGCTGTCCTGTAACTCTCCTTTCCTATAATACATAAATATTTTTACTTCAATTGTAACTTCTTATACCACGCCACACGATAGTGGCCGGGTATAATGGTTTCACGTTGGACGTCCGTCCATCTGTACGTATTTTGTTTCGGGATGATAACTTAAGTAAACATCAATGGATCTTCACCAAACTTTGTACGCGCATTGATATTGTAGAGATCTGGTTGGGATTGCTAATGGCAAACATTTCGTCAAATTTTGACGGAATTATCTGCCCGAGACAAGCCCATATTTTCCTTTCCGGACGATAACTTGTGTACTTAATCAAACTTGGCTGATATTAAGGAGATCTGGTTTAGGATTGCTAATGGGCAAAATTCGTCAATGTTTGACAGATTTATCTGCCCGCGACACGATAATGGTGGGGTATAAAAGTTTAACGTTTTTTATACACTGCCACACGATAGTGGCGGGGTATTATTATGGCTTCAGGTTGGACGTCCGTGTGTCCGTCAGTCCGTCCGTCAATCGTACGTCCTCCCATCCGTCTGTATTTCGTTTCCGGATGATAACTTGAGTAAACATTCCGGATGATAACTTGAGTAAACATCAATAGATTTTCACCAAATTTGGTATGTGCATTGACATTGTAGAGGTCTGGTAAGGGATTGCTAATGGGGAAAAATTCGTCAAATTTTGAAGGAGTTATCTGCCTGAGACACGCCCATATTTTCGTTTCCGGGTAATAACTTATGTAACTGTCAATGGATTTTAATCAAACTTGGTACATGCATTGATATTAAGGAGATGTGGTTTGGGATAGCTAATGGGCAAATTTCGTCAATGTTTGAAGTTATCCGCCCGCGACACGATAATAAACGTTTTTATTTGGAACATTTAAATTGGAATTTCCTTTTCATGGTAATTTCCTTTTCATGTTTTTGTTGAGAGAAGACACTGTGGCTTATTATATCTATTTCTACGTCTGAAAACAATCGGAACATCACTACTATCCCTACTTAGGCCTAAAAATGTTATGTTTCCGATTTCCCGACCAAAAATGCGCCGACTATAATTTTTTCCGAAGAAAAAGAAAAATAATCCGCGACTGATCACGGACAATCCCGGGTATACGTTCGTTACATAATTTATCCGTACCAATTTTCGGATATTGTCGTCTTCATCGTTTGTTTATTTCCAGTATGGCTGCATCCTTACAAGCCAAACCGGGCACATTAGTGCAGTTTATTTCGAACCGTGCAGCCACATCTCGGCCTAAAATAAAATAAAAGCTGTTTAACACAGCGCCCTTTTATCGTAGGTATTCAAGAAACGCTCAAATATTCGGTAAGAGAAGTCAAAATATTTTAAGACTCCATTAAAAAAATAAGATTCACCGACCGTAAGTTGACTGGAGAGAGAGAGAGAAAACAAGTTGCCGACCTAACGATGCTATGACAAATTGGTGATGAAATCGGAAACAGAACATTTATTTTTTTAGACCTTAGCATGATTGAAATGCCTATTTTTTCGAAATTTTGAGCCTTACTTTATCGCTACTTGTTCACTGGAGGGCACTTGAAAGCCTGTTTGCACACAAAATTTTACCAAATTGGTTTACCTATCCTTAGATGGGTCTAAAAATGGATAAAATGGCAAACAGTTAACCTATAGGAACAATTTGATCTGGATCTACACTGTTTGCTTAGACCTTCTTGTCAGAATATTTAGTATAAATATTTTATCCCAGTACCACCTAATTTTGTTTTGAGAAAACATGGCAAAAAAGATAAGATTTCACCAAGAAAATTAGGTAGGGTCGGGTTTACCGAAATACACATATTTTTTTATCATTATTTGGCTTAATGAAATGTATATAACAAAATTGTACTGCCTTGCAATACAAGCCAGCTCTTTAAGAGGTGGGTCGGTTGGATAGCTGAGAGGTTAGCTCACTGATCAGAACTCCCAGTTTTAAAACCCGGAAGTCAGATCTTGACTGTAGGGCACTTCACTGCACAGAGCTTTTCATTATCATCTTTCCAATATATCAATATGACTTAAATAATGTTGAAAGAGTTTTAAAACACCAAATCGTCAGCATAATAGTGACATGGTAGAGTGTTGGCCTTTCATGCAAGTTGATTCCCGGCAGCGGCATTGGCGATTATAGTTGTTTCTCCTGTAACAATGATATAGAATATTATTCATTTTCTGAAAGGGTACTTGAAGGCTCCATATTCCTAAAAAACACATTTTATTTTCCAAGAAAGTTTTAAAATATTAATATAATCATAAAATATGGCACCTGACAGCCTACAAAATTTCATTTAGACTTTCGTTACTGGATAAAAAATGAAATGATTGTTTATTGTATCTCTAAAATAATGTTGCTAACATTAATTCAGGGATACGATTAAAAAAATCCCTTCATCTTATTCAGTTCAAAAACGCGAGGCTAATTGAATTTTTACAGGCTGTCAGATGACACATTTTATGATCGTTTTCATACCCTGTATCAATTTATAAAATCTTTCTTGGATAAAAAGTGTCTATTTTTGAGGAATATGGAGCCTTTAACAAGTAGAATAGTTGGTTGTGTCTAAGCCCAAATTAGTATTTTCTGTGTAGTGTAACTGCAGACCTACACCAGTTAAACGGAAAAAGAAAAGATAAAAAAAGGTAAGAGAAAAGTCCAGGGAGTGCCACAATCACAAACCGCAGCCCTTCCCAGACCCCAAGAGGAAGAGGAAACCGACAAATCTAAACAAGCACAAACCTAACAAATGTACGAAAAGCACTAAGATTAGCTCTTCTTTTCCCCATGCGAGGTAATCGCAATACTAAAAGGACTGAAAAACACAAGAAGAAAATGACACCGGAAAGACATACAAAAAATCGCCTCGTAGAATAAACCACAAAGCAACAAAGAGTAAGACTAACACCGGGACCACCGCCTTAGAACGGTCGGTAGAGCAAACCACCGGGGGGTTTAAAGCACTTTTACAGCTAGCTAACTTCACCCTGGGTCCCGATGCTTCTCTTAATACAGAAATACATAAAACTTCGGTTCGCATAAAGGCTCCCAACTCAGTCAATGCATCAAAGCGAAAACATAAAAATCAAATTAATAATAAACAAAGACGAATAACCCTGGAATATCATTTAAAATTTCAAAATCCTGTCTGTAACGGTTCTTGACTGTATGCTAAGACTGGACAAAGGAACGATCAAACAACCACAAAGTTTTATGCCCCTCCATCTTCTTTGAAGTTTGGAGCATTATAACTTGGTCCATTATTTTTAACTCATCTGAGCCGGAGGCTCAGGACGAAATTTTATGATCCATCAGTCCAAACCTTTGAAGGACCTCAATGATTCGTCAATATGTATCTGCATGCCAGTTAATGATCCGTCAGTCCACTTACTTTGAAGGACTTCTACTCTGAAGCCCCTGGGTCATTTTAGCTCGCCTCTACAAAATTACAGTAAGAGCACTACTGTACACTACTCCCCGCATTGGCGTTGGCATCAGCATTTTATTAGCCTTGCGAGGCTTGTCCAACCATAATTAGTTTTGTGAAAATCTCAATAAATGAAAATGTCAAATCCAACCTGGTGTAATAAATGTGTACACCTCCTAAATAATAGAGGTTTTAGGGCTCCAGATAAGAGAGAAAAAACATTAACGGTTCTGAGGTTTTAAACTGCTTGGAATATTTTGATAATTTTTTGTATGCTGATACATATTTACAAATCTAACCAAATGATATTGTCAGAAGAGATTTTTTAATAAATAGTTGACTGCCGAGGTGTAGCCGTGCCTCCCAATTCAGTTTGTGAAAATTACTATACCTTTTAAATCGCTTGAACTATATTTATTTATGACATGAAGATAGGTATTGACAAGACCTGACCAATGATATTGACAAATGCAACCTGGTGTAATAATTGTGTACTACTCATAAAACAATAGAGGTTTAAGGGCGCCAGATAAGAGATTAAAATCATTAAAAGTACTAAGATTTTAAACCATTTGGAATTTTCTGACATTTTGGCATGCAGATACAGGGTGGCCATGGCATGCAGATACAGGGTGGCCAATCACGTGATACACATGTGGTAATCTCACGTTTTAACGGCGTTTTTCTTTCGATCCAGGGTATGTTTTCTTTTATTTCTCTTGATCGTGACAGCTTTCAGATGTAAAACCTAGTACAGAGTACCCGGAATGGAACTAGCTGCTCTCCGTGATTTTTTTTTTGCTAGAAAGGTCCCGTTTTCCTGATTTTCTTTGCACAACGAATCGTTGCCTCTTGGTAGGAATCACACTTTTGTCAAACAATGCCGTTTTGTTGAGGTTTTTAGCCAGATTATGCATTCTGTGTCGTTTTTGTGGAAGTAGACATCTATTGTTAATTAGTAGAAGGCTTGGGAAAATTGTTCTGCTAAAATGCAATAATTGTTTTGGAGAATACAACAGGGAAAAGTACGATGATAGGAGTAGCTCCATATGATAAGATAAGAATCACACTGAAAATATTGACAGCCGTAAGATAGGAATCACACGAGTAGTATAGGCTGACACTATGGGTACCACTTATGGGAATTTGGTATGGGGAGTACCTATAAACTATTTTCAGGCTAAATTTATAGGCACTGAGAACTTTGTCATTTTTCGTCGAAAAATGACTACTTCTCAGTCCCTATAAATTTAGCCTGAAAACAATTTATATGTACTCCCCATACAAAATGCCATAAGTGGTACCCATAGATGGCAGCCTGGGGCTAAACTTGAGAAAACTAGCTTGAAAATAACAGTCATTTTTTCTGAACAGCTTGATAAAATAACAGTCATTTATTCTGAGGTTAAAATAACATTTTTTTTTGCTGTACCTAAAGCTGCTTGAAAATAACCTAGTCATTTTTATGACTGTAGTTAGATAATCTGTGGTATTATAGTAGCTTGAATAAAATAACAGTCAATTTTTTGTGTGTGTTAGAACTAATGGTCTTGTATCTCAAGACCCAGCGCTAATGGTCTTGTATCTCAAGACCCAGTACTAATGGTCTTGTATCTCAAGACCCAGCACTAATGGTCTTGTATCTCAAGACCCAGCACTAATGGTCTTGTATCTCAAGACCCAGCATGATATATTTGTGTAGCTTGATAAATGGACTTAGTTTTTTTCTGTGTATGAATGAGTGTGCTAATAATAAGATGGTTTTCTTTTTTAGGAAAACGGTAGCCCTGATAAGGGCTGTTGTGTGAATAATGAATTCCTGGTAATTATTTTGTCTTCTTCCTCTTAGTCATACTTATGTTTTTATGTTTTTATGCGGCTCCAATCCCTTGACCTGTAGGTATTACATGTTCAGCGACGTCCAATTGGAGTGGTATGTTGATCGGTGGTAACTGTATTCCTGTGGGTTGAGCTTGAGAGCTGTCTTCTAAACTCTTGACTCTATTTTTCAACTCGTTAATTTCTTTTGCCATAACCTCAATCAATTGTGACTAAGGATGTTGTTGTTTCTGCTGCGATTGCATTATCTGTGGTTGCGACTGAGCAAGGAAAGTTGATTGTGATGCTGGAAAGAATATATATTTCCATCGTTATATTTCCCAAACGTTTCGTTGCATGCTCTGAGCAGTATATCTTGATTGCTAATCATCTCATCAAAGCTTGTATGATTGTACTCCATCAACGTCTATACTCACAGTCAACGACTTAGCTAAATGTAATCAGTAAAAGTATGTCAAGTAGTCTGTGACTGGATAGATTTTCTGATTGGTCTGTTTTATTACTGATCGTTTTGTGATTGGATAATTTTTTGATTGGTTGTTTTATTGTGCATGTTAGTTTCTGATTGGTTCCATGAATCGGTATCTGATTGGCTCATTGTCTAAGTAGGTCAATCCATCTGAGTAGTATATAAGTAGGGTGCCATTTGCTTCTGTACACTTTTGAGATTTCTCAAGAAAGTATGGAGAAGACACTGGACCATTAGAAAGACAAGATTTACTGGGGCAAGGGTTGAATGAGAGAAATTGTTCAGCTTTTGAGGATGAAGAGAGAAGAGGATAGGCAAATTACAGTGAAGGTGGAACAAGAAGAAGACTGGGATAGCGAGGCGACTAATCCACCATTTTATCTGCAGACAAACAGAACCATTTCATTTGAGCAGTGGGCAGTTAGATGTCCAGCTTGTGGTGTCCGTCCGTCCCGTTGTCCTTGTCAGTGATTGACGAGACTACTTAAATATACAAACGGCCCTTTTCAGGGCCACTTCAACTTTCTGTTTAACTAAATTGATTAGTGCCTTGCACCGTAAAGATTGGGTGGAGGCAGAGAACCAACAGAAAGTTTTGAAAGTTTTATGAGGAGGAGAGGTGTACAGCTATCGAAGGGTACAAGACCTGTAGCCGTCGTTAGCCCTACACTTCGATCTTCCTCATAAAGCTTAGGAAAGAAATCTATCGACAGCCCTTTTCAGGGCTACCCACTGATTCCGTTAAAGAATAACCTTTAAGATAATAAAATTACAAAGACGAATAATTTAACTAAACTTTTATTGTTATCACAAACTATATTAAGTAAGAAAACACTTATCTTAAAAACTGTGAATAATAAAATGTCTCTGATTTTTTTTTATTCTTCATCTGTAGCATCCTGCTCGGAACGATCAACTACAATATCACTACAGTCCTTAGCACGGTGGGAATCTGATTTACATACGAAACAGTGTTGTTTCCTAGAGGCTTTCTTTCTTGATCCAGCACGAGTTTTCATTTTCTTGCTTGGTACAGTTTCCTCAGAATCGGTACCAGGAAGCTTGCGTTTCCTTGATGTCGAAATCTCAATAGAAGTTGAAGGTTGTTGCTTCTCAAGTGTACTTGGAGGAGAAACACTTGAAGAGTCTGTTTCATTTTTATGTGGACAATCTGGAGCCCAGTGATTTGGTGATCCGCAATTATAACATTGTCCAAATGGAGCCAAGTAGTCACTGTCGATTGACTTCTTGGTTTCTTTGCTTCTGGACAATCACCAATCCAGTGCGTAGGATCCTTACAGAAGTAACACTTTCCAAATGGCGGCTTCAGCTGACCCTGCTGTTTTAATGGCTATGTCTTCTTCAGATAAGAGTTTCTTCAAAGATGAATACTGATAGTAGATGTTTTTAGGCGCCTCAGCCTTAGTCATTCTTGGATCAGTAGGTTTGTTACTAGACATGTTTACTCCTTGGCAGTCAGATGTGAAATGATCCAAGTTCCAGACTTTATACCCCTGGTGGTGTAGCGTTTCGCCGATGCTTGTAGAGGAATTCTATCACTTTTGGGTTACTGGAAACACATCTTTTCCAGTTTTCGTACGTGATTATACTCGATTGGTTTTCCATCAGATGTTTGATACTTGTACACCAAAGTCTTTTGAAATCTTCAAAGGTTTCAGAATTGTTTAGGTTTTGCTGTATCTCTTCTTGAGTTATATTATCATGTGAAAACAATAAGAAAATACAAAATAGAAGTTTCCTATAAGGTCTGAATTTTAACACTTGGGCGAGAGACACTTCGTAATACTTCTTCTCTTCAGAATTCATTGTGCAAGAGAATGATTTAACACTGATAGCATACATTTATATACTACAGTCAGTTGTGTGTTTGTCAAGGCATTGATTTCAGAAATGAGTTCCTTAAATTCCATACCTTCCTCTTCTGATGCTCGTTGAATGTCTTTCAATACAAATCGATGTGACTAGTTACGTTTTCGTTGCTTGCTACAAACGTCAGCCAGTCGATGTATGTTATCGGAGAGTCATCAATAAGTCTCAACATCTCATATGCAATTTTTTTTCACCCAGTATCTGAATGTTTCGAAAGTTTCTAATCTGTTCAGCCACATCTTGATTCCTTCTCGTGATTTTAAGAAATCAGCCATTGGTGGTTCTGTTCTAATGCCGACTTGTACACATCAAAATGCAAGATTTGATCCAAACACACGGGTAGACCTCGTAATTTTAATCATGATTAACAAAAAAGCCAATTAGAATACTGAGTTGGGAATTGTAACACAATCTTTTTCGCGTCTTGCTCGAACAACTGTCGATCTCCCAAAATGATCTGGTACAAGTCCTTATCTTTTATATAGTGTCTGGTGCTATTATCATCCAAATATAGCTGACTAGTAGGTATGAAATGAAGGTCTGGAGTTTTATATGCACAAAGTAACTCCTGGACTTGATATTTAGGTAGTTCGTCTTTGAGTAACAAGTATGCGAAAAGCTGATCATCACTAAAGATATATCCGGTCATGTAATGACACTGTCTCTGAAGTGCAAAACTCAAATGTCGAAGTTTATTCAGTGTAATATTGCGATAGGCAATCATCCATCTACGAGCTTTGTCAATTTGATCTTTGCTGCGCCAATGTAATATCTCTGTGAAATTTCAATCGCATATCGTCAGTGAGATTTGGCAGTTCGTCTATGGTCAGAAATAGTCGCACCATTTCACTATTAAAGGTTTTCTGGTATTCAAAGTTTTGTCAAGCCGTTTCAAGTTGATTTTAAACAAGGATTCTTGAATGCTAATCCTTTTGCACAACTATACATTAAGTTGCCCAGTATCGCGTGTTGAAGTTCTGATGCCATGAATGGAATTAAAAAAAGAATAGTAACCTTTCAACTGCAGAAAGAATTTCTGAAAATTGGCCAAAAAGTTATGGCTTATATATTTTATTTCAGCTTCTTTAATGTTGTCTCGCCTCTCAAAATATTATTAGTTCTTTAATGTTGTCTCGCCTGTCAAAAACATTATGTTTTCTTGTGTTGTCTCGCCTGTCAAAATATTATTTGTTCTTAAATGTTGTCTTGCCTGCCAAAAAATATTATTTTCTTCTTTAATGTCTCGCCTGTCCAACGACTCTATCACAATGGCATGTTCTTCAGGCTTCCCTGACTGGGTAGCTCAACTGGGACTACACCATCATTTGTTGATGAATCACTGAAGAGATAACATGCCTAAAAGAGCTAGGAAAGTAAGAGTCGTGGGGAGGAGGAGGAGAGGAGAGCTTGCCTGTTATTATTACGAATAATCGGTTGGTGGATTATTCTGACAGTGAGGATGAAGATGATCAGATTAGACCATCACCACGTAAGAAGAAAAGGGCTATGGTGATTTATTCAGATTTTGAGGAAGAAGAAGATAGCTTTGACTCATTTTATACTATCAAAGCTAAAAGTGAAATAGCATCAAGAAAGTTTCAAAGTCTAAAGTCTATTCGGTAGATGTGAAAAAGTTTCTTGACAAAACCTCACCAGTTGAATTTATACCAAAATTATTTCAGCAGATGACTGATGATATCAAAAGGAACTGTGAAGCTCATGGAAACGACAAACTTCGTATGAGTATCTACCATCCTTCACTGAAGTTAGCCATTTTCATACCATATATGCTTCAGACTTATTAGGAAAATTGATTACTCAAGAAATCGAGAAAGTATTACAGTCCAACGAAAACTTCAGAATCAACGATGGACAACTATCTTTAGTTATCACACATACTAGAGTAGAAGAAAGCCTCTTCATCATGGATTGTACTTTGAGTCAGAGAATATGTGAACAAATAAAAAGAAGTATCATTTGCATTGACAACACCGAGGATGTGATGTGTATGGCAAGAGCTATTGTGGTTGGAAAATGTTATGCTGAGAAGGAAGATTCGGATTCGTGGACACAGAAGTGGAATCATATCTAGATCTAATAAGTCGTTGCAGACAGGAAGTCATGAAGTTATTGGATGAAGCTAATATTCCTCACGATAAGTCCTGTGGCCTTGAGGAGTATAAGCTGATTCAAGCTGTCATGGCTCCTGACTATCTGATTAAAGTTCTTAGTCAACATCCTAAAGATGGATTGCTGTTTCCCTTACAGTTTAAAAAGCAACGTGAAACTAAAGTGATTCATATCTACTGGAATGGAGACCGTCATTATGACACGATTACCAAAGTTACGGGATTTCTAGGTTGCAACTGTTGTGAATATTGTGATATCGGATATACTAATCGAAGATATCACAGGTGCCCCGATGGGTGTTATAATGATATTCCCTGCACATACGAGGAAGATATTCTGCAGGGATTGTAAAAGAACCTTTCGAAGTCCAGCTTGTTTTAATAATCATAAACAGATCAAGACTAATCAGAAGAAATCTATTTAGTGTATAATTGTGCAATTGGATTGTTGGTAATAAGAAGAATCACGTGTGTCCTGGACAAAGAAAGTGTAAATTCTGTAAGACAATTGTAGGACCTGATCACCAGTGTTTCATTCAGAGTTATCAATGTAAGAATAATAGTTCGGAAGATTCATATGACGAACAAGATGAAGAGATGAAAATGGAGAAATCGTCTCGCTTCATCTTCTTCGACTTTGAATCTACCCAAGAAACTGGTGAACATCAGGTAAATTTCTGTGTAGCTCAAAGAGGATGTGACATATGTATGGATCTCCAAACTGACAAGCCATTCCAACTTGTAGTCAGTTTCCTGGAGGTAGAGAAATGATATTCGAAGGAGTTGATGCTTTAGCTAATTTTTGTGGCTGGATATTGGGAGACGATAACAAAGGTGTGACGTGCATTGCTCATAATTTCGGTGGATATGATGGGCAATTCATATTACGCCATATATTGGAAAATGGTACAGTTAAACCAAATGTGATCATGAATGGAAATACGATTTTGAGAATGACCGTCGGTAAAGTTCTATTTCTAGATTCCTATCAATTCCTGCATATGAGATTAGCTAGCTTTCCCGACACATTTGGACTGACAGAGATGAAAAAAAGGTTACTTTCCCCATCTGGCAAATACATTGGCCAACCAGAGATATGTTGGACCTTATTTTCCGGTCGAGACTTACAGCCCTGGACAGATGTCAGAAAAAGATAGAAACGAGTTTTTCAAGTGGTATAACGCTAAAGTAGAATCTGGAGCTGTGTTTGATTTCAGGCGAGAGATGGAAGAATACTGTCGGAGCGATGTGGATATATTAAGACGAGGATGTGCATGCTTCAGACGGGAATTGAAGAACGTTAGAGGCCTCGATCCTTTTGCTCAAGCATGTTCCGAAGTTTGGAGAAAGAATCATATGCCTGAAGACTGTATTGCCATCGTTCCGCCCGAAGGATATCCTAAACAGACGAACTACTCAATCAAAGCTCTCAAATGGATTCAGAGTTTGGCTAAAAAGAATGGTATAGAGATACGACATGCTTTTGAATGGTGGAGAACAGAAGATTCATGGTCACCATGTTGATGGATACCACCCTGAATCCAAAACTATTTTCGAGTTTCATGGATGTTATTGGCACGGTTTTCCAACTCATTTTTCCGACAGAAATACTAGAAATCAACACAACTGTATGACTATGGAACAACTGTATCGACAGAACTGAGAAGACACACACTCTGGAATGCCATGGATATCGAGTAATAGAGCTTTGGGAATGTGAATACGATAAGAAGTACAAAGAAGACTCGGAGTTTCGACAAATGGTGGACGCAGAATTTACTAATTTGGACCCTCTCAGACCAAGAGATGCATTGTTTGGTGGCCGAACCAATTCGACGAGGTTATACCATGAAATTGACCCAAGGTCTCAAGATGAAATCAAGTATATTGATGTTTGCACACTCTACCTATTCATTTGCAAGTATGGACTGTTTCCATTGGGACATGCTACCAGCTTGTCTCAGGAGAACATCGACAAAGACAATATTCAGCAATACTGTGGACTGATCAAATGCAAAGTTTTACCGCCAAGAAATTTGTACCATCCCGTATTGCCATACAAGTCAAATGGCAGGTTGATGTTTCCACTCTGTAGGAGCTGTGCAGAAGATTGTGATACTACGAAGAAATGTACTCACGAGAATGAAGAAGACAGAGCCGGGTGAGCATCGAATTATTTGCGGCGTTAGAGAGAGGTTACAGATTACTGGATGTTTACGAGGTGTGGCATTTTCCAGAGACGAATCAGTATGACAAAGCAACGGGAGCTGGTGGAATCTTTGCCAAGTATATTGATGTCTTCTTAAAGATCAAGCAAGAATCGAGTGGTTATCCGGACTGGTGTAAGACGGACAAAGATAAAGAAAAGTTCAAGTCAGATTACCATCAGGCAGAAGGAATTTTACTGAAACATGTGGAAAAGAATAAAGGAATGAGAGCTATTGCAAAGATTATGCTAAACAGTCTCTGGGGAAAGCTAGCACAACGTGAGAACTTAACAAGAACAGAATATATCTCTGAACCGTCCAAGTTTTTTGACCTGGTCACAAATCCAACAAAATTGGTGAAGAATGTTGATGTATATGGTGAACAGTTTCTACTTGTCAACTGGGAAGATATGGATTCGGTTATCGAGGCACATGCTTGCAGCAATGTGGTTGTTGCAGCATTCGTCACTGTACAAGCGAGATTGAAACTTTATGGCATACTGGAAAACTGAATGAACGTGTCCTCTACTTCGATACAGATTCTATCATCTATGTACACAAACCAGACCTATGGAATCCAACTATCATCAATAATCGACTTGGAGAATGGACGGACGAAGTACCAAATGCAAAAATCACGAAATTTGTTGGAATGGGATCAAAGAACTATAGTTACGAATATGTGGATAATGATGGTCAACGCAAGTCAACGTGTAAAGTCAAAGGAACACTTCTCAGCTTATTCACTTTCATCGAATGTTGGAATGGGCCGTCACCGTGCAGGGATTTTAAGGAAACTGTGGACTATCAGAGAATTAGGAAACATAAAGATAGACGAGTGACTACTGAGAAACAAAGACTTATAGATTTACTTACAATAAACGTGTGATTCTGAAAAACGGTTATACTGTACCCTATGGATTTGAAGTCTAAGACAACATAAAACTGTGACACAGAGATATTGTGGTTATATCAAATTGTTTTTTAAGAAGAAACAAAAAAAAAATAATGAAGTGTACATATTTTTTCTTGATTGTGAAATTCACTTCCAAGAAAAAAATATGTACACTTCAATTTTTGTTTCTTCTTAAAAAATATCAGGTCAAGAAGTTGTTTGTTTTTTTTGTTTTTTTTTGTTTCATGTTGATATCATGTTAGTAGTTAAAATATTATTTGTTCGAAATAAAAAATGTTATACTTTCTCAGTTTGCATCATGGCATCCGTACAGGTATTTCAAGAAGATATTAGTAGTTTGTTTTTTAAACATCCTTCGAATATCTTTATATCAGGTCCTAGTGGTCCAGGAAAAACTGAATTTAATTTTCAAGATATTTTTTCATCGTGTTGATATTATGTTAATAGTTAAAATATCTTTTTGTTCAAGATAAAAGTTATAAAAAGACGTGACTTTCTTATTCTAACTCAGTTTGCATCATGGCATCCGTACAGGTATTACAAGAAGATATTAGTAGTTTGTTTTTTATACATCCTTCGAATATCTTTATATCAGGTCCTAGTGGTTCAGGAAAAACTGAATTTGTGAAAAAAATGATTGAGTATCGAGAGGACTTGTTTGAAATTTTACCACTATATATCGTGTGGTGTTACAAAGAATGGCAATCTGCTTACAAGAACGCGAAGAATAAAATTTATTCATGGCATTCCCGATGATGAGGATGAAATCGTCTCTGATACCACTGCACCACTTGGTCATCTTTGACGATATGTTAGGTGACAAAGACGAAGAAAAAATTAAGGTCATCACAGAAATGCTACTGTGGTGTACATCACACAAAATTTATTTCAATAAAGTAAAGCATCTCGCACAATTAATTTTGAATGCCCATTATCTGATTTTGTTTCAAAGTCCCAGAGATAAAATGCAAATCACAGTTCTTTCAAATCAACTTCAAGCACCTCACATGATTCACGCTTTTAATGATGCCACATCCAAACCTCATGGTTACTTATTGGTCGATTTAAAAAACCAAACACACCAAGTTATCTTAGATTCAGAACAGATATTTTTCAAAACTGGTTTACGAAATCAAATCAACAGGGCCCTGTTATCTATTTTCCAGTAGTATAAAAAGAAACGTTTGGTTTATAATTGACCAGAAGTCATCATGGCTGTTGCACAACAAAGAACATCTGCTAACTTGATTCGTGCTCTGTACAATTTGAGTAGAGAACACGATACTCAGAAACGTCAACATTTATTAAATGAAGGATTAGTTGAAATGATCAAATGGTTTTCTTTGGCAGCTCGCAAAATTTTGGAAGGTAAAATGAAATTACCCAAACAAACTAAAAAATTCATGGATAGACATAAAGATGATGTGAAAAAATTAGCAAGTGCTATGGTAGATCCAAAAATAAGACGTAGTATTATTTTAAAACCTGGAGGCGATGGATTTTTTAGCGGTACCATTATTCGAAGGAAATAAACTCATGAGAAAATTTGGCAAAAAAGATCAACTAAGAAATCATCTCAGAAAACTAAGAAATCCTCCAAGAAATCAAAACAAGTATCTAAGAAATCTGAAAAGTCTAAGAAAACAACTAAGAAAACGACTCAGAAACGTAAAATAAATGAACGTTTTATCACTTTCAGAAAACGTACACCTCCTAGAAAACAATTTACGCCGCCCTCAACTCCATCACCATTATCATCTCTTCCTAGTCCACCTTCTAGTACACGAAATCTTGTCAATAGCATTTTGCAAGATATGCATAGACACCACAAAAGACGTCTCCTCCTATCTCAAGATTTTCACCTTTGCAATCCATGAGTCAGGCTGGAAAAATAGGTTATCAAGCCGCTATGAGACAGTTAGGTTTACAACCAACCAAGAGTGGCACTGGCAGGTCAGCCAAACTTAAAATTTACTAGACGAAAGTTACACCTATAAAAAGGTTGTAACTTAATCATCTTTGTTCAGTTAAATCATGACTGTGCATAAGAAAAGACGAGGGCAAAAACGTATTTTGATTAAAAAATATGGACATTTTTTGCAAGGTTTGACTCAAATTCCTGGAAAGTGTCGTCAGAAAATGATTCAACATTGTCCAAAAGAAGACATCGATTGTGTTGGAGAATGTTGCTTGAATATTATAAAAGGCAATGTCAAGTAAGGTTCTGCTCAGAAACAGAGACTGGGGCCAAGGAAAAATCATCTATTATTAATTTCCTCTAAAAAGGTTCCTGTGGTACAGAAATCTTTTTAATCAAAAAGGTGGTGCGCTGTTAGGTTTATTGTTAAAACCACTCATAGGTCCAGTAATAGGGTCCATTCTATCAGGTGCACTTGCAAATGGAAGGTCGTAAAATGGCAATCGTTCTTTTCAAACTTTGGGAAGATATGAAACGTTGGAAGGAAGAACAAATTCAAAAACCTAGACTACCACCCGATCCTAATGTCAGTGCTACTGCCAGTCTTCAAAGAGATTTATCTTCTGTTTTAGCAAACGAAGATTTATCCGAAGGCGAAAAATCTCAATTGTATGGTCAGACTTTACATCAGTTTCAAACGGCACATCGTAAAGCTTTAGAAAACAAACTTCAACTTCCAGAATCTATTTCGTCTAAAATTAATCAAAGGATCATGGACAGTGTGCCCACTACCATGAAAAAGAAAGCCAGATTATTAATGTCCATGTTACAAGATCATCCTAATCTGTCTTGGGATGAAGACGGTACAATCAAAATGTACGGTCAGCCAATTCCAGGTTCAAATATTATCGATTTGGTCAATGATGTTTTGAGACAAAGAAAAGGAATAGAACGGGATGGCAACCCTTTGCCGAGGGACTTAAAGCTATGAACGTTCCTCAAGATTTTGTGGGTAATAAAAAAAGATGGGAATGGATGCATCATTCAAAAGAATTGGACCGTCCATTATCTTCTTCTCAAGGGGAGGAGGAGGATGTATTGAAGACACCTTTAAAATCAAAGGAAAGGAGGTCACATATTACTCCCAAACGTAGTATAAAAAAGGAAAGGTTCTCTGCAAAACGTCAATTAGATCCAGTTGCTTGGTCAAGTTATGATGAATAAATTGCTTTCCAAATTATTTTACGATCCAAATCATTCCGTTGGCAACACAGGTATTTTACCCTTATATATAAAGCTGCCAAGAAAATTTAAAAAAAGATCAAGTTAGATGATGTGAAACGTTGGTTGCGAAAACAACAAACGTATACTTTGCATAAGCCTATTCGTAGAACATTTGGTCGTCGCAAAACTGTAGCAGCTGGAATCGATTATCAATGGCAGGCAGATTTGGCAGACATGTCGAGTACTTCAAAATTTAATGACAAATACAGATTTTTACTTTGTATCATTGACGTATTTTCCAAATATGCTTGGGTTGTGCCAATCAAAGACGACAGGTAAAACTTTAGTCCATGCATTTAAGTCTGTGTTAAAAAGTGGACGAAAACCTAAGAGTTTGCAAACTGATAAAGGTACTGAATTTAAAAACAAAGACTTTCAAAATTTCTTTAAATCGAAAAAGATTCATTTTTTCACTACAGAGAATCCTGAAACTAAAGCCAGTATCGTTGAACGTTTACAAAGAACCTTGAAAAGTCGCATGTGGAAATATTTTACACATCATCGCACTCTCAGATATCTCGATGTACTTTCAAAATTAGTCTATGCTTACAATCACTCGTATCATCATAGCATAGAATCTGAGCTTGTATAAAAGCTCATGTTAAAAGTTCATTTATGCGTAGTGACAGCGCTTCAGTACAATCTACAGACAGTAAAGGAAAAAATAGTTAAAAATCGTTTTACATTTCTTGCACAGATCATTGTAGTTTACATCATTATTATTACATCGTTAGTTCAAATCAGTCTGAGAAGTCCGGATAAAGAATTGTGGTTAATCTTACTCAGCAGTTCTATTGGTTACATCTTACCATCGCCAGGTTTGAAAATCAGAAAACAATCTTTACCCGGTGACGAACCCGGCTCAAAATTGAAAGCATGAAAGATTTTTATTTTTTATTAAGTGACACTTTACACAGGTATCCGGACAATAAACAAAACTCCTTCACTGTAAAACTAGATCACCCCATTCAAATCGAAAAAGAACTTTGGGAAGTTGCGTTGGTAGAAATGATCACACCTTCACAAATTTTAAATATATCTGAAGAAATTAATTATTTCTTTTTAAGATTTTACGACAGGAATTTAGATGCGAAAATAGATGATGTGAAATGCACATATGATGGTAGTTGCATTTCGGAATTTTGAAATCAATTTCTGAACAGAAATTGATTTCAAAATTCCAAAAGACAACTATCATTCACCGTCCCATTTGACAAAATATAACCGACAAACGTTATGGTACGATGTTAAAACAGAGCAATGCATCTATCAGCATTACATATGGGAAAAATAGTCGACACGTAAAAGTCAACTTACAGGATCCAAATCAAGTTAAAATTTTGTTTCCAACTCCACTTGCAAAAAGGTTAGGTGCCAATCCAAGTTTTCATGATAAACCCATTGGTAACGAAAGACATGCTTTCAAATATGGTGTGGATTTAAACACGTCGTATCATCAATTGTACGTGTACTCAGATATTGCAAGTTACACTTACATTGGAGACGTGACTGCACCAGTTTGAGAGTTGTGCCATTTCAACAAAGTCAGAAACCCACTCTCACCAAGAATTTTTAAACTTACATTACGTTCCCGTAGCTAAATCATTCATCGATCAAGTTCACATAAGTATAAAATGTGCCATTCATTATTGGAAAGTCGTTGATCAAGTTACACTTCAGACTCAAAGAAAATTAGTGCATCGTACCCAGTGTATCGTGGCATACCGAGACAATATGGTCATGGTTTAGGCTCAGTTTTCAAAACTGCTATTCGAACAATCGTTTCCATTTTAAAACCTGTAGCTAAAGCTGGATTACGATCGGCTAAGAAAGTAGTCAAAGAACAAGGTATATCAGCACTTCATGATATGGTGTCAGGACAAAATGTAAAACAAGTGTTGCAGCGTCGCGGTCAAGCAGCTTGAAGCAACTTTTGCCTATAAAATCGAAACGCTCATCGCGCAAATCTCATTCTTTCGCTAAACGCCAAAGAGTAAACTGGAAAGGCAAGAGACTTTAATTAAAGAAATTGAAAAAAAAAATCTGGTCAATACATATTTAAGCAATCATGTGTCAACAAGATTCTACCGAATGCAGCAAGTCTGAATTAGAAATGCAAGCCGTGCCGCCTACGATGAATATCATGATTCAAACTAAAATGGAAATGTATCATCCTATCGCTTCGCTCGATAGTTATCATGCGCCTATCGAATTCGTTGTACCTGCTCAGACCAAATATCACACGGACCTGTCACAATCAAATCTTTACTTAAAATTCAGAATCTTAAAAGAAGACGGGTCTAATTTGGATGATGATCAGAAAGCAGGTCCCATTCATTTCTTGCATAGTATGTTCAGTGGCATCGAACTGTTTCTAAACAATAAACTTGTCACCAGCAGTATGGACACCTATCCATACATCGAAAATCTGTTTTCCTATGGTTCAGATGTCAAATCTGATCAACTGAAAGCTGGTAAATTTTGGTATCCAGATGCAGCTGGGAAATTTGAAGAGCATGACAGTGAAACTGTCAAGGCACGCAATGTTGCTGTAGCTAAAAGCATACCGGTTTGCATTTAGATATGGCTATGCATGAAAAAATATCTGCCCAACGGAATAGAAATCAAAATTCGACTCCTATCAGATGACCATTGTGTAGTGAAAATCGATGAACCTCCAAGGTTCGACATATCCAACTTCTTCCTGCAATCAGTAATGAGCTGAATCAGTCTATTGTACATCATAATGCTAAGTTTCCCATTCGCAGAGTGGAAGTCAAAAGTTTCACGATAGGCAGTGGACTTCGATCAAAGTCGAAGATCATTTGTTCCAGGGACAACTTCCAAAACGTATCTTTATTGGAATGAAACCAATGAAACTTTCAATGGTGCTTATAACAGAAATTCTTTCTTATTTCAACCTTTCAATCTCAGTAAACTGGATGTGAGCTGCGATGGACAGAGCATTTACGGAAAACCCTTTGAACCCAAATTCGAATCAAACAATTACCTTAGATCTTGTATGTCCATCTATCAAGCTTTGGGAAATCAACTTCAACTGCAACATAGATTACAAAGATTACAAAGCAGGATACTGCTTCTGGGGATACGATCTCACACCTGATCAGGGGGCAGATCAAGGTCATTTGCATCCTATAAAAACTGGAAACTTACGACTCGAACTTCAGTTTGCAAGAGCACTCGACAGCACCATCAACGTAATTGTGTATGCAGTTTGATAATCGCATAGATATCAACGGAATCAGAGAGGTCATCACAGACTACTAAAAAAAAATAATGAATCTTGGATCTTTCCTTGAAGAAGAACTGATTCTTCGAGACAGGAGTTACGCTTCATATTATGGACATGTTCCTGGATATGGCTTACTAAAAAACGAATACGAATACGAACCAGAAGAACCTATCTTTCAAGAATGGGATTTAAAACAGAAAAAAGATGATTAACCCCGAAAGAAGACAATATATCTGTGACACACTTAAAGCAAGCAATGGTTGGAAAACTGAAAGATGCCATAGCAGACTACGCACGACACGAATGTACTGGATGTAGAATTAATCATCCCAGTCAGAGATACCACGATCTGTGTCTATGGACTACACCATGATTGGATAGTAAATTATGGCTACGACGAGGCAGCGCTGAGGTCTTGATATCTACGAAATTATTCAAGAATGGGACAATCTTCTATGGTTAGATGACAAAAGGACTAAGAGATCTGTCACCATGAGAAGCGGTGGAAGCTTATAAAAACTGGATGTTTCTGTATTCTCCAAAACAATTATTGCATTTTAGCAGAACAATTTTCCCAAGCCTTCTACTGTCTGATTCCACAAAAACGGCACAGAATGCATAATCTGGCTAAAAACCTCAACAAAACGGCATTGTTTGACAAAAGTGTGATTCCTACCAAGAGGCAATGATTCGTTGTGCAAAGAAAATCAGGAAAACAGGACCTTTCTAGCAAAAAATTATCACGTCGGAGAGAAGCTAGTTCCAGTCCGGGTACTCTGCACTAGGTTTTACATCTGAAAGCTGTCACAATCAAGAGAAATAAATGAAAACATACCCTGAATCGAAAGAAAAATACCGTTAAAACGTGTGAGATTACCACATATCACGTATCACGTGATTGGCCACCCTGGATACATATTGACAAGCACAAACCAATGAAATAGTCAAATGCTAGATTTCTCTAGTAAGGCGTGTCCGTCCGGCCATAATCAGTTTTGAAAATTGCTATAACTTTTAAACTACTTTGAATATATTGATAATTTATGGCCTGGAGATACATATTGACAAGCCCAAACCTAATGAAATTGTCAAATGCAATAAATGAATACTCCTCATAAAGCAATAAGATTTCCAGATAAGACTCCAGATAAGAGATTAACATTAAAGATTCTAAGGTTTAAACCACATTTATTATATCAGGTCTCTTCTATCACTTTTCTCCCTTGCTCTGGAAGACATAAAATGACCCACAAGTGTCCAGATAAGAGCCAATACATTAGAGCTTCTCTGGGCTCCAGATAAGAGAGAGTAAACAGTAAAGATTCGTAGGGCTCCGGATAAGAGACGTTAAACAATGAAGTTTCATAAGCTCAAGCTAAGATGAAAAACTATAAAGGTTCTATAAGAGATAAAATAAAGTTCCTTAGGGCTCCAGATAAGACAGCTACAAAAATAGAGATTTTCCAAATTAGGGTATTTAACAATAAAGTTTTTTTAGGGGGTCCTGATAAAAGACAGGCTCTTAGGGCTCCAGATAAGAGACATTAAATAATAAAGGTTCTCAGAGCTTCAGATAAGAGAGATAAGACAATAAAGGCTCTAAAGGCTGGTTCCAGTTAAGAGATAAGTTTTCTCAGGGTTCCAGATAAAAGGAAAAAATCTTTGAGCTCCAGATGATAAGAGATCAAACAGTTTTCTTTTGGCTTCAGATAAAAGCTAAAGCCAACAGAGGTTTTATGGGTCTAGATAACTTAGGGCTCTAAGAAGAGAAATACAAAAATAGTGGTTCTAGGGGCTCCAAATTAGAAGGATAAGACAACAAACGTTATTAGAGCTACAGATAAGAGTGATAAGACAATAAAGATTCTTAAGGCTCCAGAAAAAAGATTGAACAAAGGAGCTTCTTAAAGCTCCTCATAAGATAGATAAACCAATATAAGTTCACATTAGAGGTTCTAAGTGCTCCAGAGAGAGAGAGAGAGAGAGAGAGAGATAAACCAGTTTTCTTCTCATTCCTAGGGCTTCATATAAGAGAGATAAACAATGTTCTTTTGAGCTCCAATAAGAGAACAAAAGGTTCATGGGGCTCAAATGAGAGAATAAATAAAGGCTCTTTTTGCACCAGATAAGAGATTAAACAATAGAGGTTATTAGGGCTCCAGAAAATGAGATAAAACAGTACAGGTTCTTATGGCTCCAGCTAAGACAGCTAAAATGATAGAGGTTTTTAGGCTCCAGAAAAGACAGAACAAACAATAGAGATTCTTAGGGCTCCTGATTTGAGAGATAAAACATGTTTTTTTTTGCATTCCAGATAAGTGATAAAACAATAAAGATTCTAATGTTCCAAAGATTAATTAGTTCTGACAGGTTGAAGAAAAATACAAGACATTTTGGTTTTCTATCTTTTTACCAATTGATAATAAATAATAATCTAGAGTTTTCTCTCAGAGTGAAATAAAAGTAAAAAAATGGATTACCTTTGGAAACAAAGAACACAAAATCACGAAAATCGGATTTGAGAAGTCCTTGATAAGATTTAGATGGGCATTGTTTTAAAGGGGTTAACTATTGCCGAAATAGGAATAATTCTTGTTATTTAGGTAACAGGTACTTGCAGATTAAAATACAAAACCATAAATAAATAAAATTATAATTAGATCAATCATATATATTTATATATATATATTACTCAGAACCTATGAGGGTCCAGAATGTGCGGTTAAATGGGATTCAGAACAAGAATGCTGATAGATAGGTTCTCATTGATTTTTTAGAATGCGGTATCAGTACAAGGCAATGTCATAATGTCATGTTTGTGTATCAAATAGCAGATTTTTAGAATGTCTATAGTTTCTTTAATCATTGTAAGTTTATTGTCATTTTGACGCAAAGTTCGAGAGCACAGCATTCATTTGGAAATTGGAGGAGATCGTGGGAGATTAATGTAGATTTTGGTCATTGAAAAAAAAAAGAACTTTTGTCCTATGAATCAATTGATGACAATTTGGATGCACGGATATAGGTAGCACCTATTAAATTCATATTACCGATCTGTATTAGGTTACGAAGGTGTATCGCGCACAAAAAAGATTGGTATCTCTTTCTTTGATACCGAGTTACTTACCTTTGATTTTTTTTTCATACTATTCTTATGCGTACCATAATTAGGTATGAACTTTATAGCGTGAGGTGTATGAGGTGAAGACATATAGTATGAGGTGAAGACAGTGTGTCGCATACAAAAAGATTTTTCTCCCTTTCTAAATTTCAGTTTTTTTTTCACATTATTCTTATGCATGCCATAACTAAGTAATTATATGGAATACCTTGATGAAACTTAATAGCAATGTGTATGAGATCAAGACGGGATGTCGCGGGAAAAATGATTGCTCTCCTTTTTTTTTATTTTCTGAGTTACTACCCTTTGATTAGATTCTTTTTCCATACTGTCTTTGTGCGTGCCATAACTAGATATGGAATATCTTAATGAAACTTTATGGCAATGTGTATGAGGTTACGACGGTGGGTCGTATACAAAAAAAAGATTGGTCTTCCTTACTTTTTTTCCGAGTTACTTCCCTTTGATTAGTTTTTTCCACCCTATCTATATGCGTGCCATAACTAGGTAAACATATGGAATAACTTGAATGAAACTTTTTAGCAATGTGTATGAGGTTCGAACAATCTGTCATCTACAAAAAGATTGCTCTCCCCTTCTTCACGCCATAACTGGTAATAATGGCAACATAACAAGCGTACATTTGTAAAAGTCCACGTATTTTTTCGCCTTTTTCCAGCTATATAAATGGGGTTCGTCTGCGTATTATGCCCCGCCTGGTGGTGCTCTTATTCCAATTATGTCTACGGGAGCTAATGACACCCCGGGGCGTGACCAATTTTGACCCTAGGCACATGGTTTGCAGGATTTATGTAGGAGACCACTTTACATTGCTACATACTTAATCTGTTAGCTCTGGGCCTCATGGTTTCAGAGAAGAAGATATTTGAAGGTTCTTTACCTATATATAAACATATTACCGCTTGTGGTGTGGCCAGTTTGGACCCCAGGGCTTGATTGGCAGGATTGTGTAGGAGACCACAACATTGTAACATACTATATATATAAGCTCATGGTTTAGGAGAAAAAGATTTTTTTTTAAGTTTTTCCCATTATAAGTCTATGGGAGCTATATGTTGCCATGGCAATCAGAAACCCAATTCGATCTGCTCAAACACCTTGCATAGTCTTTCCCTTTACCTGATAATGCTTCACATGAAATTTAATCAAGATTGACCGTCTGATATTAGAGATATACTTATTTGAAATTGTGGACGGACCACGACAGACGCTTACTTGAGCCTTTGGCTCAGGTGAGTTAATTATACGTTGTTTCAGCCAACAGTTTTTCTTGAGAAAAGACTTTTCAACAGTTTCCCCATAAAATCTATACGGACGCAAATTTGCCATAATAAAGGTCAAAGTTCAACCTATAGTCATCATTTGACCAAATTTGGTAGACCTTGCGTTCTTGGTGCTTTATACCAAGATTCAGCCCCAAAGCCTTCTTGGTTCTGGAGAAAAAGTTTTTAAGTGTTTTTACCATATATGGGCATGGTGGCCATCTTGATTTACTGACTGTGACCATTTATACAAATTTTCAAACACCCTTTTAACAGAAAGCTCCACATATAGTTTGAATAAATTTTGCCCAAGGAGTTTCAAAGGAGAAGTCATTCAAAATGTGAACGGACGGACGGACGTGACTACAATAGCTCATCCGGAGCCTTGGCAAACAAAACGTTTACGATGTTGATCATTGGATCGAAAAAGAAAAAAACTAATCCAATGGAATCTTGGAACAGGAAATAAGAGAATATGTCAACTGCTTATCCAGTCAGAACCCTTTCAGTATTTTTTTATTTACCATTTAAACCATTCAGTTTCTTAACAAACAAACAAACAATCCGTCTATCTATACAATAAGATTTCCAACAGCCCCTTGTCAATTTAGTAGTATATACCACACTCGAATCATCTCTTCAAACTGACCCTACTTCAGGCCTAATGCAAAGCGCGCACTGCATATTCACGCAAAATACAAAGATTCGTCATGGCAGGATCAATTCATATTTTAAGATTACAAAGATTTTTTAGGAATTGTTAATGCCCAGACTAGACTGCATGTTGGCAGCTTTGTCATGTCCGTACATATGTCGGAAATGTGTAGACATGCCAAAGCTGCTAACATGCAAAGTTTGGTTTAGATGATGCGCTTTTTTTGTGTCACCGTAATTGTGACCTTTATTGCTGTCGTAATTTGGGTCAGATAGCATAAATTCTTTTTGCTGCTGATGGTTTATTTGTGCTTCTTACATAACATTTCACTGACAGCAAGCCTCTTATCGTAAATATAAACCGAAATAGCTGAATATCAAAGCACAGACAAAAAATAATAAAGCAATTTCATGCTCACACCATCTATCTATTCACGGCTGCTTATCTCCACACGTGCAACACTGTGTTGTGAAAAGAAAATCGTAAGGAGCTCTCCCGGAGGTGGTTGCGGAGATCAGTTTAGGTAGCGCTGTAAGAGGGTGTCAGTTGTAATAAGGCTGACATTTTGGCACGATCGCCGATATCCAAAATCGGGCGATGTAATTCAACCTCTTATTTAGTCGACTATATAATCAGACCAAATATAAATTTGTCCCACAGAACAAAAATTATTTTTCGCCAGATGCAAGGGGTCAGATTTTGCCGTTTTGGTGACAGACAGGCGTGTAAAACTCCATTTTTTGGTGAGACTACAATCAGCGAAAGTTTAACATGTTACTGTGTAGTTCCAAAAAATATATCGCGTTCTTTTGTGAGTGAAAAAAAAACTAGGCATTTTATTGACGGATGGTGCTAAAGGAGAGCTGTGGTGAGTAAAGGGATAGGTGGTAATTGAGAAAGTCATGGTTCTTCAACAAGAAAGAAAGAAAAAAGGTAGTAATGGAACCAGGATTAAAAAATAGGCTTCAGGAACATATTTGCCAATCATACGTAAAACGCGACAGTGTTCAAAAACCATGGTCTTCTCAGTCACTTGCCACTGCTAACGTATTACCCGTCAATAAAATGCCTAGTTTCTGTGCAATGACAAAAGAATGCGATATAAATATATATTTTTAACTACACCTTCACTGAAACGGTAAAAGTATTTGACCAGAGATTTGTAATCTCTCCGAGAACTGGAGCTTTACATGCCTGTCTGTCAACAAAATGGAAAAATCTGACCATCCTTGCATCTGGAGAAGATAAAGTTTTGTTCCGTGTTCGTTTAAACGACAACAATTCCGGTCTGATTATATAGGAGTTTAAAATAAAAAGAATTCATCGCCAGATTTTTGGATATCGGCGATGATACTGATACCCACCTACAACGCTATCAAAACTGACTCCTCCACAACCACCTCCGGTTTCGCTTAGGGAGAAAAGCAGCCGTGCTATTATTGTTTCCTCTTTGACCATATTTTCGCTTAATTTACTTGACCCATCAACATACATAAGGATATCAATATATCATATCCTTAGAAAAGCTCGATCCACTCAGGCTGGTATTTTCTTTACTCATCATGGACAGTCGTCTTCTATCTAACTTTTTCAACCTGAAACACAAGCGAACATTCTCAGATTAGATATGTGTTTGCCAAATACCACTATGCCCCTAACCATATGGCACTGCAAAATGACAAACAAAATTTTCCTAAGCTAAAATAACTAAGTCTGATAAGGGGATATAATTTGATCAAATATTTATAAAAGTTCACCAAAATTGAAACAGGTCATCTACACACTAGTTCCAAACGGTTTTAAAAAATTCATGAGCCCTCTTCAATATTCGATATTTTGCTCACAATATTTTCATTTGCTGAAATGCCTACGTCTGAAAAGCGGCCTATAGCACTATTAAGAATCTGACGGAAAAAATAAAAGAAAACAGAGGATCAATGGTCCTGTAGCTCATCCGAGATATTTGTTTTGCGCAAGCTTATGGTAACTTTTTCAAAGAATGAAACATATGAGCTGGTACAGTTTGAAAAACCTTTGTCTCTACAGAAACTTGGTGTGGGATTTAGCTTTAATCAAAATGGCGAAACA
Source organism: Anodontia alba (assembly GCA_964016985.1). NCBI lineage: Eukaryota > Metazoa > Mollusca > Bivalvia > Lucinida > Lucinidae > Anodontia > Anodontia alba. Next base: position 42,691,999 of record OZ024828.1, read on the forward strand.
GAAACTTCACATAATATATGGCTTTGATAGAGTGACAAACCAAATATGAAAGGTCTGTGCCTTCTCATTTCACACAAGAAGATTTTTTTTGTTTTTCTTAATATGCAGGGCCATTTTTGACCCTAGGGCTGTAATATGAACAACCTTGGCTCACTTGATAAAACTAAGTACCAAATGTCACAGGCCTAGGCCTTCTAGTTTCACACAAGAAGTTTTTTTTTTTTTAAGTTCTTCCCCATCGTACGAGTCTATGTAAGACAGGTGACCTCCTAGACGGAACCATTTTGACCCCATGGCCAGGCGATAATTTGAATTATCTTGGTAAAGGCCCTCTAGCTGAAGCTACATACCAACTATCAGAGGCCCGGGCCTTCAGACAAGAAGATTTTTAAAAAGACTATGTAAAACAAGTGACCCCTCGGGTGGGGCCATTTTTTACTTCAGGGCTATAATTTGAACTATCTTGGTAAAGGCCTACTAGATGAAGCGTCATACCAAATATTAAAGGCCTAGGCCTTCTATTTTTACACACGAAGATGTTCCCCTATATAGGTCTATGTAAAACAAGTGATCCCCTGGGCGGAGTCATTTTTGACTTGGCTTAAGTTTGAACATTCTTGGTAGAGGTCCATTAGATAAAACTATAGATCAATTATCAAAGGCTGGGCTTTCTAGTTTCAGACAAGAAGATGTTTAATTTTCTTCTTATATGAGATCATGTAAAACACGTGAGCCCCGGAACAGGGTCATTTTTTATCCCAGGGCTATAATTTGAATGTACCAAATATCAAAGGCCTGGTCCTGCTAATTTTGGAGAAGATTTTTTAACGTTTTCCTTATATGAGTGTGTAAAACAATGACCCCTGGGGTGGGGCTATTTTTGAATAATCTTGGTAAATGTATACAAGATAAGTCTACATACCAAATATCAAAGGCATGGGCCTTCTAGTTTCAGACAAAAAGATTTTTAAAAGTTTTGCCTTTAGAATTCTGTGCAAAAAAAAAGTTGACCTTTCCGTAAAAAGGTCAAATTCAACCCAAGGTTATTATTTCTTCAAGCTTTATTGGGCCCGTGTCCCCAGTGTTGCATACTAAGCCCCAGGGCCATTGGCCCTTAGATTCTGGAGAAGAATATTTTAAGGTGTTTTACAATATATGGACATGGCAGATCATGTGACCCAAATATGGCGAGCAAATTTTCGTATCCGCGGCCCATATGAAATTTGGCTTTGATTGGCCCAGTAGGCAGTAGTTTCAGAGAAGACTTTTTCTATATGAGTCTATGTTAAACAAGTGACCCCTGGGCGGAGTCATTTTTGGCCCAAGGGCTATAGTTTGAACAATCTTGGTAGAGGTCTATAAGATAAAGCTACATACTAAGTATCAAAGGCCCGGGCCTTCTAGATTTAGACAAGATGTTTTTAAAGTTTTGCCTATAATAGTCCATATACAAAAATTGGCCTTTCCGAGAGGTCAAGTTCAACCCAAGGTTATTTTTTTTTTCAAACTTTTTATCCCCAGTGCTGCATACCAAGCCACAGGGCCATTGGCCCTATGGTTCCGGAGAAGAATATTTAAAGGTATTTTAACCATATATGGGCATGGCGACCATCTTGATCATGTCACCCTGGTGTGGCGAACAAACTTTCGTTCCCATCTACCTTTTGAGGCTCCATTTGAAACTGGCTGATTGGCCCAGCGGTTTCTGAGTAGAAGATGTTTGAAGAGTATGGACGACGGAGCCTGCCTATACTTTAAGCTCACCTATGAGCCTAAAGGCTCGGGTGAGCTAAAATACGGGTCAGCTATATTTGCATGAGCAATGCAGCTATAAAATTTTAGAATCCTAACCTATGAGAGCGTGACGGATGAACGGACGGAAGTACGGACTCAAAGCAATATAAAATGATTAAAACGAGACATCTTATGCTATATCCTTTCCGATGACACAACTTAAGGATACGGGAAATCTATCATTTAGTACGGGGTCCAAGCTTGCCAGAATATAGTCGTGTAATACTCAGCGTATAAGAGTAAAATTGTTTTCTTCTACTTGATACATTATTGCATGTTGCCAGTTCTAATCAAAGCACTGAGAGTGCTGACTGTGGGGTTTCCTTAATTTCTATAAGCCTCTAGAATACATATCGTCTGTACTTTCATTTTGTTCAATATTTCTTGATATGTAACTAAAGCAATGCCAGTTTCGCTACACCACGTGTGCATTCTGCACAATTCAGAGTAACTAGTTTCAGTATCATGAATATTTGATCCACATCACTGTGGTTCTGAACCCCTTTTAACCACATTTTTTTTTTTATTTCACTGTATTGTGTACGGTAACATTATTTATAATCAGATAACACACCTTTTTTTTTCTTTTTTTTTTTTTATTTTTCAAGTATGAAATACTTACATGTTTCTTATTTCTTAAAGGACTGAAAGGATTGTTAGTTGTGGGTATTCATTACAACTACCCTATCAATAACCTTCAAATAGTACCAACAACAAATGTTTTGTGTAGAAATTATAATTATAAAGATAATCTGGATAATCATCTAGAGTGCTTAAATGTACATAGTTCTGGCCTTTTACCGTTTACCGTCTGTTATTCCATCCATTTGAGGAGTCATTATGTCCATTCTATTTTATATATATATATATAGATATATATTTATATATATATATATATATATATATATATATATATATATATATATATATATATATATATATATATATATATATATATATATATATATATATATATATATATATATATATATATATATATGTATATATATATATATATATATATATATATATATATATATATATATATATATATATATATATATATATATATATATATATATATATATATATATATATATATATATATATATATATATATATTGTGTCTAGAAACAAACAAGAGCTCTACAAGTGGAGGCATCATACGCCCTTGGCAAGTAATAAGATGTAGCACATATACGGACTACTGTGTAATTCTGTGCTCCAGACCTGTGTAAATTGTAAGGAGTTAGCTGGAAACCAAAAAATTACCAAAAATTTCAAAGGGACATAATGCTGCTACTATTTGTTGGACTGTAATTTTGAATTAATATGTGATGCTCCACATCATGGTCAAACTACAAATCAAGTTTCGGCTTGATTGGATGTAAACTATATATATGAAGAGTTAGCCGGGAACAAAAGATTAACAGAATTTTAAAAGGTCATAACTCTGCAAATATTTGGTGTACTGTAACCTCCTAATAATATGTGCTGCTCCACACCATGGTCTAACAATAAATCGCTTTTCAGCATGATTGGATGTAAACTATAGAAGGAGTTAGCCAGAAACGCAAAGTTTATGGAAATTTGTAATGGGGCATAACTCTGGTAATATTTGATGTTCTGTAACCTCAAAATAATATGTGCTGCTCCACATTATGTTCTTATTATAAAGTTTAAGCTCAGTGTAAGTATTTACAAAGTTTCAGTTTGATTGGGTGTAAACTATAGGTGTTAGCCAGAAACGAAAAGATTACAGAATTTTCAAAGAGGTATAGCTCTGCTAATATATGGTGTACTGTAATCTCAAAATAATATGCCCTGCTCCACTTCATGGTGTAACTATAAATCAGGTTTCAGCTTGATCCAATATAAACTGTAGTAGGAATAAGTCGGAAACAAAAAAGGGGCTCTTACACGGTATAGGAAATTTACATTGGTTTCTGCCCACGCTTGGAATTGGATGAAATTCTGCACAAGGGTATAACACTGATGATTATGAGGCATTGGCTTTTAAATGTAGTTCCATTGTACATTTATGGTGTTTTGTACGTGGCCACTACCAAATCAGGGGTTGCCTTAATATTAACCTTCGTACAGGAAACAGGATTTCATTTTTTAGATGTTGGAATGTTTTATTAATTAAGGCCATTATTAGTACATGTTTTGATACTATGGATGGCTTCATGTACTTAGCAATGGAGCAATAACGTAAGTTGAACGGTAGCCCCATATTTCAGCTGCAGGTTATGTATTCATCCAGATATTATCTGCAATTTTACCATGTTCCGATTCTTGTCAAGACACCATTTCAGCATAAAAAATTTCCATATGTGTTAGGAATTAACATATGAAATTTCATAAAAATTGAAGACCGGTAACATGTTGTTTGAACAGCCTGAATCCATATAGTCCTGAGTCGGCAAAATATGAAATTACCCAATACTTATGTATAAGTAGTATCGTGTAAAGTCAACTTATCAATAGCTTTCAATTTGGATTACCATGATATAGTATGATTTGTATAAGAAGTTGATACCATAATTGTACATATTCATTTATAACCAGTTGACTGAATTGCACCTTGTTGAACACCATGTCTAAAAAAAAAAACCTTTTCGTTTACATGATCTGAACCATGCAGACACTAAGTCCAAGTTCTCTGTATCTGTATATATAGGATTCCACTTCAAATACTTGACTGTGGAAGTATTTATCAGATAATAAAAAGCAGATAACAGTCTTGTAACTGATGATGATGATTATGAAACCTGGGTCTAGGTTTAAAGTTACTCGTTCAGGCAGACAGGCATGGTGGGCACAACTTGCTTACCAAGAATTTAAGTAAAAGAACTAAAACAAAACTTGAATACTAAAAGCCTCCTTTCAAAATGTATTACAACACAAAAAAACAGAGACAAGGTGAAAATAGAATTAATCAAATACCATAGAATTGCCAGCAACCAAATGAATGAAAACTGTTCGAAAACTCTTCAATACATCCTTTAGATTCACATTAAGACCACACAAGTTAGCTGTTTTAAACTCCTGTGTTAATTAACATATGGCGGAGTTTCAAACTGGTATGGAAGTCCGTAGGCAAATGACTAAAATATGAATGTCATACAACCTTTGAAAAAATCTTAAAGCTTTAACACGAAGAACTAAAGAACACCAATTTGTTGTTTAAGTCAAACTATGTGCACTAGAATAGAACTTATGCAGAACAGAAACAATTTCATATATGCTTACTGTAAGGAAGAAAGGATAGATCTGCTTTTCTGATAGCAAAAGTTAAGACCACATAAACAGTATTCTGTGCTGCTGTCATCAAAGATAACTGTTGAAACAAAGAGTGTCAGTGTCAATTCGATCGCAGGAAATACCGATTGAAGTGACACATTTGAACATGTTACAGGACAAGAAATCCAGTGTTCATAATTTCAAAATACAATATAGGCTTGCAAGCAAGCTATAGATATATCAGAAGTTAAGTCTATAGGTATTATTTTCTTTTCAAGCGTTCTTAGTTTGGTTAAGAGTTCACCAGTCCAGAAGCAAATCTCCAAAAATCCTAAAATCTGTTGATGGGGATGCAAATCCTTCTTCAAAATAAACAAACAAACAAGCAACAACTACTTGCGATAGTACGTTTGCACATCTTCTTAATATGACAATGGAGATTATGGATCTCCCTGTTTTATGCCTATTTTTGTAATGGTGAGAATGGATACCCCTGTTTTACACCTATTTTAGTTTTATGCCTTTTGGGAAGTAATTATACAAAATGCTCAATGATTTGCTGACATGAATTAAAGCGTAAGATTTTGTTAAACCTAATTTGTTAATTAGAATTTCTTTAGATTTAATTTGTTATGCTGTCTACATTTGTAATAGTTGGTTAGTCCATATAAATAGAAGGCAAGTAATAGAAAGTCATGAAAATTTAATGGGTAGCTCAAGATATATTCATTCTGAGTTGTCTAAACTCTTTTTGATTTGTTAAGTGTTAGAAGTGTTTGATAACACTGCCTTTCTCTACTGTTTTTTATCAATGTAACAAAATAGTCAATTTTGTAAAAATCGACCTATAGCCATTCAAGGCCTAAAATGATAATGTTACCGGTTTTGATTTTTTATGAAATTTGGCACAGCTATAGAGGATATATGTAGCAAATTTTCCTGATAGTATGAAATCTTGACAAAGACTATAACAAATTAATTTTGAAAGTTTAATTTTGATATTTTTTTCATTTTTTGGTAAAAAATTCAGATTTTTTTATAATCAATTTATCAGAAAATGTTAACTTAAGTTAAATATAAATGTTTTGTGGTACCAATAGAATTAGTATGGTATTCACCATTCAGCACAGCGCTAAAATCTTAAAATTATATTAAACTTAAGATGTATGACATACTTATTTGGAGACAGGTATCAGCTCATGGGGGGAGGGAGTCAAGGTTGCGTGCTGAGTCCAACTTTTTATTATATAATTTAATAAGCACATTTTCATAGGTTGCATATGCCTAGTTATTATTATACAAAATTTCAGAAAAATCCATGCGTGGGCAGAAATGAAAGATGCCCTTTACAGAAATTTTCAAAGGGGCATAACTGCCAACATTTGGTAGACTGTAACCTTGAAATAATTTTGAGCTGCTCCACATCATGTTCTTACTATAAATCAAGTTTAAGCGCGATCAAATGTAAACTGTAGGAGGAGTTAGCGGTGGAAGTGAAAAATTTACTGAAAATTTCAAAGGAACATAACTCTGCTGATATTTGGTGGACTGTAACCTCGAATAAATATGAGCTGCTCGATAACTAACTATAAATCAAGTTTCAGCTTGATCCGATGTACACTGTAGGAGGAGTTGGTCAGAAACAAAAAGTTTACCGAAATATTCCAAGGGACATAACTCTGTTAATAATTGGTGGAGTGTGGCCTCAAAACAATATGCGCTGCATCACATCATGGTCTACCTATAAATCAAACTTCAGCTTGATCGGATGTAAACTGTAGGAGAAGCTAGCAAGAAACGAAAAAAATTACCGAAATTTTCAAAGGGTCATTATTCTGCTAATATTTGATGGACTGTAACCTCAAACAAATATGCACTGTTCCACATTATCATGGTCTAATTATAAATCAAGTTTCAGCTTGATCCGATGTAAACTGTATGAGGATTTAGTCAGAAACGAAAAGTTTACTGAAATTTTCAAAGGGCCATATCTCTGCTAATTAGTCTGTAACCTTGAAATAATATGCACTGTTCCACATCATGGTCTAAGTATAAATCAAGTTTCAGCTTGATTGGATGTAAACTGTAGGAGGAGTTAGCTGGAAACAAAAAGCTTGCAGGAATTTTCAAATGGGCATAACCCTGTTAGTATTTGGTGGACTGTAGCCCCGAAACATTATGTGCTGCTCCACATCATGGTCTATTTATAAACCAAGATTCAGCCTGATGGGATGTATACTGTAGGAGGAGTTAGCTGGAAACAAAAAAAAGTTTATGGCTTCAGACCCCGTAACCTAATACGCCCCGTTTGAAAAACGGGTATAATAAAAACAGTAGTGAGCTTAAAGATGTTCAGATGCATCCCCTAATTTCAGAATATTTCAAATTACGGTAAAGATATTGGTAAAATGAAAATTATGTTGAAAACCCCATTTGGAAATTCCTAAATGTTCAAAGGTTACATGCATTCAAAGTCTTAGTAACTGGTATTGCTATTTATACTTTGTAAAAAAGCTATCCCACAATACACTATCCTATGATGTCATTGATTCTTTTAGATTTTAAATCCTCATCATTTTATTCCAGACTGCTAATTTTGATTAAAAAACTAATATGATTAAATTCAAAAAACATTTTTTTTTTTTAAATATGAAAAATGCAAGATACAGGTTACTATGTTGGAAAAAAATTTACCAAGAACAAATTTATTTTTGATAATTACATTCCAAAGATCATTACAAAATACACATAAAACTACAGTAAAATAACTTCAGCCATTGGAATTTAAATTTTAGTTTGACATAAATTTGATTTCTCAAAATTAAATTGTATCAAACTAAATATGAAAATGTATAAGCACTGCACCCTAACATATAAATAGGGAAGAGATCTTTTCTCTCTGTATACATTCTTTGAATATTTTCAAATTAAATTTTTTTAAAACATTTTTTAAAAAAAAAAAAATCATAAGAACCACTGTTGTAAGTACATGTATTTGGAATATTTTCAAATTAATTTTTTTTAAAACATTTTTTTTAAATTTTTCACAAGAACCAATGATGTAGTAAGTATTTGGAATATTTCAGTAAGGTTTTCACCATTGGACTCGCTAGTCACATGTCTTTCTTTTTTGCGTATATACAACCAAAAGTGAATAAGAGGATGCGCCTGCTTTAATCTATGAAAAATATTTGTGGTTAAAATGCGGTTACACAAAATCCAAAATAAAGCTTCGAATTCAACTGTGATTTTTGTTTGTCTCAGCTCTCTGCACTCCTCATATATAAACAAGAGGACCATGGTGGTCATTAACGCTCACCTGTGCCTAAACGGTCACTCAGTGTCTACAATATTCATTGATCTGGAGGATATAACTCCAAAATATCCATGTCCTCCACTTCTGCAAGTTTAAGGAAGATCCAATTTTAACTGATGAAGCTATGCAGCAAACAAGTTTCTATTACCAAATACTGTCAGGGAAGATAACAAAAAAAAACAAAAAAAAAAAAAACAAAAAAAAAACACAGCATCCTGAGTTGTGGTCCTTACATGCAACACACCTTTTTAACCTCATGTACAATTCTACCAAGTATCATCAATGTATCTTTCATGGCGCTTAAGTTATGACAATCACATGGTTTCCACTGACAAATACTCTCAGGGAAGTGAACTCAAAAACTGCAGTATTCTAAGTTTTTGTATACGACTAACCTTCTTACCTCCTGTTCATTCTTATCAAGTACTATCAATATATTTCAACGGGTGTTGGACTTACAAGGTCTCTATTACCAAATACTGACAGGGGAAATACCTAAAAAAATCGCAGGACCTAGAGTTGTAGATCTTGTACAAGACGCGTCTTCTCAACGTCTTGTACAATTCTCCTTAATATCATCGATATATCTGAAATGGTGTTGAAGTTATGGCAATCATAAGGTTTCCATTACCAAATACTGTCAGGGGAGATAACTAAAAAATGTGGCATCTAGAGTTGTGATTCTTTTGTGTGACATACTTTCTCAACCTTATGTACAATCCTACCAAGTATCATCAATGTATCTGAAAAGATGTTGGAGTTACCAAGATCACAAAGTTTCTATTAGGGGAGATAATTCTAAACCACAGCACCTGGAGTTGTAGTTTATGCAACACATCTTTTCAACCTCATGTGCAATCCTACTGAGTTCAATCAATATATGTGAAAGGGTGTTGGAGTTATCAAATGCACAAGGTTTCTTTTACTAAATACTGTCAGGGCAGATGACTAAATAACTGTGGGACCTAGAGTTGTAGTTCTTGTATGTGCCACACCTTCTCAATTCTTTCAAAAGATATGTTCTGGGAACTCAATGAAAGCATGCTACCAAGACGTTTCTAGAAGTCCTAGTTAGTACCCACAACATATGTTTACTAGGGGAAATAAGAAAATATGTACCCAAGCACTCCTTTAATCTGGAGCTTTGAAATGTAGACATTTCTAGTCTGATTCTCTTGATGTTAATACATTTTAAGATTTTTTTTTTATCCATTTCAAAAGGTACAAATTATCTGACCAGCAAGAGAAACTGGGCCTAATTCAAAACCATATTATTTAAGTAGTTGTGGTCATGATACACTCAAATTACACAAACCTTATTCCAAACTCATAAATCTGTAAAATAATGATGAATCAGAATGTTCAGACCAACAGACATGGACCCCAGAATAAAGGGTATAATCAGGCATCCATGGACAGTAAGCCTTACTTGGTAAGCAAGCTTCGCCCACCATGCCCATAGGCCTGAACGAAAGACATGTAGGTAGAAGTGTTATGTCCGGGATTTTGGAAGTCTACTTATGAAATCAGTAAAAAAATAACCATTTCTTAAATCAGAATATTTTCTGGCTAATTTTTATGAGACAACTAATCTATCTATATTCCTTGCATTCATTACTGTTTTTGCCTGGCAAGAAATAGAAACAAAATACTGGGCCTATTTACACACACACGCACACACACACCGGATAACTTAAACATGTGTCGTAATTTAATATATTCATTTCTTGAAAAGCTTAAATTATGGGGAATATTCACCAGATAATCTGTTTATCTGAGGATTCTTGGTACTAATTTATTTAATAATGTAACTCTTATATAACTGGCAAGAAATAAGAATAAAATACCTGTTTGCTTTAAAAAGTTACAACATGTGTATCTTAATAAATGTGCTAAAATCTGATGACAAAATACAGCTGTTAAGCATATTCTGGTATATTTCCACAAGGCAAACAATCAATTTTAGGAATTTTTTGTGTTCATTTCAATTTGGAGAGTTAAACTGTATAAATATGAAAAAATAAAAATCAAAATATAGCCTTACTCTTAAAAATGTATACTTAATATAGCTCAAACAAGTGGACAGGGTCACTTATAATGATATATCTGGACAAAATATTACAAATTGAGGCATAATCACTTATAAGTTATCCATTTCAATTGCACAGAAAGCTCAGCAATCTTATGCACTTGTTCTATAAGACACGGATGTTGGTGTTTCGTGAATGTGTGATAGAGGAACTCAGATTACACAGGGAAAACCATCGACCATGTATGGGCTACCGCACCCTGTTTTATGCCTGACCCTGGTGCCCCATAAATCCAACGTAGGCTGGAAATATTTCAGATGTATCCAGTTTTAGATTTCTTTGATAGTGAATTACTTTTCATCTCGTATTATAGAAGTCAAAGCCAATATGTTTTATTAAATTCTTATTACCACCTTAGTGATGATATTTTTGAGGTTTAGTTTTTATTTTTATTGTTATTCCTTTGACTGGAATTAAACAAACATAATTCATGACCAAATTTACTTTTTTCTATTTATTTTTCTGTGAAGTCCTATAAAATATTTGACATATTCAAGTTAGGTGTTCTAGCAACGTAGCCTTTCTGTAGTACAGACCATGATAGGGAGGGAGCACGGATTCTGTCACTAACAACAACAATGTAAGTCACAAATACTCGAATGCTACGGAACTTTTATAACTCTTACCTATAATTAAATGTGTTATGCTTAGAAAAATCTATTTGATCGCGAGACGGTATCGTTGAAATCTAAATGGCATTTGCGAAATCAATATTACGTGTTTAAGTCAATGAAATCACCTGTTCTGAATCAACCATTAAATTCTCCCTACGTGAAACGCATATGTGAGTAGGAAATAGGAATTTTGTACTAGTGACATATCTTGAGCCTATTTGCTTTGACAAAAATGTGCATTTTATGGCACGGGAAGATTTTCACACATGGTTAAGGAGACCTAAGTGTTGCAGGGAAACAGCTGATCGGTTACTTAAAATCTGATCATATTACATCGGCTATTTTTTTTTCAAGCAAGGGACAGTATTTCTTTACTTTTCGGTATTTTCACGAATTTCGACTATTCTAGAGTATCCAAAGTACGTTCCTCAAGCAACAAATGTTTATATATTTACTAATGCATTTCAAACAAATATTTCCTCCACCTTTCCCATCGATATACTACAAGACCAACATGTTAAGCAAGTCTTTTAATATTTTGTTTATGTTTTTGCAAAGTACCACTGTATCGTATGTAACCCACGAACTTGTTCTCCAAACATTTTGGTCTTGACTGTAATAAGAGGACGAATGTAGGACAGAGAGGGACTTAGGGCACCTGACCATACAACTTGTGTCACAGGCGTAAAACTAGTCAAAAATTCAGCTAGCGACGAACAAAACCCAAGTTTAGACAGATTTTTTTCACAATAAGAAACATATTTTAGGTCGAATGGTCACCTTGAATAAGTGTTAAATTAAAGCGCGTGCATTTTGGATGGCAAGTTTGTCCACTTTTTACCTAAAGCGAACAGCCAATATGGAACCACAGGTGACCCAAACCATTTTCCTCAAAACCCCCTATCCATGTATGTAGTAAATGGCATCTCAAGTAGTGTATTGTATTTTACTATATTGTAATGATATGTCATGGTATATATATATGTATTTCCTCAAAAAGTACTTATACGACTGCGCCCCCATATAGACCCGAACACGACAAACCGGATTTTTTATGTAAAAATCAAAAATGTAAAACAAAAAAAAAAATATCAATATAAAAATTGTCTTTAGTAGCGATCTACTCGCAACATCTAAGGCGTCTCTTAGGTCGAAGTCGAAAGTATCGATTACTAAATTAACTGTAATTGCTAACTGTTGGTCAACAAAAGAGTCTCTGCCTTGTCTAGAATGTGTACTACAACCGGTCTTTCCTTATCGTGTTCGGTCGGTGTGACGAGCACTACAACGCGAAACAATGATGGAACACCGTTGGAGCTCAAGCAAGGAAGAGGAGGAGCAACCATTAACAACTAACATCCTCACCATGGGTACAGGTAGCTCACAGGCTATGTACTAAATAGTACCTTTAATAATCCCTTACCAAAGCAGTCAGGCTGCATAAAAGTTAACAGTATCCTAGGTTCCTCGCTAACACGCACCGAAAGAGCAAGCTCCAAGAATTACAATCACAAGCAAAGCGGAGACTGACACATGCGCATGCAATGCACCAAACCCATCCCAATCACAGTCGCAAAATGGTTATCACCCCCCACCCCCTTTTTTTTTTTTTGGTTTCTCTCTTCACACACTTCTCCACCATTTTCACTATATAATATTTTTATATCATATTGCACTAACAGTCTGTGTACAGCTGGGACGAAGTATGGTGTTACATTAAATAAACACAGACTGCAGTCTGGCTCCACGTCAACCAAACACCAGGAGACCAACAAGACGCTCTTAACAACTAACACCCCCTGACACTTATTATCTCCCCGTGATTAGCAAATATAGAAGGTCAGACCACAGATGTAGATGAGATCAAAATTTCAGAAACTACAAACGAACGAAAACGGCATGTTCCAACCCAAAAAATAAGTTTGAAAGTGAAACAAGAAACGGGTCAAAAAGCAGGCCAACCTAGATAACTCACCGTAGGAGGCCATGAGTAATGCTGAAAATGCAGACCGAGGAGTTCAAAATTATAAACTTAAAAAATGCACTCTATCAATGGCAAAATTGGAATAAGCAGAGTGCATAAACAAAGTCAAAAAGGATTGCTTTTGGAAACAACACACAAAATCACGAAAATCGGAGACTCGGTTCGATTGAGTTTATATGCAAAACTGTAATGTGCGAGGCTGCATACGACCCCTAGCGCCGGCTTAAGCGGTATTCAATTTTAAAATAACCAGGATGGGTTCAATGATGCCAAACGAAATAAAATATATCCTGCACTATGATGATGTACGGGGAGACTTTTTACGGCCGCCACACGATACAACACCAACTACAGTAGAGTAAAATGGAAGTCAAAAAGGATTGCCTTTACCAGAACAAAAGAATGATATATTACTCAACAAATGACTGCTGGAGCAGACCTATTTCTCGGGATAAAACTGAACTGAAAACCACAACAATTCATAAATTCGTAGGTGATTATCAGATATTCGAGTACAAATAGGTTATTAGAATGATGAACGAAGGAGGAGGGCGGGCGGACGAGTGGACTAGTGGTTTCCTTATCCGGAGCATAACTCGTTTTCTGTCTTTAACTCGGAAACCGTTAGAAATATTTTAATATTAGTATTAGAGAATAGGGCGAGGCGAAGTGTCATGTACAAGAATGACAATCACGCTTTTTTGTTTTGGTCCCCCCTACACACCCCTACCCTTTTATACCGACTTTTTTTTTGTTTTCGGTCTATAACTCAGAAACCGTTCGAAATACTTTTATGATACTTGGTAAAATTATAGAACAGGGCAATGACAAATACAACAATAAGCGGAGTGTCATGTACAAGAATGACAACTCTCACTCGTTTTGTTTCCCAATTATAGGAGAATAACTCGTTTTCTTTTCGGAAACCGTTTGAAATATTTTAATGGTAGGATTTATAGAGTAGGGCGAGACGGAGTCGTGTACAAGAATGACAACTCTCACGCTTTTTGTTTTCCATGTTTCCTCCTTTTTATATCGACTTTTTTCGTTTTTAGTCTATATCTCGGAAACCGTTTGAAAGATTTTAATGATGATTCTTGATTCTTGGTAGGACTTTAGAACAGGACTACTCTTTTTTTTGTAAATTATCCCCCTCTCCACCCGCCCCCATCCCCTCCCAATTTATATTGACTTTTTTCTACAGTCTAAAACAATTTGAAAAACTTTATGATGATACTTGGCAGAACAAGGGCAAGGTGGAGTATAAGAATAACAATTCTCACATTTTTTGTCAGTTATCCCCGCTCCCCACAAAAAACACACACCTTTTATATCGACTGTTTTTAGTGTTCAGTCTATAACGCGGACCGTTTGAAATATTTTAATGATATTTCGCAGAAATATAGAATAGTGTGAGGCAGGCAGAGTGTACATGAATGACACTTTCACAGCTAATGCTGATCTTCAGAAAAACATTGAAAACAACAATAAACGATGACGTAACGCAGAAACTCCACATAACAAACGTTACGTAACGTAATATCATGCCGTTTTCCAGTACGATAAGTAATGCTGTTTCGAGTCTTTACGGGACAGCGATTTCAAGTATACTGAATTCGAACGAGTCTCACCCGACCGCCGAATAAGGCCCATACGAATGCAGTATCCATCTTAGTCCCAAAGCAGAATCCCTATAAAGCGCATTTAAACATTATGAAAAATATTTCGTATTAAAGGCTATAATTAAATGTATTAGGTTAGGTAGACCAATACAACAATAAGCCCGTTGTAAGTTCCGAGACCGATGTCAAAGGTCAAGTGAGATAAAACGTACCATATCCGTATTATAGGCTACTATGTATTATATCAAACTGGCATGTTTGTTTTAAAAAATCCATTCTTGTGGACTAGTTTTGATTGTTCCCCTTGGAAATTTAAATGTCATCTATTTACAATGTTCTGGCATGTTACATGCTCAAATAGAAAATATTTATAATTTAGAAGAAAAATATTAATACCTCTAAACTAGTGACTAACACTAAACAGACAGAAAAACGTAAAAAAAAATGTTTTAAGAAATTTCTCTAAGACACCCTTAATTTAATACTAAATGTGTCTAAATGCAATTTTAACTACAAATACTAAATGTGCCTAAATGCATTTTTAACGCTGCCAGGCAACTGAGTCACATAGAGGCAGCGCAATGAATTGCATGACTGATTGATCATATTTTTAACACGACTCAAATCTGATCAGTCAGTCATGCAATTCATGGCGCTGCCATTTGTGGCTCAGTTGCCTGGTAGCGTTAAAAATCTGATCAGTCATGCATTTCATGGCGCTGCCTCTGTGTGACTCAGTTGCATGGTAGCGTTAAAAATCTGAATAGATTGTATTCATGAAGTCTAGCTACTTGACAATTAAATCCCCCTAACCAAGGGAAATCACTGCACCTTACAATCCCATATAAAAGTTAACATGTGAAACTAACTACGATCTGTCAAGATAAAAAACCGCTGCTTGCATGCAGAGACTATGTTATGGTTGTCTCCTTATGCAGCACAATTGTTCCTCCGGACAAACCAGCAGCGTTCTTCACAAGAGTGAATTCCCCCTGGTAAAATATAATCATAAGCATTTAAGGACGGTTGCAAGATCTTAAGAAAGAGTTTATTCTTTTTCATCCAGCATGCCGTTATATGAATTGGACACCCTGTAATGGAGAAAAAATTACCCCCCCCCCCCCGCCCACCAACCAACCAAACTTTTTTGAACATGAGTAAAAGTATACAGGATTTAGAATAAAAAGTATTAATAGTGTCTAGCGACTGAAGAGCTCCAAA
The DNA here is from genome assembly GCA_964016985.1 of Anodontia alba. NCBI lineage: Eukaryota > Metazoa > Mollusca > Bivalvia > Lucinida > Lucinidae > Anodontia > Anodontia alba. Next base: position 42,707,886 of record OZ024828.1, read on the forward strand.
ATCTGAACACAAAACAGAGGAAAACACATGAAACATATGCCTCTATGGCATCATAATTTAAAACTAAATGTGTGCTGCATATATTATATGTGTCTAAAGGCAATTCATGAAGCACTGCCCATTCGTTTGACAATTAATCTCCTTTACCAAGGGAAATCACGGCAAATGTAAAAGCAAATTCCTCTGGTAAATAAGCCATCTGCCTTTAAAAAATATACAATCATATGGCAAGCCGCCCAACCATATATTATGCAGAATAGAGAACCCATCAGACATCCCAAACAGGATACAAGGCATCCAATGCAGGACACAAGATATCTGATACTAATTCAGACATCCTACATCCTACATCAGACATCCCACACCCTACACAAGACATCTCACCTGCTAAATAAGACATCTCACAAATCAGTATATATATATATTATATATATATAATCTTTGATTGTTCTTTGTTCCCAAAGGTAATCTTTGATATATATATATATATATATATATATATATATATATATATATATATATATATATATATATCAAAGATTACCTTTGGGAACAAAGAACACACTATGGGAGTCTCGATTTTATAATATTATTGAGACTCTTCATAAGCAAGAATGAAGTTTGCAACAAGGAAATGAAATATGAAACCGTACTATGGTGATGTACGGCGAGGCTTTCTACCGCCGCCACATTGCACTAGCACCAGCTGTAGTAATACTTGGTAGAATTATAATATAGGGTAAGGCGGAGTGTCACATACAAGAATAAGATACAAATTATTTGCATCCAAAAGTCTGCAAAATGAGCTATTCCCGCCGACAAGAACTATGCTAGAACAACACGTTTATCTGACATCCGGTTAAAAACTGGGTGGCATCACTCACCCCAACTCCAACTCTGAATCTGGGAAATGGATGGAGTAAGGATCAGACTAGCAGATTACATCTGATACTTTCTGCACAGGCTCTTATGCCACACGCAGCATTGGAACTTGAACTGCACAACAAGCATGTGCTCAAGTTGCTGTTTATGTACAGATTTGCCTTGTACAAATGAATGTCCTTGTGAAGGGGTTGAAATCTGTTTGAAAAGTAAATAAGTAAAGTCAGGAACTGATACAATCAAATCCACATCAAGCGGCGAACACCAAAGGGAAAGACAGACAAATACAATTAAGCAGCCGCAAAATAAACAGACGGTAAGCAGAGTTGGCAACTTTCCAAAAAAAGGAGTCAACTCTGTTACCCATACTTAACTGAATAAATAATTAGTCAAAGAAAAACATTAGAAGCTGAAACATTACATAATTAACAAACAGTACCACAATGAAATTACCGCCTTGGAATGGTCAGTGATGAATTACTGCGTGTGCGTCTGTGTGTGGGTTTTTTTGTAAGCTAGCTTAATGGGATCCCAGTCCTCGCCCTCAGCTTCCATAGTGGTAAAGACATATATTTGTTCGGTCCGTGTGGAGGTCTTCTAACTCATCCATCAATCATTACGGGCAAAAAGCCTTTAATGAAACAAAGATGAGGAGGACTCCACAGAAACAACGTGTTGAGACACTTGGAGAACCCTGGGTTGTCCAACAACACCACTGAATACTGGAACAAAAGAACCCCGTTGAGCCGAGAAAATGTTCCGGCCCAGACCAGCTAATGAATAGCTTTTAATTTTGGGCCAGTCTGAACCCCGACCCACCGACGCAATTAAAGAAGTAAGCAAAGCGGTCAGCCGTGATTGGATTAACCTTTCAAGCACAGAACAGCTGAAAACACACCAAGCTCTAAAACTGATTCCGAAACAGACATGAACGTAATATTAATATTAGATACGGCTTTACCTGAGGTAAAATAGTGCCTGAATAAGTGTAGGAAGCTTATACGTGCCACACATATTAAATAACATTTCAACATCCAATCTTTAAATTGAGAAACAAATTTAAATATATACATTGTCAAAGGAAAACATTTTATTATATCCGATAAAATCAGAGGAGCAAGCGGGCTGATATCGCACGATATTCGGATGCCTTCGAATGTTACCTTTATATGACATTTATATCGCACTAGTGCAAAAATGATATCGCTTTTGAATATCAATTTCGTACTGTTATTAGAATTGTTTTCAGGCAAAGAGTTTTCACAGAATTTTGTCCGTAAAACATTTAATCGAGCAAAACTATTCCGCAAACTCGGAAGCTCGTGAACTTCAATATCTTAACTCGGGACAATATTCAGCAATATCAGTACAATAACCCTAAAATATTAAATTATTCTAACAATTTCATTTTATCTTATCCAAGATGAAATATTCCCGTACTGTAACAGTATTGGTTCTCATTGAGAACCATCATCAGAATTTGACCGTTACCTCGTGATGTCACGGGACTGGTTACTAGTGGTATACAAAGGCCAGTAAATGTTGCTCAGGGTGTATGCCCAAGGTATTGGTTCATAACGTGTGGAGATTGATAGCTTTTTTAGCCCCGTTTATACGCATTAAGTTTATCCCTCGGGGTAAATATTTGCCCTATCTTGTTAAATACCCCTATGGGTAAACGGTTTTATATGTGTTAAGAAGAAGGGTCGGATGATAGATTTCTTTCTATTTAAAAGCCTATCTATAATAGCAGAATCTTCTTCAACCTTTACCACACTCTCTGAGAAATTATTAAGCAGGCGACAAATTGATAATTTCATATTTTCCCAGAGGTCTAGATTTGACATTTCATGCAAATTATCTCCATTGGAGACAATCTGCATAAGATATCAAATCCTGTATCCTGGGAAAAATAAAAATATTTCAAAATGTCGTCTGCTGAAATTTTACTCAGGTGCTTAGCGTTAATCTGCATTATCAAAAATGAGAAAGCTTCAGAGGGAATTTGCTGTACAAATTAAGTAGGGAAAGACAGTTTTGTTGAAAGAAAAAGTATTAATTGGTTGTCAGTAATATATTGGTCCCTATTTTACTGTTGTATTCCAAAATGTTTTGCTAATATTCCCCAACAAGACAGTATAGCCCCGCCAATGTTTGGGCAGGATTTATAATATTCTGCTGTAAACAAAGCAAATATGCCACCATACTGATAGGGGTGGTTGGTGAGGCAAAGGTAGCTTTTGTCACTGGGGCGTCAAACTGATACTGGCTTACAGCTGGGCGAGGCCTGCTGTCCTTGTAGCAGGTAAGGATAGGGGGTGTTGTTATTTCTTCTGTTCCTTCATTTTCTTTCATTACGTTCTCATTTCTTTTTCTCATTTCATTACGCTCTCATTTCTTTCATTACTCTTTCTTCCCTATCCTTCTTCCATCTTTTCATCTTCTCTACTATCTCTTTTATCTCTTTTCTCCCTTTGTCTAGAAGATTGCACAAAATGACCCACAAGTGTTGACATGTTGGTAAACTCGAACACAATCAATGTACATGTAGCGCACATGTACATAGATATGTTCATCGGCCTCCAGGCTGACCCAATAATAATTTGAGGCACTCCAAATAGAAACTATGCGAACAGGGTACACACAGATCAGCTTGTGTATCTGCAGGGTCTATGCAATCAATGTAGACCTGATTATGCAGGTCACATATGTAATAATGTCAGTTTCTATTTGGAGTAACATATTTACATTTCTCCACTCATCAGCTATGTGCTCCAGACGTGAACCAAGCATTTATCAATGGTATTAATCAAGAATTATCAATTGGTAATAATCAAGAAAAAAGATTACAAAAATACATAAAAAATAATTATTTGACATCGCTGTATGAAAATGTTGAATATTGGCCTAGGACCTGTGGGACTAACAGGGTAACAAGCCCATCTGCACAGTCTGATCATGGTATGGGGTTCTGCATATAAAAATTAACTAATTGTTCATCGGTAACGACTGTCCATGATCATTGCAATCCACTTGGGGTGGTAGTATTTTGCGCATTTGTAGATGGCTCTGTTCAAGTGATTGTCACATATTGAACTGTTGAAATGCCATGTGTGTGAGTACTTAGGACCATAATCAGACTGGGCAGGGGTTGTTGAACAGATTAACAGTCTGATCTGGAACTAAAAACCTGGTGTATTCCATTCTTGTAACAATGAGTCGTTTATATGATGCGAGTGGTTGCCTGGTAGTTTAAATCGACATATAAGCTAAACTATAAACTTCTCTCCAGGTGATGGCATGATAGACTCGTGGGAACTAGATCATGTTTCGGGAGATGCCGCGATGATGTGGGAGCTACTTCGCCTGAAAATTTCGGCATTACTTCTTCACAGTACACGGACTGATTAAAAAATTTACATCTAAATGATGAATAAGGGCCGACATATCCAGAACATGCGCCAAAGGATCTCGTTCTAAGCGAAAAATTACAAAACAATTGCATCATTCGTGTTAACATAAAACTAAAGTCAGACAACCCTCTGTTCGATTTTTTTACGGTCGCCTACTTTCGGCAACAATTTTTTCAATATTACTTTCGGCCTGCTTAGAAAGGTAAATCATATTAACATGGAATAGCATCGCCGAAATTTTATATTATTCGCTCATTCTTCAAAAATAAATCAAAACACGAGAGAGTATCTACCTTTGTTTACAATTTCCAGGTCCTAGGAACTACCGCGAGAGTTCCCGGATGTGTCGTGGGAACAAATTTACGTTAACGCGATTTCGCGGTAGCTCCCCTGATGTCTACCCGTGAATGTAGGTCTGTCTATTCACGCATTGATTAACTTCTTAAGGATGACTAAACATTAACCCTGGTATGCCATGCCTTTGCAAACCGTGTAGATCCAGATCAGTTGGCTTCTGAATCTGCATTGTTTGTCATTAAGTACGTTAATTTGTATCAACAACCTTGATCAAGTAATTTGACTGCCTGAAAATTAGAAATGGACATGGTTATTCAGCAAAGGTTAATAATTTAATAAGAATCAACTTTCTCTAAGGTGCAAAACTCGCCCCATTCTGTGTCTCAATTTGCCTTGGGCTTTTGGTGATTCGTATGACTAAATCTTGTCAGTATTAACGTATATACAATATTTCACATTGTTGAAGACCTATGGCGGCCTTGGTCAGTAAAAAATGACATTTAGTAAGCCCATTTGATAGATCTTGTTAGTATCAATCTGCGTGCGAAAAAATATTGAAGTATTGCTAAGGTTTAAAGAGTTATGGGTAGTTTCGCTAACTGACACATTTTGGAACGGGTATTGCTTCGGTCAAGGAAAAGTGGCCTTTGGCAATTGCTTTGTCTGGATTGTGTCAATATTGATGAGTATACAAACAATTATCAAAATGTGCCATATGATTGAAGACCTATGGCATATATTCACATTTTTTTTTGCTTCGGCTTTATCTTAAAGAAAAATAATATTTTGCAAGCATATTAGCGAGATATTATGCCAAAACTTACCAAAATATTACCAATGGTTTAAGCGCTGTGACCGTTTTGGCTAACTGACCACGGACACACAAGGTGACTATAGGGCACTCTTAGAAAGTCAACAGACCTCAGCCGATTGACCTTTCCTGCAGGTCATGCAATTCAGTAATGCTATAGCAGAAACAATTTCCTTTCTAAAATTATGAAGTTCGCTAAAATATCTACATTGATACATTTGACATATACTCACTAGTGCATATTTAAAGTTTTTTGAGTATATATAATACTTATAGTTTTATATGGGACTCATTTTTCATTGCGGAATACTTTCACTTTTTTACACCCAGTAGGAAGGCAAAATCTTAAGAACTTTTGTATTAGCTGAAACCAAAGTGTTTTCATCAAATTTGAAAGTAGTAAATGCCTTGTTTTAACATTTCTGATCAGTTAAGGAAAGAAGATGGATTTCCTCCTTGATACATTCCCTTCTTATAGAGACATGCTAATTATTGACTCTTTGATTTTTGTAAGTTTTTCGTCATTTAGTTATCTAGAAGCCTCTTTTCAAAATATTTTGCTTCCGTTTCGGGAAACAAAGCTATATAGAAGAAATATCAAATTTTAAACCCCAATCAATTTTTCAAAGGAACTCTAAAAATCTGAACAATCGAAGGTTGTTAAAGATTCAAAATCAGTGTGCAGCTTGACTCTTGTTTGTATCCTGATCAGGGAACATAATTTTCAGTGTTCCCAAACGGGATGCACTGTTTCCCAATCGGGAATCACAAATGCCATGTGTTTCCGAACGAGAATTGATTTTAAACAATAACTTTTTTTACTATGCACTTTAAAAAATTCTGAACGGTCAAAAGTTAGATAATTTATTCATCTTTCGGCTCCTAAAATTTCGTGAAGATTCATGATACTTTTTTTCGTTTTCTGAGGGTACAAAAAAATGATCAAATGATGCCCGATCGGGTATCAAGTTACTAATTATAGTAACATCTACCATTCAAATTACAAAGGTCACCAAAGGTTCTTTACTCTTCTGTTTTGTAATGCATTATTTATGTCATATTATCATCCACTCTAAATGAAAACCCATACATTTTACATTAAATACTGGAAGCTGGCTGCAGTTACAGTTAATTTTTCGCGGCGCCTGTAGATTATTCACAGGATTAATCACGCATTGCAGGGGAGAGTAGGGCAAATCAGGTAACGTAGAACATGGTAGGGGTGTGAGCTACCTCACCGTATCTGAAGTTTACAAATCCTTACCCCATCCTACGAGGCATTTCTGAGTCGGTGGCTTATTTGGATGCGCGTCCTACTGGTGATTAGGCGGCTGCGGTTCAACTCCCGCCGGGTCGACAACGTGAAATATTTCGTGAAATCTTTTCTACGGTCATTCCCTCCATCTCGCAGTTGCCATTTTCCGGCGAAAGAATGTGCACAATACTGGTTAACGGCTTAGAGGACTAAGCCTGCCTAGTAAAAGTGTGGTTAAGTAAATTGACCGCGCTCGTCATTACAACATTGGGTTGAAATGCCCGTAAAACCTCAACAAGCAGACAAACGTGGTAATTTCTTCAAAATTTCTACCGGCGCCCTTAATGCGCCGGCAGCAAGTAACTGTTGCCAGTAACTACCGTAAAATAAACGGGATTTTTTTAGCGTACAATGAATACCGACAAATGGGACAGAAAAATATTTGAAATAAACGGCCAAAGATGAGAATTGGAATGCTGATGCTGTGCGTAATACGTACCAAGAGCTGCCTTTATATTGACGGCATATACTTCACGTTTCTTGCGAATCGTCTTTTTCTTCAAAGTTCGGGACATGACCAGAGGATTAAACTAAACTCTCCACATAAATACTTAAAAATAAATCGACTACAAAATCTATAATACTGCTCCCCTTTTATGTCTCTTAAATGAAACATCCTTGGTCGAACTGTCGACCAAAGTATTCTATGTCTTATCAATCTTCGCCCTTGAATAGAGGGTGCCTCTGTGATATTTTTTGTTTGATTCCTTAGGCTACACAGCCTGTTCTTTCTTTTTATTGACGTAACCCGACCTTTCACTCTCACTGGGACTGTAAGTGACGTTTTGTCACGCTTGGTGACGTCAGGACATTCTACGTCAAAGGTCCATGACGTTCTAACGTGCAGGATAACGTCGGAAGGCGGCAATGGAAAACTAGTTGAGTTGAAAGACTAGAGTTATTTCTCAGTGCTCAGTCGCGCAGTGGTTTACAGATTGGACTATTATTCCGTTTGACCGGGTTCGATTCGCTGTTCAGCTAAACGGGAAAATTTTCTTTAGCAAAGTTCGCATGCCGTGCGAATCAAATTTGTCTAAGCTGTGGCTGTAGATATTTAATATAAACTATATTAGCGACTAACGGTTCACTGTCATAACAGCTCAGGACAATGCTAAAAAAACTGCACGGCATGTGAAATATGACAGAAAATTTGTTCGTGTCAGTAAATTACTTACTGCAAATATATTTAGCTATTCAATACCACGCAACTGTACTTTTGATAAAATGAAACGGAGAACATACATGTACACTGATTGGCAATTTTCAATGGACCTCTTTGGCATCTTAATATTTTTACACAGGTCACAAGGCTTGATCGACGTTTTTTTTTGTTTTTGTTTGGTCTTTTGTTGTTTGATTTCTTTCTTTTGGTTCCTTCGACTTTGACGGACCTGTTGGGACTAGAAATCAAGATTTCAGTCTAGTCAGTAAATTACTACTGCAGTGGGCTAGGTTGCAAATATATTTATTTGATACCGGGCAGCTGTACATCTGGATAAAATGAAATGGAGAACATACATGTACACCGACTGGCGATTTTTAATGGAACTCTTGGGCATTTTAATATTTTTACACAGGCCGCAAGGGTTGATCGATCTTTTTGTGTGTGTCTTTCTGTTGGTTCCCTCGATTTTACGGGCCTGCTGGGACTAGAAATCAAGATTTTTTTTTCAGCATTACATGTATCTGTCCGGATTCTAAAACACACATTTGGGTGAATGAAATCAGCGTCTTTGATTCATTCGCCTTTCAAACTTTCTTTTATATTCCATAACACTAATGAGAACTACCATATATTACATTTTATTTTATTGATGGCGGTGAAATCAGTATATATCTGCTGAAAATAAAAGCGGTATCAATCACTAATGAATTGATATCGTATCATTTCACTAGTGACTGATGCGTTTTATATTTTCACTCCTCGCTTTGGACGAATTCGGTTATCTTCATTGTTTCAAAGTGGATGTCCACTTCAGATTTTTTAACACTTCAAACTTCTTTGTTTCTGAACTAAACTATCAAGTGTTGGTATGCATTTTCTTAATTAGAATGTAAGGAACATTTTGGCATCAAGATTTTGATTTGCCGAAACTTTTTTTTTTTGTTTCTTCCCGCGTTTCACATATTAAGCGCTGAACGTCGACGCCATGACCTTCATGTTTTGTTTGGAGACGTTAGTTATGACGTCAGAAACGTGCATTGGCGTATCAACAATAAAATAAAAAGAAAATTTACTTTTTTTCAGTGAATACCATAAAAATTTTCATCTCATGTAATGAAAACATTCACGCACTCGTGAAAATACTGATGTTTTCATTACACTCGATGACAATATTTATGAGAATCACAGCAAAAGAGTAACCCGTGAAACCGACGTGAAATAGACGTTAGCACGTCAGAAGGTAGGGCTATAAAATCTCAACTTATATCAATTTGTAGGGTATGTTCCTACATACAGTTTGGTGTAAAACTAAATTATGAGTGTCAATTCCTTGTAAAGTTATTGCGAAAAAAGTGTATTTTATGCAGATAAATAATAACGTCAAAAACGCGAAAACTATATCCATTTCGTGACGTTATAAAACCGACAGATTTATTATGAGGCACAAACTTGTTTAGAAAGATTGAATTTTCCAATCATATGCAACTTTTGTCTCTAACCCCAATATTGAGTTTTGTTGTCTTCCACCTTAAGTTTCCTTTTAAGTAATAATTTGGCAAAAATTGAATAAATTCCAGTAGAGAATTCCCATTCAAGATGAAATCTGATAAGGTTATCAGAACTAGTGCACATACAGAAATATGAAGAACAACTTATCAGAGTAAAGTTCGGACGCATAATGGACCCATAGGGACCTCATATAGTACATTTCCCAGCCATACAGAGACAACCGTGACATACTCGCAAAATGTGGCCGTTTCTTGATATCCCTATACTTATTTTTATCGTGATTGTGTTTTACCGTGATTAAGAAGTTTAAGGATATCCAAACAGCTAGGCCTTGATTTAGGTGGTGCTGTTTTTAATGCTGATTTCATGCCATTCAAATCTTACTCGGTGCGTTGGGAAGGTTGTGTTTCGTATCCGTGGTCTCCATATTTATTTTTGTCGCATTAGACCGTGGCGAACATATTAGTGGGAAAACATAACACTAGCGTGAATACTTTCAAATGTTATTGCAATACTACTGTGTAATATGTTAGTTTCACTCATATCTTTAACAAATACATCACTGATGTTTAATGATTAAATAAAATCACTTTCCTGGTGACAACAACAATATACCTTGCGAGTTTATCGGCTTTATAGTTGTTGAGAATCTTCAAGTATCGTTTAGACATCTGTATAGAATTGTTGCTTGGACTCATCATCTCCTCCATGGCCTTCTTTCTTATCCAGTACGCTGACGCTTTTGTCAAATTACAGCCTAGCGGATTCATGTCTCGCTGTACCTAAATTTCGTAAAATAAGGTTACAGTGGTATTGAAAATGTTCGGGCAACGTTTAAAAGTAAAGTTTGAATGTATCATTTCTTTCTTATTTTAATTATAAAGCAAGCGTATACATGCAAGTATGCTGAACGTGTTTCAAATTAGTGGACTCTGTTATGTTTGCCGAGGTGCATGGCTGGATCGCATTACTGCGGTTACATAAAATTTAATAAATCACATTTCCTCTCATTTTGCGGCAAATGAATGTGGAAGAAAACTTTATTTTTGCAAAAGAAAATTCCAAGACAAATGGGAAAACAACAACAAAGAAACAAAAAATAACAGACATGCATCAAGATGTGACCATGCCGATTTAATGCTTCTGGACACCTATCATTTGCGAAACTTCACATGTTATACATGTATTACAATCGGAAACTGGCCTTTGTCTTGGAGACCTTGTGTACTTCTGACTGGACGTATCGAGAGGATTCTCACAAAACAACTTGCAAAATTAAGAAACGTGTTCATGGCTTGTTTGCTTGTCTTGGTGTCATTGTAGGCTGTTGTTCTGTGGCTGTGGCTCTTAAGTTTTCTTAAAAATTTAATAAACCACATTTCCTCAACTTTACTCGCGCTGGTAGGAAACTTTATTGTGTTCAACGTCGAAGTATTACTTCGACGTTGACGGTGGCTAAGTTCAATAGCCATTGGTAGGGCTAAATTATGTGTTAGACTGTGAAGTAAACTTTGTGAATATTGAAAGTTTATTATCGGTGTTGTCATTGCGTTCATGAATAGAAAGTCATTAGAAATAAATGACTTATTCACCACATTTCTGTGTTCTTTTGATATATATCGCAAACTGAGCAGGCTTTACCAGCATTCGGAAACATCAAGCGAGCAATACTCCTTCGTAGTGACAGGTGACAAGGTGATGGGACCATTAGAATGGGCTGTTGCATTTAAAAGGCAGCTTGCACTTGTCTCTGTTTGCTTCTTGCCCGTGTGATATTCAATGAACTTAAATAACCCCATGTACCATATTCACTCTAATAAGTGTGCTGGAAATGTACAAAGTATACAATAATATCTCTTTTTGCAAAAGAATATTCTAAGACAAAGCGAAAAAAAACAAACAAAAAAAAAAAAAACACATTTCAAAAGAAAATTCTAAGACAAATGGGAAAAAACAAAAATAACAGACATGCATCAAGATGCTGACTTTAATGCTTCTCGACACGTGTTGCGACATTTCACATGTTATACACATTAATACATACGGAGACTGGCCTTTGTCTTGGAGGCCTTGTGTACTTCTGACTGGACATATCGAGAGGGTTCTCACAGATATTATCGTGCATCGACAGAAAAAGAGGAATATAGCACATGTAGTCCAAGAATGATATCTGAAGTGAAAAATTAACAATCCCCATTAAAAGAATATCTGTGTAAAAAATCGGATCGTATCTGATACACATTTAGTTCATCTCGACTGTTATGCACACTAAAATTTAGAAAAAAATAAGTTATATACCTCATCCTATTGAAGATAGCGTTAAATAAGACAATCTTTTCCAAATCGTTCGGAAACACGTTTTCATGTGGGAAATTTATTAAAGCATCCCTGAACTACAGCCCTACATATTTGAAACTTTTTGTCGTCCCTGAAAAATGCAATTTCGATCTCTGGTTTTGCTTGACACAACTGTTATTCTTATCGTTGGCCCTCATATCAGAGTTCTCCGTTCTTTACATCCCAGATTTTGAATCATTGCTCTGCAGCGTCATTACCGGAATAGTCCATTTTCCGAAAGGGATGCTACAACTTCTGTTTACTTATAATATTGTTTTACTTGCTAAATTGTGCTTATCAATAATCATACAATCTTTCCAAAATCTTAACATCTTTATTCTCGTAAACCAAAACAACTGCAAACAACGCCAAACGTTCTTACGGCACGGAAAACCCGGCTGCCATATTTGTCTCAGCCAGTTGCTTTTTTATTTGCTTTGTGTAGGATAGGTAGGATTTTTACGATTATTTTTATTATTATTTTATTTTCAGTTTAACACAGAGTAAACGTATTTCCAAAAGAGAGTAGGTTAGATATGTGGACAGCGAATGGGCAAACAAGACACCATCTGCACAGCCAACTCATGACTCTTCTTTTTCTTGCCAGGCAAACAAATGCAATGACTGTGAAATGCTTACATTTGTTTTCGGCCATTTTAGCTACAGTGCGACTTTTTAGACACATACGTTTTACATTTTGAAATGGAATGGATAAAAACAATTCTCAAATGTATGGAACGTTCCAGCAGACAGAAACTGACCCGGAAATGTTTCTACATTTCAGAGCTCTAGGTAAATATTTTTTTATTATTTGTTTTTCTGATTATTCCAAGAAAACGTATGTTGTGAATAACTATCGGAACGTAACGCTGGTTCTTGTGTTTTGCTTTGAAATGGTCCAGTTGCTTGTGTGGGATAACGACGTTTTGGTACTTGATGTTTATGCTAGAAATTATTGTATGCCTATTGCTTTGATTATCTTACATGACTCGGCCTTCCTCTTTCATGTACAGGATGACATCTATTATCTGAATCTTTGTAAACACTTGTCCGGAATATCATTTAGCCATAATGTATAATTTGCCTTTCATCATTCTCAATCGAATATCTGGTGTATTTTTCTCTGCTTTCATTTCAGACCTTAACTGCAAATTTCATATTCATCGGGACTCGATAATACCAATGTCGTTTGTAAAATCGGGTAAGTTGTCAATCTATGCTTATAAAACGTGATAGGAGTTTATTTTCAGTTTTCATATGCATGTATAGGAAGTGTCTAAACAGTACTTTTGAATAGCGTTTAGCCATTTAGCTTATTCATCAGTGACAGTGGTTTAAGAACACCATCACATAATGTATTGTATGTTTATGTACCGGCGTGGTAAAAATTTGTTTACCTTGAATTTTTTATCTGTAAATATATGATGTGTACGTGTACCCAAGGTTTTGCACGGACGAAATGTTTCTTTCGAGAACAGGCACTTATTCAAAATATACATGTACATCTGCGTATATTTTTGGCCAAGTTGTTGATTTTGATACCTAAATAGATTCTCTATTTTACCTAGCTTCGTGTCTAGGCTTGGCAGGTAATCTGGGTGTATAAAATTCTGTTGTATGTCAAACGCTGACTAGAAACATTAATTGCGTACTAAAGTGGTGGTGCAGTTTGTGACAGCACAGGCATGTGCACTGTAGCCATTTCTGATAGCGTTATCAAACCACTGCGTAATAGTCTAACTAATTTTCATATAAATTTTCATGGAATTGATGGATCAAGCTGCAAGTTTGAATTTGACATATGACATACTCATTCAATCACTGCGTACTTAAACTATCTCCATTTGAGGTACCTGTCTGTGACATGCCTTAGATATGGTGATCATTAAACAAAGTATGGATATATCCAGGAAATGCCACACCCACGGAACACAGCCACCCGCCCACAAGGCAAGGAAACAAGAGAGCCATGATGGCCCTGGATTGCTCTTGCGGTCATTTTGTCCAGCGGAGTGGAACCATTTTAGCAATTTTGGTAGAAGGTCCCCCAAAAAACAGTTTTGTGAAATTATTTTGAAATCGGACCATTGGCCTAGAAATAGATGTCATTTAAAGGTTGATTTTTTTCTATTTTCAGCATTGGCGACCATTCTGTTCAGCGGAGCGAACCCATTTTAACAATTTTGATAGAGGGTCACCCAAGGAACATTTCTGTGAAATTATTTTGAAATCGAGCCATTGGCCTAGGAGGAGATGTCGTTTAAAGGTTTTCCATTTTTATCTCTTGCGGCCCTTTTGTTCAGCGTAATCCTCTGCATTTCGCCAAGAGAGTTGCTACTTTGTAGCGACACTGGTTTCAACTTATCATAATAAGATCTGACAGCTTGATGAGGGATTGTTTTTAACCCTTAAAGCGCCAAGTAAAATTTGATTTTTCAAAGAAAACAAGTCTTGATATTTCATATGAATAGACGATTCACATGAAATATCATTACTTGTTTTCTTTGAAAAATTAAAAAAAAAAAACAAACTCAAAATGTCGTCTGCTGCAGTTGTGATTGGCGCTTTAAGGGTTAAAACCACCTAACAATAGATAAACTGATGGAGTAAACTAGCCAATATTTATACCAATCTACATGTTGCTGAGTTAGTTTGTATAATCTATCTTTCTGAAAATTAAGGACAGTCAGTTTATTTATTATCTTTTAAGCATGTAGGTACAGGAATGATGCTGGATGAATTAAATTGTAGGCTGTTTGTTTATACAGCAATTATAAGCTGTCAAAATAAATCAGATAAAAAGGGCATTCATACTGTTAGAAAGTTTCCTTTTTTTCTGAAATACTGGCGAAATGCAGAGGATTGAGGGGAGTGGAACCATTTTAACAATTTAATAGAGGGTCACCAAAGGAACATTTCAATGAAATTATTTTGAAATCGGGCCATTGGGCCTAGGAGGAGATGTCGTTTAAAGGGTTTCTTTTTTTCTAGTTTTAGCTCAGCGGAGTTTTGTTCAGCGGAGCGGAACCATTTCAGCAATTTTGGTAGAGTGTTACTTAAGAAACATTTCTGTGTAATTATTGTGAAATCAGGCCACTGCTCTTTTTTTATCTCTGGTGTTTTTTTCTATTTTTAGCTCTATTTTTAGTTCAGCGGAGCGGAATCATTTTAACAATTTTAGCCTAGGAGGACATGTCGTTTAAATTTTCTATTTTTAGCTTTGGCGGCCAGTTTGTTCAGCGGAGCGAAACTATTTTGACAATTTTGGTAGAGGGTCACCCAAGGAATATTTCTGTGTAATTATTTTGAAAACAGGTCATTGGGCCTAGGAGGAGATGTCGTTTAAAGGGTTTCTTTTTTTCTAGTTTTAGCTCAGGGGTCATTTTGTTCAGCGGGGCGGAACCATTTTAGTAATTTTGGTAGAGGGTTACTTAAGAAATATTTCTGTGTAATTATTTTGAAATCAGGCCACTGGCCTAGGAGGTTTTTTCTATTTTTATCTCTGGTGTTTTTTTTTTTTTTTTTTTTTTTTTTTTTCTATTTTAGCTCTATTTTTAGTTCAGCGGAGCGGAACCATTTTAACAATTTTAGTACATTTCTATGAAATTATTTTGAAATCGGGCCATTGGCTTAGGAGGAGATGTCGTTTAAAGATTTTCTATTTTTAGCTCTGAGCGGGTTTCACCAATTTTGATAGAGGATCATCCAAGATAATCCTTTGAGCTTTTTTTTTTTTTTTTTTTCAAAATCCATTCACCGATTTATGAGGAGATAAGCACTTCGTACTCAGGTGAGCTAAAAAGGGTTTCATTACATAAAATGCCTGCACAAACAGCACTTCATCCAAAACAGAATGTTCTAACGAAGCTAGGAACAGCAACAAAAGTACCCAGTCCACGGAAAAGCTAATATGAAAAACGCTGGTGACAAACCTGGTTCCCGACCAACTTCGCCCTTAATCCCGATACAGCTCAGTCCGCACAAGGGTTCGTAACAATACATATACAGCAAAACATGACTACACTTCCCTTTACTGTGATGAAACAAAGATGAGAGCGAAACTATAAACTCTGAGCTAAAGTAGGAGCACGGTAAGCTGGACCACATACGACCAGGTACAAACTGTCGGTAGAAAGTTTAGGACTGAGCTGTCAGCAAGTCTGCGGCCCAAGCAATCGTCGTGAAATCAAACATGGTAGCAAACTTTTGAACCTTGACTTGGTTAACAACTAAGCATACAGTCTATGAGTATGTAAAAGATAACATTCAAAAAACAAACATGAACATTGAAATTGTTTTCGTGGCTGTTTAATTTTATCGATAGTACGAGCGTATTTTTGATGTTTTGATGTCCGTGTGACCTGATTTGACGTAATCACGTTAACCTGTTAACAGACAATTACAACAGGTCTCTATATTTCTACTCAGAAAAGGTGAACAATGAATCGTACCCATCATGTTTGGTATATTCTCAGAACAACTGTCAGTCTGACTAAAGATGGTATTAACCTAAATATTCGAACACGCCCATTTTACAACCTGTCCTTATTATAATAATAAAATTAGTTAGATCCTGATCAAGCGCTGGATTTTGAGATGCCTGATCTGTGTTAACATTAATTGCTCAGTGATATACTACAAAATACTTAGAGTAACATGCTGAAAATACTTTATGCCTGCATATATGAGGGAATACTAATAAGTTTCGAGCTGATAAATAGCATAGTTAATCTTTAATATACTTACTGAAGTGTTTTGTAGGTTTTGCAGAAATTTTGTATGACTGTTTCAAAATATTTTAAGTCATTGTTCTGTCACCCTCCTCACTAACAGAGTGCAGGCAGTGATAAAGTTTATCTAAAAAAAAATATCCATGAACGTTTAGTTGAAGTAAATCCCCCATCTTTAGGGGGCAAAGCAGTTTCCACCAGCATTACCCAAGAACAGTGCATCAGCTAGTTCTGAATAACAGGCATATTAAAATTCATGAGCTAGAGGAAATGAAACAGTTGGCATGATGGCTCCACGGTTTAACAGTGTAAACAGATAAAGCAGATGTTGCCTCACCCCACCGTGAATTTTCAGTTTTCCTTCTGCTGTGACCTTGAAAATATCCAATCCGTTCTTTGTTATGTAATAATTATATATCCATAAAAATTTTGTAAGAATTGGTGAACCCTGATTCTCAAGAGTAACGCAAACGCCGACGCTGACGCCGACGCCAGCGGAATCTGCACCAAAATCAATATGCAAAGGTCTATGCAAGATGGGTGCCTAGAATGCTAATTAAGTCGTCACCAACAGATATGCTCTGTTTATTAGGTATAATCATTATTCTGAGACAGTGACCAAAACTATGGTGGGACATAGATATTATGCTTACTGAAAAGGGTTTCATCAATCAGAAAAGGCATGGCAAACTTAGGCGTGATGCTCACACAAGCAAATTGCAATGGATGCTGTAAAGGAATGAGGTTTGAAGTGTTGCCACATCCGCCTTATTCACCTGACCCCTTCATCAAAACTGAAACGACTGGACAAGCTACAGTGATGATAACGAACTTATGGATGCCATTCAGGCTTGGGGAGAGACTTCCCGTACTTCATCATAGTGCAGATTATATCATTCCCTTGGGGATCACAGAGCCCTATCTGAAAGTCGATGCTAGGGGGCTATACATGGTTGCAAATGAAGAGACTTAAATGAAACTGAGTCTCCGATTTTTATTCTTTTGTGTGTTCTTTGTTTTTAAAGGAAACCTTTTAGATCTTTGTTTAATAGAAGTGGAACTAGTGGAGAGGTGCACATGGTCAAAGAAGTAATACAGCTTTTTTAACGTTTCTTCACGTCTTCTCCAGAACTAAACTCCATATTCAAGAGAGAGGTCCTCGGTGGCTCAGTTGGATGCGCCGTCCGACTGGAGACCAGGAGGTTGCGGGTTCAACCCCCGCCGAGGTCGGCAACATTCTTTCGTGATTGATCATGAAATATCTCTCCCTTCCGCTGATTCAAGAAGGGCAGTTGTCAGTTTCTGGCGAAAGAATGTGCACAATACTGGTTAACTGCTTAGAGGACTAAGCCTGCCCAGTGAACGTGTGTTTAGGGTAAACTGACCGCGCTCGACATGACCCCATGGGTTGACTGAGCCGTAAAACCTCAACACAAACACAAATGATACATGTCTAATTGTATTAAGCTGAAAACTTTATATTTCCCCTCGTGTAAGAAAAAATGTTATCCAACCTCTCCCCACTCATTAGGTTCCATTTTGTCCATGATATACTGTTGCTGTTTCCAACTTAATCCGCCAGCAATAAGCTCTATTTTAAGGGAATCGGACGTGATGAAATTTGCTGTTCTATCTGATCTCGTGTTGTGGTAATACATAGCCTTGTACAAATCTATTTTCCTTTCTACGTCGGCAAGATTACAAATCTCCAGGAGCCTTTGACTAAGGGCACTAAAATGTAATTGACAAAAACTAAGAGAATTATAACTACAAAATTTAAGTATGTAAGACAAAATACTTTGACTGGAAATCGACGACCCGACGACCATTTCAGTGACACAATGTCCAGTGCTATGCAGTTATTTATTGTTAAACTTTTCTTCGATACCCAGAAGTAACGCCTATAATACGTACTCAGCAAACCATACAACTTGTTAAATGTGTAAGTGAAAATTATATAGGCAGTTATAATATCTAGATGCAAATTGTTTAAGATAATTTACATAAAGTAACAAATTATTTTTTTATGCTTTTTCCGTCATCATGGCGTCACATCATTAATACTTTCTTTTTCTAAAGTAGTTTAATTTTACAATATTCAAACAAAGACAATGAAGAGTTATGTGCTTACTCCATGTGTGTTACTCTTTCACACAATGCCGTCACAACAGCAAACATCCTGAAGGTGAGAAGCGATGCCTCATCAATATGCAACACCTGTTAAAAAGGAAATATGATCAGTAAGCACCGTCTTCATTTAAAGAGAAAAACGCATTTGGTTAGACCTAAGGCCTAATTTCAAAATTAAAAAGAGTATACACTTACAAAGTTGGAAGCGACAAAATATTTAGTAGCATAGCGAGATTTTTATGGAGATATTATAAGGAAAAAGTTATCATTTCAAGGACGAAAACTATGGGGAAATTGCTTAGCCGCCTTTCTGGATCGAGGCACTGAGAGTGCTGATTCGGGCGGTTGCCTGAAATCTTGAACTGATTGGGATATGCGTTGAAATAAAAACAGCAATACATAAATATTACTCAATAATGGCAACCCGTTTGGGGTTTTACACATTTAATGCAGATATCTGCATTTCAAATACAGGTATCTCTTTTAATAAATACAGATATCTTCAATTTTTGGAATTACAGATATCTTTAATTTAATCGGTAATTAAAATATATATCTAACTGAAATGCGGATATTGGTATTTGTAATACAGACCTCTATTTTCGATCATAATATAGATATCTGCATTTCAATGAGATGTCTACATGTCAAATGCAGATATCTGCATTTCAGTAAGAGATATCTCTAATTAGGCTTAATTCTAGCTACCCGCATTTAAAATACAGGTATATCTAGTTGAAATGCGTATACCTGTATTTGAAATGAATTGTCTGAATTTCTAAATGAAATACATATATATGTATTTGAATTAGAGATATCCGCATTTCAGTTAGACATATGTATTTATGTTTGATTTAGAGATATCCCTATTCAGTCCACGTATGGGAAACTGATACCTCCTTCCCCGCTTTTTACATGCGCACCGTTCACCGGTCACAAAGACCAATGTGACTGACGGCACAGTTCGCAGTTCGACGACACAAACTAATCAAAGATTTCCCATAATCTCTTTACAGTCAAACCTGTCGCTTTAAACGTTCCCGTATGTTTGGTTACAAACAAGCATACATAAACTTTTCTGACATGAAAACAAGACATCAAATATTCATAGAAATTCAATGATATCACTCATCTTATCACGTTACAAAGGAAAGGGAAACAACCTAGCGTATACGTTTCCGAGGCTATACAAGGGAAACAATCACCAGATAGCATTACTTCGTGTTTCAATATTCATTGAATCAAAGCGCGACATACTGATGTCATCACAGAGTCATAGTCATTGTACCGAAAAACTGTTAGAAACAAACATCAAACGGTTTTATATTGAGGTCTTGTCGATTGCGCAATTCTGATTATTGACATAGTTATCTCGCATGCGATTGGTTTCGATTCAGTAGGCGGAGACAATTAAGCTAGTAACTGATCTGTGATTGACTTGTCCTCTGTTTGGCCAGATACAACTATTGTGAAATACTGGCGGACAATTTGTGCTTACACGCAAAGATATCATGGCTTCTAAACGTAGTGAAAGGGGAATTCTGAGCGAGGATTTTGCGTTGAAGCCCGGAGATTTTGTTGTGGTTGACAACTGTCCAGTTCATCAAGGAAGAGCAGAACAGATTTTGTCATTGTTCCTCGATTGACTTGGAAAAGAGTACATTTTACCCCTGTTTTATGCACCCGATTAAAACCCAGTCGAGCTCTGATTCCAACACATGAAAACTCTGTTAAAACGGAACACATGCGGAGACTGGCAAAAGACAATTTAGAATATGCAATAATGCACTGTGTTAACACGGTTTCTCCAGCTGACTATGTTAAGCATGTTGGATATCAATTAAGTATGTGAGAAATTAGACGGCCAATGTGTTAACTCTTACCATGCTATGGGCAAATTCAGCAAATGACAAACTGATGACCGTTTTCTAATTTTTCCTAGAAAATATAATCCTTCATTTAATACAAAAAGTCTCCTCAGGAGACGATTTGCATGAACCGTCAAAGTAGGATCTGACACATCATGCAAATTGTCTCCTTAGGAGGATCCTAAAGAGACAATTTGCATGACGTGTCGGATCCTATTTGACATTTCATGAAAATTGTCTCCGAAGAAGACAAAATTGTCTCCGAAGAAGACAATTTGCAATTTGACATTTCATGCAAAATGGAATGTTATCCTATTTTCTAGGAAAATAAGAAAAATATTTCAAAATGTCATCTGCTGAAGTTTTTACCCTGAGAAGCTTTTCTTTTCTTCCTATTTTAACTCTTTCGGTGCCAAATTTCAAATGGCATATGTCGTCTGCTTATTTTGGCTCATCTAGATCTTTGCTGTTGCAAAACGCCTATCATTATGGGTGTGAAAGAGTTAAATAATGATAATATTACAATACTGCTGTTCTCATGATTTGCTTTTCCTAGTGTAAATAAAATTTAGAATGGACTCGATGAAGACGATATCCTGCTAACCCAGGAGGGTGGATAATGCCGAATCTTTACTGAATCGGCATCACATTTAAATTATATTTCTCTTATTTTGCCACAAAACGTGTTGAGTATTCATTAGCATTGCCTCACCCAGCTGATACTAATCAGTATCCACCAAATATATTTTTTAGGAGAAACCTGAAAATACCAAAACATTTTGGATTAAAGAAAGCCCCTTATATCTAGAGCTCTGCTTAGTTCCCATTTTAATCAGGCCTAAAAAGAAAATACCTGTATTTCCGCTAACCCCACCGACCCTATTTTTTGTGCCGACCCTGCAATTTTTATGGCCATCCAGAAAAAATAAGATTTTCTTACCTACTGATCTTAATATTTTCTAGCACTTTCGATAAAAACTCATAAAATGTCAAAATTGTCAGTAGGAAACCTATCTTTTTGTACCGAGTAACAGTCTTTTTAAATTGTACGGAAAAATCAGTTTTACCAACATTTTTTCAGAATTTATAGACCGAGTCGCCATGAAATTCAGGTTCGGACAGACCTTCTTGCAGAAATGTTCTCAAACCAACATTATATTTGGACATTAATTCAGCATGAATTTAGAAAATGTATTACGTAGCTTATGGTAACGGTACCCTTGCTTAAGAAGTTTAGCAGTTAAAATTTTATTTCGCTTATTAAAGTACCTTACTTGGCTAGATACTTTAGCAAAGTGAATTAACAGAAATATAAATACCATGGGATGTAGCACGTGGAATGTGAATCACCATCCAAAAAATGGAAAATTTACAATATCAAAATCAAAGTCGTCCCGTTTCTCATAAATTTTAAAAGGGGTTATGCTATTAGATAGTGATAAATTTAAATCCAGAACGGTGCTTCCAGAACGAGGCTTCGGTATTACTTTAGTTCTTTTGGATAAATTGTATCTATCACTTGTTCAAAATATTCATTATCAATAATTGGTAAGTCATCTAAATATGGGTCAGTTAATATCAATTTTAGTACATTACATACGAAATCCTACCTAATTTTTTACTTAACTTTTACTTAACTTTTTACTTAATTTTTTACTTAATTTTTTACTTTTTTTACCCTTTGAATAATATACACATTCACAACCCCTTTGACTGTATTCACAATCACTCACTGCCTATGTCGAGGTAAGGAATGCCCACTTAAATTTGTTACAAGAATGTCTAATACAAATGGCAGAGAGTATATGAACCACGAGATAGGTGCTTTGACGAATTAATATAACCCCTATAAAAAGAGAAAACAAACGAGAAAATCGGTATGAATATCAAGTTTCCCATGTATGCAGACATTTTCTTATTGGTATCATTTTTGTGTATACAAAAAATGCATCTGAAAATCCGGTATTATTTTTCGTGCGTGATGTACGAAAAATGATACCAGTATCAATACCGTCACGAAACATGCATTTTGGCAGCCAAGTTAACGGATCATTCAAGATTCTCATAAACTATATGTGCATTGGTATACTAACTTTACAATAAACATGAATAGAAATCGTATTCAATAACATAATTGTTTGTTTTTATCATTTGAATACCCTTAAACTGCTGCACCTGCTTGGAAAAAAAAATCAACCATATGGGTCAGTTAATATTCTTCTGAGTTCAACAACTTACCACATCCTCAAACTGACACACTCTGTTAATGGTAATACGAAATACGTCTCCATGAACCCACCTTAAGTACGTAATCCATCTGTTTATTCGTCATATGATGGATGGAAGGTACTCCGTCTAGTGCAACACGTACTTCCTGCAATATCAATCGAATCTGTGTTCACAATCCAAACAGTCAGTAATCACCGCGTCCAACCGTAACGCCGGATAACCGGTCGTAACGTCGGATTTTCGGTCTAATAACGCCGGATTACGGTATTTTTCATAGGATTCGCCGCCATTTGAGGAACCATGTTTGACGGTGGGTAGAATATTAGAATAAGTTGCTTGAACATGAAAAGTAGCCTATCATTCAATTGATATATATACTTTGCCGAAATTGACAAACACTCAAAGAGAAAATTGTTGTGCAGGTTCGGCCATACGATTAAAAAAAGCATTCTTACCAGAAGATTTCGTACTTTTATCATTTCTTGACATTCATGACCAACTGGTGGATGAAAATGCATTTTAAAATGAATTTGGGCCATAAGTTGAGATTTTTTTTACCGAAAAAGCAACGACCGAGGCATAATCTACGAAATTTAAGGTAACTCCGGATAAACGGTATCTTCTTGATCTACAACTGGCCAGTATTCTCGCAGATAAACACACTTGAAAAAACAGTTTTAAGTAAAAATTTATCTACAGTTCAATTTCAATAAATCGACAGTATAAATTGTCTTAGTTTTAGTATTTGAAGTATTTGAATTTATCGATTACATACAAGATCAACCACCTCTGTATACCACTAAAAATATCTAGATCTATGTATCCAGTATTCTCGCAGACAAACATACTCGAGAGCATTAATTAAAAACAGATGTAGCAATTAGAGAGTGCAAAGAAGAGTTTAAAGTAATCGTTAAAAGTAAATAACCTGTTGAAGTAGTTTGCAGACTCCCTCTGGGTTCCTTTAGAAAAATGGGGTTATATCATTTACCTCATTTTTTAAAATCTTGCTCTCAATTTGATTCTGTTGCATTTTCTCCTTTTATTTTAAGAAGCCTTAGGCAAGATCATCATTGAATGGAGTGGCATAAATACATACCAGGGAGTAATGTTTTCAATAATGGTGATAGTTTTAGTTGTAGTGTGTTTTATTTAAATTACTTTGAGGAATCATGTACCCGGAGGAGTGAATAATGTGTTGAACGCCCAATTCGCATTTGTATATTAAAATCGCTATCGTGATAGGATGAGTTGCAGCTATTACAGTTGCTCTGAGTTGTCATTTTTCAGATTCAGAATAAGTCCAATCATCGTCTAAATCGTGCGAGTAAAGTATTTCATTATTTCTGTATTTGTTGTCCACATGTCGTCACGTGACTACCTGATACATCCCCATCTCTCTCCATATATTTACCTCAAGTACTCGCGTTTTTTTTTTTTTTTTTTTTTTTTTTTTTTGTTCTTTTTTTTTATGGATGACAGGTTTTGATGGTGACCTCATCAACCAACGTTGTCAAGTTGCCAATGAGCTACTGTAGACATATCATTCGGAAGTTCTCGATCACCCCCATTGCCTTAATCTTCCGACCTGAGCCCCTCCTCCTCCCACTACCCGATTTTGATTTGTTACCAAAACTGAAGGGAATACGCTACGACAGTTTGAATGAACTGGAGTGTACCGTGAACGGGGAGTTCCGATGGATCAACAAGTTGCTTAGATATCGGCATCGAAGCGTTGCCATGGAGATAGAGTTCTGCTATTCAATGCTAGGAAGATTATTTTTAGAGATCATAAACAAATATGTTAATAAGACAATTTAGAAAGTTATGAGGCAGTGTTCATTTATTTTTTACTAACCCTCGTAGTTCAGTTTGCAGGATTGTTATTGACTTAATATAATTGCTCGCTCTAGTTTCTTTCTGTGGTATGTGACTGCCAGTCCAAAACCGTTACCGTAACCCTAGGATTAGAGTACAAGACTTGGACTAGCTGATAACATACTCCACCACGAACCTTACATGCTAACTTGTATTCTTCTTCTTTAGAATTTAAATTTTATGTTTAAAAAAATGCATACAAAGACTACTGGTCAATTGGAAATTCACACATAGATTTCAAGTAACTTCCAACAGAACGATGTTACAATTATACTTATAAAGATTTGCGATTGCCTTTCTTTAGATGCTTTAGATAGAGTCAGCAGGTTGCTCTGCTTGTCTTTTATACCCACTAGGTTTATGTTATGTCGGAGTTATGAGTCCATGCACGATTCAAACCCCAAAATGCTGAGGTTGCACTATAAAGAGCAAACGGGAAGGTTCAAGGGCGTGCCACAATCATATGTAATGCGTTGCATTATAACCCACATGGCAACATATATCGGGTAATAAGCACTACAATAGAACCACAGCGGTCATAAGCGGAAATCACCATGTTCACACTTGGTTCAGGTGTAATTCTTAAAAACATATATTGTAGACGATTCTTCAGAATGTGTGGAATTAGTCATATAATTATATTCGCATATACCATTCTTGAAGTTGCTCACAAACTTTCTGAATTTCGTAGAGATATTTAGATCGTCAGTGCTTTGGATGCCCTAACCTTTGCTGGGATGCTCTGTGATCAACAGAAATATTTCTGTGTAACTGCGGGTTCATAGAGAACGGATTCAATAGCAGCTATTGGTCATATGTATTTATAATTATGAGAGCTGCTAGTGCAAAGTGACAGCAAACGTTTTGCCCTAGACCCCTGTACCTAGTGACGAGCGTTTGCGTCATGTGATGATATCTTTTTATTTGCACATGACCCCGTTTAAGGCCAGTACATAACATTGAAGAGCAGGTGTAGTTAAAGAAACATTAGGTCACAGCCTTGCGCACTTTATGTCGACCGACCGCCGCAACAAATGATAAACACAGATTTAAATAAGTATACAGAGGTACTTGATCTTGTATGTGATCGATACATTCAGATACTTCATATACAAAAACTAAGACTATTTATCAATGACTTGGTATTTGACAGTGTAGGTAAAGTTTTTTACCTTTTCAAGTGTGTTTGTCTGCGAGAATACTGGCCAGTTGTAGATGAAGAAGGTACCGTTTTATCCGGCGTTACCTTAAATTTCGTGGATTGTGCCTCGATCTTTGTTTCCACGGTAAAAATATCTCAGCAACGGAATGAAAGTCATTTTTAAATGCATTTTCATCTACAAGTTGGTCATGAACTTTAAGAAAAGAACCTTTCTGGTAAAAATGCTTTTTTAGTCGTATGGCCGAACCTGCACAACAATTTTCTTTTTGAGTGTTTGACAATTTCGGCAAAGTTTATGTATCAATTGAAGATTTAGCGGTTAGAAGAATGTATGTAGATCCGGATAGGCTATTTTTTATATTTGATCAACCTATACTAATTTTTTAAATAAATGATTTTTTCTACCCACCGTCAAACGCGGTTCATCAAATGGCGGCGAATCCCACGAAATATACCGTAATCCGGCGTTATTAGATCGAAAATCCGGCGTTACGATCGGTTATCCGGCGGTGCTAACAGGCGTAAAAAAATACTCGTACTTAATCAAAACATATAAAATAATACTCGATAATAGAAACATTACTATTTACAATTATAATGTGTGTGTGTGTGTGTGTGTGTGTGTGTGTGTGTGTGTGTGTGTGTGTGTGTGTGTGTGTGTGTGTGTGTGTGTGTGTGTGTGTGTGTGTGTGTGTGTGTGTGTGTGTGTGTGTGTGTGTGTGTGTGTGTGTGTGTGTGTGTGTGTGTGTGTGTGTGTGTGTGTGTGTGTGTGTGTGTGTGTGTGTGTGTGTGTGTGTGTGTGTGTGTGTGTGTGTGTGTGTGTGTGTGTGTGTGTGTGTGTGTGTGTGTGTGTGTGTGTGTGTGTGTGTGTGTGTGTGTGTGTGTGTGTGTGTGTGTGTGTGTGTGTGTGTGTGTGTGTGTGTGTGTGTGTGTGTGTGTGTGTGTGTGTTTGTGTGTGTGTGTGTGTGTTGTGAATTATGTACATAATATTTTATAAGTTTTCAAAAAAATCTAAAAGGTTGCTTTTTGAAACAAAGAACACATTACAGATAGAAAATGGGGGTCTCGGTTTTATTGAGACAATATAAGCAATAATGAAGTTTGCAACACTGCTTATGTTCTCTAGCGTATACATGAGCAGAACTCCATTAAAGTTTCTTATATAGCCGTGTCATAAAAAATATCTTGGAGTAAATTAGTGTTCGTGTCTACATTTGTTCTGGCGGTGTTATTGAGACAATATTACAATAATGAAGTTTGCAACACTACTTATGCTCTCTAGCGTATACATGAGCAGAACTCCATTAAAGTTTCTGATATAACCGTGTCATAAAAAATATCTTGGAGTAAATTAGTGTCCCTATCTACATTTGTTCTGGCGGTGTTATTGAGACAATATAAGCAATAATGAAGCTTGCAACACTGCTCCCCAGTGTATACTTGAGCAGAACTCCATCAAAGTTTCTTATATAACCGTGTCATAAAAAATATCTTGGAGTAAATTAGTTTCCGTGTCTACAATTGTTCTGGTTGTGTTATTTCATTAATTATTAAATACTTGAGAAAAGAAAATGTATTACTTTTATGAAAATATTTATACCTAAAAAACTGACACAAAATGCAAATAATCCACATTTTTTCAAAATAAAATTCCTCTAATGATTATAGCCAAAATCATTGTCCAAATTTACAGGAAAATTCTTGGAAAAAAATCCGGTACCCAAGTATGAAAAAATCATTTCTTATCGGGACCTATGGTCTATAAATAGAAAATTTTTTTTTATAGCGGGGCCAAGCAAACCAGCGAATCTATCGACACATCTTGATAGTATAATCTCTTAAAAACTTTGACGCAAAAAAATTCTTCGACGTAGATGTCCAAGTCCAAAATTTTGATTGAAAAGAAAGAAAAATGGACAACTAAATGAAAGCATGCAGGAGCAGGCCAGTTATCTTTTCTACAGTACCCAACATTTGTACCAAATTTCAAGATCCTAGGGACAGCAGTTCCAGACAAATGTTTGACTGAAAAAGTTACAAAAACTATATATTCCCCTAGTATGCCGAAAGTATTTACTAAATTCTGTAAGTGCTAAATGTAGGTCCACAAAAGAGCCTCCGTCTTGTCTGGAGAGTTTGCTACAATCCGTCCTTACCGTGTTCGGTCGGTGAGAGCCCTGCAGCACGAAAACAACGATGGATCACCATTGGAACTCAAGCGTGGAACAGCAAGAGAAGGAGCAACCTTTACAACTAACATCCTCACCATAGGGTACAGGTAGCTCACTAACTAATGCCTTACAAAACAGCCAGACTGCATATAAAGCTTAAGTATCCTAAGTTCCTCGGTAACACGCAACGAAAGAGCAAGGGACACACAAGTTCTAAGAACACAATCACAAACAAAGCGGAG
This sequence comes from Anodontia alba, assembly GCA_964016985.1. Taxonomy (NCBI): domain Eukaryota; kingdom Metazoa; phylum Mollusca; class Bivalvia; order Lucinida; family Lucinidae; genus Anodontia; species Anodontia alba. Next base: position 42,736,025 of record OZ024828.1, read on the forward strand.
ACTGACAAATGCTCGTGCAATGCACCTACCCCGACCCCAACCACAGTCGCTAAGTGGTTATCCCTTCCCCGCTCCCTTTCCCGCCCCCTTTCCCCCGTTTTTTTTTTTTTTCCATACTTTCTCTTTCACACACCCCATATATCTTTTTTTTATATATTATTTTGCACTAACAGGCTGTGTACCGCTGGGACGAAGTGTGGTGTTACATTACATAAACACATAAGTAGTATAGGGTGCCACCCTATACTACTCACATACTGCGGTCCTGCGCCATGCCAACCACTAACTCTGAAACTTATTATCTCCCCTGACTGACAAACATAGAGGTATATCTACTATAGATAAGTCATCAAAACTGCAAGAAACTGCAAGAGACTTGAACGAAAGCAGAACATGTTCCCACCCAAGATTTATTGCCACTCAAACAAGTTGAAAAGTCCAATAAGAAACGCCAACCTAGGTGCAATTAAAGCTGAAATTGAAGACCGAGGAGTTCAAAATTATAAACTTAAAAAAAAATACATTTTGTCAATGGCAAATTAAATAAAGGACGCTAGACGATGCACGGAAGCAGGTGCAAGGGTTGTGCCTGTTATGGCTTCGCGCCCTGAGACCCCCTGCACTGAAATATATAACTGAACAACAACCTCATTGTGATTTATTGAACACTGTGTCAAGTAAATTATCGCATTCAATTCAACAAACATCCGCTTTCGTGATATGATCAGCGCCCACCACCACCACCACCCCCCCACACACATACACACACCACCACCCACCCCCCAAAAATAAAATAAAAAGATAAATAAAAAATAAAATAAATAAAACATAAAATAAATAAATAAATAAAATAAAAAAAAAAAAAAAAAAAAAAAAAAAAAAACACAAAAAAACGGAAATGTGATGTATTACTCAACAAGTGACTACTGGAGCAGACCTATTTCTCGGGCCAAGATAAGTAAGTAAGTAGGCTTTATTTAAAGAGGGTGACTCATTTGGCAGAGCCAATCTTCCACGAGGCCCTCTAAAATACATACCATATAAATTAATAAAACAACAAATACAATGCAATAGATACAAGTATGAAAATGAGAGGATGATCAGCATGATACTGACTGAGCTAAAACATTGTATAACTTTAGCATCATTATGTTTCACTGTTAATTGTATTACATTTTAGTTATTCCATAACAATTTCTAGATATTGCATCAGGTACAAAATACGGACTTTTTTTGTTTAGAAAATTGAAAGCGAGACTCACTTTAGACGCCAATTAGTATGCAATATTTACTCCAAATAGTGACACCTTAAACTCCTTACCATACTTGTCCTATAATTCGTAAAGGTCTATTCCACCAGAAGTTGACGCGCCTAAACGAGTGTCAAACGCTGAAGACCCCAAACAGACATAACATTCTGCAGCGCAACACTTCATAAATACGTAGGCGATTATCAGACATCCTTCGAGTCTGTATGTATACAAATAGGCTTCCTAGCCATATTAGTGTTTAGGCTCCATAGTCAGAAACAAATAGGATCACTATTCATTTATTTTCCAAATTTCACACTTTTAATTTGTATGATACCCATTGTAACGAAATATTTGTTCAACAGGTAGTTTCGATATACCACTGAAAAAAAGGATGGGAAACGTTTTAAAACTGTTGAAAACGGTATCTGGCCTTCAGCTGACATGTCCGTTCCGATTTCTGTGGCATATTTAAAGTATTTCTCCGTAATTCGTGAGACTTACACAGTTTAATTTAAGTAAATAAATATTGTTAGAGTTCCATAGCATTGAGGTTTCATTGATATAAATGACCATAACTATTATTTGTCTTACCTGTTCAACCTCCTACTCGCCGATTTTATAGTTTACTACAGATAGGCTACGTTGCTAGAACAAATGGTCTCCAGAGACGCATTTTTGCACAGATAGGCTACGTAACGTCTATATATCGTACACAATGACCTACTCAGATGAGGTTAAAGACAAGTTCTATGATGATCTGGATTCTGTGATTTCTGCAACGCCATGGACAGACAAACTCATCCTCCTCGGGGACTTCAATGCCAGAATGGGCACATACTACCAAACCTGGGAAGGAGTAGGGAAGTGCAACAGCAATGGTCTCCTCCTTTTAAGGAGGTGTGCAGAGCATGAACTACAGATCACCAACACCGTCAATTCCGCCTACCAATTCGCAACAAGACATCATGGACGCACCTTCGCCCCAAACACTGGCAGCTCATTGACGATGTCATAGAAAGGATAGACAGGATTGCCAGTGACAAAGACTATGAGTGGTGCAGACTGTTGGACAGATCACAGGCTTGTTGTCAGCAACCTGCGCATTATTCAGCCTGTACGATGACCACAAGGCAAAAAAGTGCCAAAGGGATGTCTCCAAGCTGAAAAAAGACAGCAAGAGGCAAGCATTCATCAATGATATCTGCAGCCGCTTAGATGCACTGAAACACAGTTCAGAGGATGTAGATGAGAGGGGGACAGTCTTCAGAGACACCAGTTTAGCAATGGATTCCCTAGGACCTCTGGCAAACACCGGTTTGATGAGAATGTCTAAGAAATCCAGGATCTCCTTGAAGAGAAACACCAAAAACACAAGGCATACCTCAATGATATCAGCTGAGCATCTAGTAAGACTGCCTATTCAAACAGACAGTCCAGACTGGGCTCAAAGAAATGCAGCACTCCTGGTTGAGCAAAAGTGGAGTGTAATCCGCTCCTTGATGAGTTCCCAACCGTCCCTGAAACAGTGAAGCATCTGGCAAGGCTCCAGGATCAGATGCAATACCTGCAGAGATCTTTAAAAAGCAGGAGGTCCTCCAGTTGCAGAGAAACAGTCAGAGTTATTTCACATTATGTGGAGAAAGCAATCCCTCAAAAATTCAAGGATGCAACCTATTCAAAAGGAAAGGGAATCCTCAAATGATCATCGAGGCATAGCTTTATTTTCAATTGCTGAGAAGATCCTAGCAAGAGTCCTACTGAACCGATTGAATGAACACCTTAAACAGTCAGGACTTCAGTGTGGATTCAGGAAGGACAGAGGAACAATAGTCCAAAATGATGGCGAATTTTCTGATCCATTCCATTAGAAACTTCCAAAGATCAAGTGGCAAGAAAGGATTCAAGACACAGAAGGCCTGGAAAGGGTGGGGATGCAGAGTGTACATACTCTCCTTGGCCCAGTTAAGAGGAACAGGCCAGAACGCCTGATGAACGTTTGCCAAAGCAAATCTTCTAAACTAGAAGTCTGAAAATGCTCCCATGGTGGTCAGAAGAAGCGATACAAGGACACCCTTTGAGCATCCCTTAAAGACTTCAATATACCAACAGTCGTGGGAACAGATTGCACAGGATCGATTGCACAGGATCGACAGACTCATCCTCCTCGGGGACTAGTGGCGAAGCCTCATAAGAAAGGATGCTGGCAAAAAGAATAAAAAAAGCAAAAAGAATCAGCGAAGCCGAGCAGAAACGTGTGCAGCAGAAAGCCAGAGCTAAGGCATTATCAACAGTGGTTTTGGTTTTGCCTGGTGTTATTGTGTTCCTTTGAGCATTAGGATTGCCTCGCTAGGGGAAGAGAGGTAATCTTCGTACGTTTGTTCGATTAGCGCTTGTTTGGTTTTATCTGTTTCTTGTTGTCTGGGCTGCGGCTTGTGATTGTGGCACTCTCTCGACTTTTCTCTTACCTTTTTTTTCTTCCTCAGACCTCTCAAACAAGCAGTTTAGAGCTAAGATTGGTCTAATCAGAACACACAAACAATAACAAGTCGCCAATTCTTTTATGGTTGGGGAATTCAAAAAGAAATCGTATTCACCAATGTTCACTCAGGTTTCCTCACATTGCCTTTTTTGAAACCGTGTCAAGATCAATGTGTCGACTGTGATCTGTCAAAATGTATTTTCTGATTAAGAAGAATTCATGATTCACTTACATTACTATTCAAAACAGTATCAAGGTCGCTATCCTCCACAACAAAAGCTCTAGCGTAGGAATCTATCCTTGACTGTTCCACAAGACGATAGTGAGACAAAAAGTCTATGTCTGCGTCTGAAATAAATAGGAAAATCGGAATCATAAACACTTTGCACGTTTGTATAAATTAAATTATCAATGTCCAGATGTTTCAAAATTTCTTAACGCAGTAGGCGATAGTATGTTTCCAATCCCATATCGCAATTCTCGTTTTAGAACGAGAACGGTTATCATGTGATCGTTTTCAGTGAAATTATTTCATGTTATCAACTTATCATCATACCAAACATCCTAAAGAAATTGAGTTTAGCAGGCATAGTTTACATTCTTACTCTGCAGAACACTTTCAAATATATGGTATAGTATAGAGCTCAGAAAATGTAAGGTTTTACCGATTTATCATTAGCAAGATAAAGCGACGAAGAATAGTAAATATTTTTTGCAATTTGGTAGGTGCTGTGGTCTGATCATTTTGGATGACTTGGATGAGGTAACACGAACTACCCGAATCATGGTCCGGCTAAACACCCAAAGCACTACAAACAAAGACAACCTGCAAAGCCAAAATGATTTCAACCGATCTCGAACCTGCATATACAATACAAAACACATTTTGAATATATTGGACTATATGAGATTAATGTAAACATACTTTCTAACTGAAATTTTCCTAGTTATACTGTATCATAGTGAGGGAGTATAAATAATTATAACGCCTCCATGGCCTACATTAAATCAAATTAAAATTTTGATATTCCCGTTTAATAAATAAAGGTGTATCCTGGATATATTAGTGGGACATGTCCTATGGGCGAAAATAAATATCGTAAAACACAGGAAATGTTCGCCGCGGACACCCTGAGTTTTAAGGTCTCGAGTAAAGTTTCAGTCTTTGTATCTTTGAAAATCGAGTTCTGCTAGTGCTTACAGGCGTACATTGCAAACTTAATTGCTGTCAATGAATAGTCTGAATAAAAGCAAGATGCTGTTTTGTGCGTTCTTTGTTTCCAAAGGCAACCTTTTTTTTTAGATTTTATTTGGGATACTGGTCTTTTACCGAGTATATGGCTAAAGCTATAATTACTCCAATACCGAAAGATGCTACCAAAGAAACTACCATGCCTTTTGTCGGTTGTAAGCAAACTGTATTCTGTGTTAAATAACAGACTGCTAAATTATTTAGAGAAGAGCAAAAAAACGGTTTTCGCCGAAAGCGTTCCTGTGATCATGTTTATTCTGCATGTACGCTCATACGTAATAGACTGTTAAACAAAGAAGACACTTTCGGAGTTTTTTATTGGCTTTGATTTTGTGGATAGAGATTTGTTATACAAAACTTTTAGCGAGTGGATCTGACGGCAAAATTTACAATTCAATAAAATCAATACTAAGCGACACATCCTCCGGTGTAAAGCTGAACGGAATGACCTGTACTGTCAGGATTGCGTCAGGGCGATAGCAGTTCGCCTTCTTTATCAATGACTTAATTGAAGGCTTAAAGGCGTTGGATATTGGTATACGATTTAACGAAAATTGTTCTTTGTTGTTTAACGTATGCTGACGACGTTTTGATTTTAGCTGAAGACGAGAAAGGCATGCAAGATTTGCTTAACTTTGTGAATGCCTGGTGTAAAAAATGGCGTTTAAAAATTAACTTTTCTAAAACTAACGCGATACATTTCAGAAATAAAGGCAAAAACCAAAGCGATTTCTAATTCTGTTGGAAATCAAAACGTCGAGTATACAGATATCTAGGAGTTCATATAAATGAGCATCTAGACTTTTTTCTGGTACTGCAGATACCTTATCCAAAGCTGGTGGGAAAGCTTTAGGTTCAGTTATCTCCAAAATACAGAATTATAGGATGCTGGTTACAAAACACAGTAAATTATTTATTCGTGCGTTGTACCTGTTATTGACTATTGTTCTGGGATATGGGGTTTCAAACAGTTTGATAAAATTGATATGGTACAAAATAGAGCAATTAGTTCACAGATTCACTCCAATATTTAAGGGCGATATGGGTTGGATTACATCTACGCACAGGCGTTGGGTTAATATGTTAAGACTTGTTAGCATGGATATTTCAAGGCGTACAATAATTGTCTTTGAGTATGATCACGGTTTTACTGGTGTTCGGATATTAAGAAAATATTAGAACAGGTTGACCAGCTTTAATACTAAATCCCCTTTGAATCTGAAAGATGTCGAGGAAATACAAACGAGTGGGCGAACAAAATTCAATCCGTTTCAAAGCTTAAAACTGGTTTTTGGTACCGAAAACTATTTGTTGTTCACTTTATCTAAAGGTGAAAAATCATATTTTGCTCAGTTTAGGTGCAGTATCCTACCACTCAGGGTGGAAACGGGCATATATATATATATGGTTAAATTCAAATGAAAGAATCTGTACTCTCTGTACTTCTGATAAAACAGAAGACGAACTGCACCTTCTGCTTAAATGCTCCTTATTAGACGACCTAAGACAAACAGTTATAAGGTTGTTGACAAACGATACCTTTCTTCAATGAAGTTTGTTTATATGGTAAAAAACACTATGTTTATGTTGCTAAATTCATTGTAAATGCAATGAACAGACGGAAATCATGTCTTTATGTGATATTTTAAGGCTATGAGTCGGCATCAGGTAGTTACTTTTCTTATCTCCCTCCGCGGACGCGTGTATTGTGGGTGCTCATTTGAAGCGCTTTGGCGAGGCGCTTCATATGGGTGCCCGCGGCATGTGTCTTCGTGGAGAAGTATCAAGACTTTTAGCTTGAAAAAAAATCCACACCTTATCAAGAGCTATGGTGACTATATTATTCCTGCTATGTAGCTATATGGTCTGAAATGATAAAGATTATAACATTACTTTGCTATGGAAAGATTCGACTAAATTTAATCACGCATGCTAGTATAGTAATTCAAATATTTTTGACTGAATATACATAAATGTGTTAAGTAGTCAATAATAGTGACTTATAGGCCCAACGTGGCCGGGTATTGTTATATGTCTTGAAAATATGCATTTATATATGTGTACATAAGTAGTATAGGGTGGCACTATGGGGACGCCATATGGGAATTTTGTATGGGAGATTTTTTTCAGGCTAAAATTCATCGTTGAAAAAATGACTACTTCTCAGTCCCTATAAATTTAAGCCTAAAAAATCTCGCATACAAATATTCCCATATGGTGTCCCCATAGATGCCACCCTGGGGCTAAACTAGCTTGAAAATAACTGTCATTTTTCTGAGCAGCTTGATAAAATAACTTAGTCATTTATTCTGAGGCTAAAATATTTTTTTTTTTACTGTACCTAAAGCTGCTTGAAAATAACTTAGTCATTTGTTTTTGTGTGTTTGCAGTTAGATAGTTTGTATCTCAAGACCCAGTACTAATGATCTTGTATCTCAAGACCCAGCACTAATGGTCTTGTATCTCAAGACCCAGCATATATATTTGTGTAACTTGAAAATAAGTTAGTCATTTTGTTCTCAGTAGCTTGAATAAAATGGACTTAGATTTTTTTTCCTGTGTATGAATAAGTGTGCTGACAATAAGATGGTTTTCTTTCTTAGGAAAATGGTAGCCCTGATAAGGGCTGTTGTGGGAATAATGAATTCATGGTAATTATTTTGTCTTCTTCCTCTTAGTCATACATGTTTTTAGTTGCAGCTCCAATCCCTTGACCTGTAGGTATTACATGTTCAGCGACGTCCAATCGGAGTGGTATGTTGATTGGTGGTAACTGTATTCCTGTGGGTTGAGCTTGAGAGCTGTCTTCTAAACTCTTCACTCTGTTTTTCAACTCGTTAATTTCTTTTGCCATAACCTCAATCAATTGTGACTTAGGATGTTGTTGTTTCTGCTGTGGCTGTATCACCTGTGGTTGCGCCTGAGATAGGAAAGTTGATTGTGATGGAAAGAACGGCTGTGTTATATTTCCATCATTCCCAAACGTTTCGTTGCATGCTATCAGCAATATATCTTGATTGCTAATCATCTCATCAAAGTTTATCTGATTTGCCTCCATGGCTGTATGATTGTACTCCATCAACGTCTATACTCACAGTGAACGACTTAGCTAAATGTAATCAGTAACAGTATGTAAGGTTGTGACTGGATAGATTTTCTGATTGGTCTGTTTTATCACTGATCGTTTTGTGATTGGATAATTTTTTGATTGGTTGTTTTTTTTTTTTTTTTTTGTACATGTTAGCTTTTGATTGGTTCCATGAATCAGTATCTGATTGGTTCATTGTCTATGTAGGTCAATCCATCTGAGTAGTATATAAGTAGGCTGAAGTGTGCTTGTGTACACTTTTGAGATTTCTCAAGAAAAGTATGGAGAAGACACTGGACAATTTAGAAAGACAGATTGATTTATTGGCGCGAGGGCTATATAATTTAAGAGATATTGTTCAGCTTTTAGAGAAGAGGAGAGGCAGCCTACAGTGAAGGTGGAACAAGAAGAAGACTGGGACAGTGAGGCGACTAATCCACCATTTGTATCTTCAGACAAATGGTACCATTTCTTTCGAGCAGTGGGCAGTTAGATGTCCAGCTTGTGGTGGCCGTCCGTCTCGCTGTCCATGTCAGTGATTGACGAGATTATTTAAATATACAAACGGCCCTTTTCAGGGCCACTTCAACTTATTCCGATTGAAATAACCTTATTGATATTGTTTCGTGTTAGATGTATGATAGTAATAGTATCTTTGACTTTTGATTGGTTGAATTGGTTGATTGGTCAGATTTGATTGGTTAAGAAAAGTAAGTCAATCCACTTTGCATCTATATATATTGCTCAGTCAGCTCTCCGACTCAAAAACTATTTTCAAGATGGGAAAATACATTCCTTTCTGTGTGACTAAACTGATTAGTGCCCTGCACCGTAAAGATTGGGTGGAGATAGAGAATCAACAGAGGAAAAAGAGTTTTGAAAGTTTTATGAGGAGAAGAGGTGTAGAGTTATCGAAGGGTACAAGACCTGTAGCCGCCGTTAGCCCTATACGCCGATCTTCCTTATAAAGCTTAGGAAGGAAATCCTATCAACAGCCCTTTTCAGGGCTACCCACTGATTCCGTTAAAGAATAACATTTAAGATAATAAAATTACAAAGACGGATAATTTTAACTAAACTTTTATTGTTAACTACAATATCACAAACTATATTAATCAGCCATTGGTGGTTCTAAGGACAACGTCTGTTCTAATGCCGACTTGTACACATCGAGATGTAAGATTTGATCTAAACACACGGGTAGACTTCTCGTAATTTTAATCATGATTAACAAAGAAGCCAATTAGAATACTGAGTTGGGAATTGTAACACTCTTTTTCGCGTCTTGCTCGAACAACTGTTGATCTCCCAAAATGATCTGGTACAAGTCCTTATCCTTTATATAGTGTCTGGTACTATTATCATCCAAATATAACTGACTAGTAGGTATGAAATGAAGGTCTGGAGTTTTATGTGCACAAAGTAACACCTGGACTTGATATTTAGGTAGCTCGTCTTTGAGTAACAAGTATGCGAAAAGCTGATTATCACTATCCGGTCATGTAATGACACTGTCTCTGAAGTGCAAAACTCAAATATCGAAGTTTATTCAGTGTAATATTGTGATAGGCAATCATCCATCTACGAGCTTTGTCAATTTGATCTTTGCTGCGCCAAGTAAATTTAATAATCTCTCTTTGAAATTTCAATCGCATATCGTCAGTGAGATTTGGCAGTTCATCTGTGGTCAGAAATAGTCGCACCATTTCGCTATTAAAGGTTTCCTGTGATATGGTATTCAAAGTTTTGTCAAGCCGTTTCAAGCTGATTTAAAACCAGGATTCTTGAATCAATATCTTGAATGCTAATCCTTTCGCACAACTATACATTAAGTTGCCCAGTATCGCGTGTTGAAGTTCTGATGGTAAATACTCAGCCATGACTGGAATAAAAAAGAATATTAACCGTTCAACTGCAGAAAGAATTTCTGAATATTGGGCAAAAAGTAATGGTTTATATATTATATTTCAACTTCTTTATTGTTGTCTCGCCTGTCAAAATATTATTTGTTCTTTAATGTTGTCTCGCCTGTCAAAAACATTATGTTTTCTTGTGTTGTCTCGCCTGCCAAAACATCATTTTCTTCTTTAATGTTGTCTCGCCTGTCAAAATATTATTTGTTCTTAAATGTTGTCTCGCCTGTCCAACGCCTCTATCACAATAGCTTCCCCGAGCTCAATTAGGACTACACCATCATTTGTTGATGAATCACTGAAGAGAACATGCCTAAAAGAGCTAGGAAAAGTAAGAGTCGTGGGGAGGAGGAGAGCTTGCCTGTTATTTTTACCAATAATCGGTTGGTGGATTATTCTGACAGTGAAGATGAAGATGATCAGATTAGACCACCAGCACGTAAGAAGAAAAGGGCTATGGTGATTTATTCAGATTTTGAGGAAGAAGAAGATAGCTTTGACTCATTTTATACTATCAAAGCTAAAAGTGAAATAGAATCAAGAAAGTTTAAAACAAAGTCAAAAGTGTATTCGGTGGATGTGAAAAAGTTTCCTGACAAAACCTCAGCAGCTGAATTTATACCAAGATTATTTCAGCAGATGACTGATGATATCAAAAGGAACTGTGAAGCTCAAGGAAACAACAAGCTTCGTATGAGTATCTACCATCCTTCACTGAAGTTAGCCATTTTCATACCATATACGAATGCTTCAGACTTGTCAGGAGAATTGATTACTCAAGAAATCGAGAAAGTATTACAGTCTAATGAAAACTTCAGAATCAACGATGGACAACTATCTTTAGATATCACACATACTAGAGTACCTGAGGGCAGTGGAAGAAAGCCTCTTCATCATGGTTTGTACTTTGAGTCGGAGAATATGCGAACAAATAAAAGAAGTATTGTTCGTATTGACAACACCGAGGATATGATGTGTATGGCAAGAGCTATTGTGGTTGGAAAATGTTATGCTGAGAAAGAAGAATCGGATTCGTGGACACAGAAGTGGGATATTATCAAGAGATCTAATAAGTCGTTGCAGACAGTATGAAGTTATTGGATCAAGCTAATATTCCTCACGACAAGTCCTGTGGCATTGAGGAGTATAAGCTGATTCAAGCTGTCATGGCTCCTGACTATCTGATTAAAGTTTACAGTCAACATCCTAAGTTTAAAAAGCAACGTGAGACAAAAGTGATTCATATCTACTGGAATGGAGACCATCATTATGACACAATTACCAAAGTTACGGGATTTCTAGGTTGCAGTTATTACTGTGAATATTGTGATATCGGATATACCTATCGATATACCTATCGAGGAGATCACAGGTGCTCCGATGGATGCGATGGATGTTATAATGATATTCCCTACACATACGACAGGAAGATATTCTGCAGAGATCGTAAAAGAACCTTTCGAAGTCCAGCTTGTTTTAATAATCATAAACAGAAAAACAAATCTATTTGTCAGTTAGTGTATAATTGTGCAAAATGTGAATAAGATTGTTGGTAATAAGAAGAATCACGTGTGACAAAGAAAGTGTAAATTCTGTAAGACAATTGTAGGACCTGATCACCAGTGTTTCATTCAGAGTTATCAATGTAAGAATAATAGTTCGGAAGATTCAGATGACGAAGAAGATGAAGAGACTTTGAATCTACCCAAGAAACTGGTGAACATCATTTGAATTTCTGTGTAGCTCAAAGAGGGTGTGACATATGTATGGATCTCCCAATTGACCAACCATGTCCAACTTGTAGTCAGTTTCCTGGAGAAATGATATTCGAAGGAGTTGATGCTTTAGCTAATTTTTGTGGCTGGATATTGGGAGACGATAACAAAGGCGTGACGTGCATTGCTTATAATTTCGGTGGATATCATATCCACGACAATTCATATTACGGCATATATTGGAAAATGGTACAGTTAAACCAAATGCGATAATGAATGGAAATACGATTTTGAGAATGACCGTCGGTAAAGTTCTATTTCTAGATTCTTATCAATTCCTGCATATGAGATTAGCTAGTTTTCCCGACACATTTGGATTGACAGAGATGAAAAAAGGTTACTTTCCCCATCTGGCAAATACATTGGCCAACCAGAGATATGTTGGACCTTATTTTCCGGCCGAGACTTACAGCCTGGACAGATGTCAGAAAAAGATAGAAACGAGTTTTTCAAGAGGTATAACGCTAAAGTAGAATCTGGAGCTGTGTTTGATTTCAGGCGAGAGATGGAAGAATACTGTCGGAGTGATGTGGATATATTAAGACGAGGATGTGCATGCTTCAGACAGGAATTGAAGAACGTTAGTGGCCTCGATCCTTTTGCCGGAGAATCATATGCCTGAAGATTGTATTGCCATCGTACCGCCCGAAGGATATCCTAACCAAAAGAACTACTCAATCAAAGCTGTCAGATGGATTCAGAGTTTGGCTAAAATGAATGGTATAGAGATACGGCATGCTTTGAATGGTGGAGAACAGAAGATTCATGGTCACCATGTTGATGGAATCCAAAACCATTTTTGAGTTCCATGGATGTTATTGACATGGTTGTCCAACCCATTTTCCCGACAGAAATATTAGAAATCGACACAACTGTATGATTATGGAACAACTGTATCGACAGACAATTGAGAAGACACAGATTCTGGAATGCTATGGATATCGAGTAATAGAGCTTTGTGAATGTTAATACGATAAGATGTACAAAGAAGACTCGGAGTTTCGACAAATGGTGGACGCAGAATTTACTAATTTGGACCCTCTCAGACCAAGAGATGCATTGTTTGGTGGCCGAACCAATTCGACGAGGTATACCATGAAATTGACCCGAGGTCTCAAGATGAAATCAAGTATATTGATGTTTGCTCACTCTACCCATTCATTTGCAAGTATGGACTGTTTCCATTGGGGCATCCTACCATCTTGTCTCAGGAGAACATCGACAAAGACAATATTCAGCAATACTGTGGACTGATCAAATGCAGTTTTACCACCAAGAGTGCCATCCCGTGTTACCATACAAGTCAAATGGCAAGTTGATGTTTCCACTCTGCAGGAGCTGTGCAGAAGATTGTAATAATACGAAGAAATGTACTCACGAGAATGAAGAAGACAGAGCTTTAGTATATACCTGGGTGAGTATCAAATTATTTGCGGCGCTAGAGAGAGGTTACAGATTACTGGATGTTTACGAGGTGTGGCATTTTCCAGAGACGACTCAGTATGACAAAGCAACGGGAGCTGGTGGAATCTTTGCCAAGTATATTGACGTCTTCTAAAAGATCAAGCAAGAATCGAGTGGTTATCCAGACAGGTGTAAGACGGACAAAGATAAAGAAAAGTTCAAGTCAGATTATTATCAGGCTGAAGAAATTTACTGGAACACGTGGAAAATAATAAAGGGATGAGAGCTATTGCAAAGATTATGCTAAACAGTCTCTGGGGAAAGCTAGCACAACGTGAGAACTTAACAAGAACAGAATATATCTCTGAACCGTCCAAGTTTTTTGACCTGGTGACAAATCCAACAAAATTGGTGAAGAATGTTGATGTATATGGTGAACAGTTTCTACTTGTCAACTGGGAAGATATGGATTCGGTCATCGAGGCACATGCGTGCAGCAATGTGGTTGTTGCTGCATTCGTCACTGCACAAGCGAGATTGAAACTTTATGGAGTACTGGAAAAACTGAATGAACGTGTCTTCTACTTCGATACAGATTCTATCATCTATGTACACAAACCAGACCTATGGAATCCAACTATCATCAATAATCGACTTGGAGAATGGACGGACGAAGTACCAAATGCAAACATCACGAAATTTGTTGGAATGGGACCAAAGACCTATGGTTATTAATATGTGGGTAAAGATGGTCAGCACGTCAACGTGTAAAGTCAAGGACTGATTACAACACTTCTCAGCTTATTCACTTTCATCGAATGTTGGAATAGGCCAAGTCAACATACTCAGAAACGTCAACATTTATTAAATGCAGGATTAGTTGAAATGATCAAATGGTTTTCTTTGGAAGCTCGCAAAACTTTGGAAGGTAAAATGAAATTACCCAAACAAACTCAAAAATTCATGGATAGACATAAAGATGATGTGAAAAAATTAGCAAGTGCTATGGTAGATCCAGAAATTAAACGCAGTTTATTTTAAAACCTGGAGGCGGTGGATTTTTTGGTGGTACCATTATTCGAAGTCTCATTAGATGGGATGGAAATAAACTCATGAGAAAATTTGGCAAAAAAAGAAATCATCTCAGAAAACTAAGAAACCCTCCAAGAAATCAAAACAAGTATCTAAGAAATCTAAAAAGTCTAAGAATACAACTAAGAAAACGACTCAGAAACGTAAAATAAATGAACGTTTTATCACTTTCAGAAAGCGTACACCTCTTAGAAAACAATTTACGCCGCCCTCAACTCCATCACCATTATCATCTCTTCCTAGTCCACCTTCTAGTACTCGAAATCTTGTCAATAGCATTTTGCAAGATATGCATAAGACACCGCAAAAGACATCTCCTAATATCTCAAGATTTTCACCTTTGCAACCCATGAGTCAGGCTGGAAAAATAGGTTATCAAGCCGCTATGAGACAGTTAAGTTACAATCAACCTTTCAGAGTTGCAGGTCAGCCAAACTTAAAATTTACTAGTCGAAAGTTACACCTATGAAAAGGTTGTAACTCAAACATCTTTGATCAGTTAAATCATGGCTGTGCATAAGAAAAGACGAGGGCAAAAACGTATTTTGATTAAAAAATATGGACATTTTTTGCAAGGTCTGACTCAAATTCCCGGAAAGTATTGTCAGAAAATGATTCAACATTGTCCAAAAGAAGTCATCGATTGTGTTGGGGAATGTTGCTTGAATATTATAAAAGGCAATGTCAAATCAAGTTCTGCTCAGAAACAGAGACTGAGGTCAAGGAAAAATCATCTATTATTAATTTCCTCTCAAAAGGTTCCTGTGGCACAGAAAGAGAAAATCATTAATCAAAAAGGTGGTGCGCTGTTAGGTTTATTGTTAAAATCACTCATAGGTCCAGTAATAGGGTCCATTCTATCAGGTGCACTTGCAAATGGAAGGTCGTAAAAAGGCAATCGTTCCTTTCAAACTCTGGGAAGATATGAAACGTTGGAAGGAGGAACAAATTCAAAAACCTAGACTACCACCCGATCCTAATGTTAGAGCTACTGCCAGTCTTCAAAGAGATTTATCTTCTGTTTTAGCAAACGAAGATTTATCCGAAGGCGAAAAATCTCAATTGTATGGTCAGACTTTACATCAGTTTCAAACGGCACATCGTAAAGCTTTAGAAAATAACAAACTTCAACTTCCAGAATCTATTTCGTCTAAACTTAATCAAAGGATCATGGACAGTGTGCCCACTACCATGTAAAAGAAAGCCAGGTTTATAAGCCATGTCCATGTTACAAGATCATCCTTATTTGTCTTGGGATGAAGACGGTACAGTCAATGGTACGGGCAAGCCATTCCCGGTTCAAATATTATATAAGCTTCTAACTTACCGGCAGATCCTGGAACATTTGATGTTGTATGTAAAGGAACAAATAAAATATTGTTTAAACCAAATATAATCGATTTGGTCAATGATGTTTTGAGACAAAGAAAAGGAATAGAACCTACGGGATGGCAACCCTTTACCGAGGGACTTAAAGCTATGAACGTTCCTCAAGATTTTGTGGGTAATAAAAAAAGATGGGAATGGATGCATCGTTCAAAAGAATTGGACCGTCCATCATCTCCTCAAGAGGAGAAGGAGGAGGATGTGTTTAAGACACCTTTAAAATCAAAGAAAAGAAGGTCACATATTACTCCCAAACGCAGTATAAAAAAGGAAAGGTGAAACGTCAATTAGATCCAGTTGCTCGGTCAAGTTACGATGAATAAATTGCTTTCCAAATTATTTTACGATCCAAATCATTCCGTTGGCTACACGGGTATTTTACCGTTGTATAAAGCTGCCAAGAAAATTTAAAAAAAGATCAAGTTAGATGATGTGAAACGTTGGTTGCGAAAACAACAAACGTATA
The DNA here is from genome assembly GCA_964016985.1 of Anodontia alba. Lineage (NCBI taxonomy): Eukaryota > Metazoa > Mollusca > Bivalvia > Lucinida > Lucinidae > Anodontia > Anodontia alba. Next base: position 42,752,133 of record OZ024828.1, read on the forward strand.
CTTTGCATAAGCCTATTCGTAGAAAATTTGATCGTCGCAAAACTGTAACAGATGGAATCGATTATCAATGGCAGGCAGATTTGGCAGACATGTCGAGTACTTCAAAATTTAATAACAAATACAGATTTTTACTTTGTATCATAGACGTATTTTCCAATTATGCTTGGATTGTACCAATCAAAGACAAGACAAGTAAAACTTTAGTCCATGCTTTGAAGTCTGTGTTAAAAAGTGGACGAAAACCTAAGAGTTTGCAAACTGATAAAGGTACCGAATTTAAAAACAAAGACTTTCAAAATTTCTTGGAATCGAAAAAGATTCATTTTTTCACTACAGAGAATCCTGAAAGTAAAGCCAGTTGAACGTTTTCAAAGAACCTTGAAAAGTCGCATGAGGAAATATTTTACACATCCTCTCAGATATCTCGATGTTCTTTCAAAATTAGTCAACGCTTACAATCACTCGTATCATCGTAGCATTAAACGTGCACCTGTCTCTGTGACAGTCGAAAACGAAGCCAAGGTTTCTGAAATTATGTTTGGAAACAAGAAATCGAATTGTAAGAACTCAAAATCTTCTCAAGCTAAATTCAGTGTGGGAGATTTTGTGCGCATCAACAAAACAAAACGCACATTTGAGAAAGGGTATTTACCAAATTGGACTCAGGAATTATTCTTCTGCTGTGATAAAAACTCAGTCTCCCGTTGCCTATAAAATAGCAGATCTCGATGGCGAATTAGTCAGAGGTACTTTCTACTCGCAAGAGTTACAACGTGTAGAAAAAGATCAAATTTACGAAATTGAATCTATTTTAAATCACAGAAAGCGAAAAGTTGGCAAAAAGTGGGTAAAAGAAATCAAAGTTCATTGGAAAGGCTATCCTTCTAAATTTGATAGTTGGATTTTAGAATCTGAGTTAGTATAAAAGCATGAAAATGGATCCTAAAAGTTCATTTATGCGCAGTGACAGCGCTTCAGTACAATCTACAGACAGTAAAGGAAAAATAGTTAAAAATCGTTTTACATTTCTTGCAAAGATCATTGTAGTTTACATCATTATTATTATATCTTTAGTTCAAATCAGTCTGAGAAGTCCTGATAAAGAATTGTGGTTAATCTTACTCAGCAATTCTATCGGATACCATCATCAGGTTTGAAATTCAGAAAACAATCTTTACCCGGTGACGAACCCGACTCAAAATTGAAAGCATGAAAAATTTTTATTTGACATTATTAAGCGACCGTTCTTACATATGTATCCGGACAATAAACAAAACTCGTTCACTGTAAAACTAGATCACCACATTCAACTCGAAAAAGAACTTTGGGAAGTTGCGTTGGTAGAAATGATCACACCTTCGCAAATTTTAAATATATCTGAAGAAATTATTTCTTTTTAAGATTTTACGACAGGAATTTAGTTGCGAAAATAGATGATGGTAGTTGTTCAGAAATTGATTTCAAAATTCCAAATGGCAACTATCATTCACCGTCCCATTTGATTGAAGAAATACAAAAAGTAATCGACAGACGTTATGGTACGATGTTAAAACAGAGCAATCAGCATTACATATGGGTAAAATAGTCGACGCGTGAAAGGATCCAAATCAAGTTAAAATTTTCTTTCCAACTCCACTTGCAGAAAAGATAGGTGTCAATCCAAGTTTTCATGATAAACCCATTGGTAACGAAAGACATGCTTTCAAATAGTGGTATGGATTTAAACACGTCGTATCATCAATTGTACGTATATTCAGATATTGCAAGTTACACTTACATTGGAGACGTGACTGCACCAGTTTTGAGAGTTGTGCCATTTCAACAAAGTCAGATCTCACTCTCACCAAGAATTTTTAAACTTACATTACGTTCTCGTAGCTAAATCGTTCATCGATCAAGTTCACATAAGTATAAAAGGAGATACGGGCTATGATGTGCCATTTATTACTGGAAAGTCGTTGATCAACACTTCAGACTCAAAGAAAATTAAAAACTGAAGACTAGTGCATCGTACCCAGTGTATCATACCGAGACAATATTGTCATGGTTTAGGTTCTATTTTCAAAACTGCTATTCGAACAATCGTTCCCATTTTAAAATCTGTAGCTAAAGCTGGATTACGATCGACTAAGAACAAGGTATATCAGCATTTCGTGATATAGTGTCAGGACAAAATGTAAAACAAGTGTTGCAGCATCGCGGCCAAGCAGCTTTGAAGCAACTTTTGCTCATCTCGCTCATCTCGCAAATCTCATTCTTTCCCTAAACGCCAAAGAGTAAACAAGACAGGCAAAAGCAAAGAGACTAAGTATTAAAGACATTGAGAAAAAATTTTCTGGTCAAAACATATTTAAGTAATCATGTTTCAACAAGATTCTGTTGAATGCAACAAGTCTGAATTAGATAGAAATGCAAGCCGTGCCGCCTACGATGACTACCATGATTCAAACTAAAATAGAAATGTATCATCCTATTGTTTCGCTCGATAGTTATAATGCACCTATCGAATTCGTTGTACCTGCTCAAACAGGATATTACACGGACCTGTCACAATCAAATCTACTTAAAATTCAGAATCTTAAAAGAAGACGGGTCAAATTTGGATGATGATCAGAAAGCAGGTCCCATTAATAATTTCTTGCACAGTATGTTCAGTGGCATCGACCTGTTTCTAAACAATAAATTTGTCACCAGCAGTATGGACACCTATCCATACAGAGCTTACATTGAAAACCTGTTTTCCTATGGTTCAGATGTCAAATCTAATCAACTGAAAGCTGGTGAATTTTGGTATCCAGATTCAGCTGGGAAATTTGAAGATCACGGCAGTGCAACTGTCAAGGCACGCAATGTTGCTGTAGCTAAATGCAGACCAGTAGAACTTTGGGGACGTTTGCATGGCTATGCAAGAAAAATATCTGCCCAACGGAATAGAAATCAAAATTCGACTCAATCGTGCTTCTCCCAGGTTCTGTATGACCCTTGTGTAGTGAAAATTGATGAAGCTGCTTTGGAGGTTCGACATATCCAACTTCTTCAGTAACGAGCTGAATCAGTCTATTGTACATCATAATGCTAAGTTTCCCATTCGCAGAGTGGAAGTCAAAAGTTTCACGATTGGCAGTGGACTTCGATCAAAAGTCGAAGATCATTTGTTCCAGGGACAACTGCCAAAACGTATCTTCATTGGAATGGTCACCAATGAAACTCAATGGAGCCTATAACAGAAATCCGTTCTTATTTCAACCTTTCAATCTCAGTAAACTGGATGTGAGCTGCGATGGACAGAGCATTTACGGAAAACCCTTTGAACCCAAATTCGAATCAGACAATTACCTCAGATCTTATATGTCTTATATCTATCAAGCTTTGGGAAATCAATTTCAGAGCTGCAACATAGATTACAAAGCAGGATACTGCTTCTGGGGATACGATCTCACACCTGATCAGGGGGCAGATCAAGGTCATTTGCATCCTATAAAAACTGCAAACTTACGACTGGAACTTCAGTTTGCAAGAGCACTCGAAAGCACCATCAACGTAATTGTTGATGCGCAGAGTTTGATAATCGCATAGATATCAATGGAATAAAAGAAGTCATCACAGACTACTAAAACAAGAATGAATCCTGGATATTACATTGAAGAGATAGGAGTTACACTTCATATTATGGACATGTTCCTGGATATGGCTTACTGAAAAACGAATACGAAGGCGAGCCAGAAGAACCTATTTTTCAAGAATGGGACTTTGATCAGAAAGAAGATGATGAGGAGGCTGCTGAAAAAGAGATATTAACCCTCGAAAGAAGACGATATATCTGTGATACGCTAAAGCAATCAATGGTTGGAAAACTGAAAGATGCCATAGCAGACTATGCACGACACGAATATACTGGATGTAGAATAGATCATCCCAATCAGAAATACCACGATCTGTGTCTATGGACCTCACCAACTGATTGGATTATAGCTACGACGAGGCAGCGCTGAGTTGTCTCGATATCTATGAAATCATTCAAGAATGGGATAGTCTTCTATGGTTAGATCAGACAAGAGGACTAAGAGATCTGCCACCAAGAGAAGCGGTGGAAGCTTATAAAAACTGGATGTTTCTCAGAAACAATCAAAACAGTTACAGAAGTGATCCTAGTACCAACCAAGAGTGGAGAGACTTCTGGAAACAGAAGCTTTTACAATGAATACCTACGAACTCACTTCTCTGTTAAACAGAGCACCACAACTTAAACATTTACATGGACAAGTGTGTGCTAAAGACTTACTACCAGAAGAGAAACCATTGGATGTGAAAGCTTATATCATCAATACGGACACTTCTGACAAACCAGGAGAACATTGGGTAGCCATTTACTTCAGAAACATCAACGAGGCTATCTACTTTGATTCTTATGGATTACCACCACAAGGAGACTATATTTCTACCATTCATTCAAAGGAATGCCAGACACTGGATCTACAGCAAAGAATTGCTACAGAGTCCATGGAGTAGAATCTGTGGCATGTACTGTATCAACATTCTGGATCAACTCGGAAGAGGACTGAACCAGAAAACAGCCATTCATGAACAACTCTATGGTACTGGAGAAGATAGATCCCTACAGAGATGTCGAAATGTGGTTCAGTTTAAACTATGGACAATTATACAAAGACATTTACAGAGGCATAACACCTCTGTGGAAACCAAGAGTTCAATTTTGTAAATGCTTAAAATATACACATCGCTTGTCACAGAAGTTTCCTATTGTGTTAAGGAAGTTATTGTTAATGATAACAGAGGGACGGGCCTTATGCTCTGTCATATCGTGTTCCTAGTTAGCGGGGCAAATAAAATTGTTGAAATGTTTACCAGTCTAGTGTCCTTATTTTCTCCTCATAGGAGGTAAGCTAAACTTGAGATGACTAGCAAACCAACAAACAAAATAAGCCCCTGATACTTTCCAGTCTACTCAAATAAGGTCTTGAGATACAAGATCTTAGAAGAGAAGCCTCTGGAGAGTCTAAATATATCAAGTAAACGCTATAAAGTTATGCCTTTGACTAGAGTTGAGGTCTTGAGATACAAGAGCCAAGAGACTCATAGTAAATATTACTTTACAGCCTCTAGGAATCCACTTAAAAATATGCCTCGGTATAGAGTTGAGGTCTTGAGATACAAGACCAAGAGACGCGTAGGACCAAGACACACACCACACTAACAACGCCAACTACACAGAAAAAAACTAAGTCCATTTATCAAGCTACACAAATATATCATGCTGGGTCTTGAGATACAAGACCATTAGTACTGGGTCTTGAGATACAAGACCATTAGTTCAAACTATCTAACTGCAAACACACAAAAAAATGACTAAGTTATTTTCAAGCTAGTTTAGTCAAGTTTAGCCCCAGGGTGGCATCTATGGGGACACCATATGGGAATATTTGTATGCGAGATTTTTTAGGCTTAAATTTATAGGGACTGAGAAGTAGTCATTTTTTCAACGAAAAAATGACTGTTCTCAGTCCCTATAAATTTTAGCCTGAAAAAATCTCCCATACAAAATTCTCATATTGTGTCCCCATAGTACCACCCTGACCCTATACTACTTACATAACACGTCTCTATAATAAAATTTACTTACTTATTTTACCCTTTTAGAAATCTTTGTAAGTTTCCTGTTGTGCCATGCAGAGGGACCATATGAACAAACAAAGTACATATGGTTATTGTCTGTTGCTAAATACTCTAGAGTGCATACTCTATACAGATTTAAAGCTAGTATTGTCCCCGTGAAACTGTTGAGGAAATTATTCTTACATTATTATTATATATTCTTATCTTAGCGATCAGTATATATTATATGATAACAGGGGCCATGGTTGTGTGATCTATAGTTTTATGGCTATAGCTGCACTCGTCCTGGAAGGCTGTGCTGAAACTATTCTTATGGAGAGAGACAAAAATCAAAAATGAAAGCACAAATAAAGTCAGCGCGACCATTGTCTCTTACACGATACAAGAGTCAATAAAGTTACTTATAAAGATGCAATTTCCCTTTTCTGGATGGCGGACATCGCCATACCTCAATTGGGGTATACATATCCCAATTTATCAGATTCGCCAGAGCTTCTTCAAATCTTAATGACTTTAACTACCATAATAAAGCCCTTACTGCCAAACTTCTTAGGCAGGGTTATTGTTATTTTAAACTTCGTAAGGCGTTTTCGAAATTTTATCGCAGACACAATGAAAAATATAGCGTTAGTCTGAAAACACTTCTGCAACAAGGTATATCGGAACCAGAATTTTACGGTGACGTAATGTACAAATAAATCTAACTTTTTGGAGCATTTCAGAAAACTTATTAACCGTTATAAAAGAATTGACTGGATATTATGCGGCAGACTGCATGCCTAGTTGTCAACCCAATCATTGTTGATGGCTATGCTTCACTCTTTAATTGCACGACGGCGTTTCGGGCCTCAGACTCAATGACGGCCTCTTTGTAAAACTTTAAGCTTGACGATATGTCTTTGGCTTGGCCCGCCGTGGGTTGTCATTTACTCTGGTATACAGTAGAATTAGCCATGAGTCTTTGCTTATTATAGTGATTAATTTGATTTTTATGTTTTCGCTTTGATGCATTGACTGAGTTGGGAGCCTTTATGCGAACCGAATTTTATGTACTTCTGTATTAAGAGTAGCATCGGGACCCAGGGTGAACTTGGCTAGCTGTAAAAGTGCTTTAACCCCCCCCCCCCCCCCCCCACGCTGGTTTACACTACTGACCGTTCTAAGGCGGTGGTCCCAGTGTTAGTCCCAGTGTTAGTCTTTACGTGCTTTGTGCTTTCTACGAGGCGATATGTTTTATTGTCTTACCCTGTGTTCTTGTGTTTTTCAGTCATTTTAGCATTGCGATTACCTCGCTTGGGGAAGAGAGAGCTAATCTTAGTGCTTTTCGTACGTTTGCTCGATTTGTGCTTGTTTGGATTCGTCGGTTTCCTCTTCCTCTTGGTGTCTGGGAAGGGCTGCGGTTTGTGATTGTGGCACTCCTGGGACTTTTCTCTTACCTTTTTTTTGCAAGTAGCTTTATTCCTGAGATAATTATAATGTAACCCCTTCTTTTGTATTCTAGAGCTAGCAAAACAAATGAGAATGAGCTATGGAATGGGCTAGCCAAAAACATAATAAAAAAAATTTCTCGAACACGATCTGGTAAAGGACTGAAACATTTTGGCGATTTGGAAAGGAAAAAAGAAGATGGAAAATTAAAGAAAAGTTCAAAATGAATATATTTGAGAGATTGAGGATAATCTGCCGGCTGAACAAACATGGCGGCGGAATTTGCTACCCATACACGTCATCATAAAATATCAACAAAAATCACAAATGAAATGAGTGTCTCACAAATTGAATTGATAACTTAAATGTATATCAAGTGGTTATTAATAGATAAAAATGCATTTTATAAGTATGAAAAAACTTACGTTCTAACTTGCGTAAATTTGAGCAAAACATTTTCTTTTTCTTTTCCATGAATACACAAAGTACTAATGTCATTTCTTTTACAATGTTCCTTCTAGGGCAACCGGAAAATAAAATATCCAAATTCATTCAAATAAAGACACACTTTGGCTACCAAGAAGACTACCCAGACAGCTCTAAACAATGTACGTTGACCATACATACAAGGTATACTTAGCTGTCCCCCTTGCACGTGCAGATAGAATACAAACCGGTATCCAGTCCGTTATATACATGAAAGGACAAGATTTTAGTTTTGTGTACCAGTTTAGGTACCTGCGGACTTGGGCATATTGTGTTTTTATTTGAAAGCTTTTGGATATTTTAATTTCCGGCTGCTCTAAACTGACGTTAGTATTTTATGAATTTATGAAAAAGAAAAGGGAACTTTTTGGTCCCGAATTTGCACAAGTTAGAAGGTTAGTTTTTTCATACTTTGTAAAATGCATTTTTGTCTCTTGATAACCACTTGACATTTAAGTTATCGGTTGAATTTATGAGACACGCATTTCATTTGTAATTTTTGTTGATATTTTATGATGACGTGTACAGGTGGCAAATTTCGCCGCCATGTTTGGGCAGCCGGCAGATTATCCTTGTGGGTTCTCAAACCATGCACTTTGTTGCAAATAGGATCAAAAGGCTGAATCTTTAAAAATATCTCAACTTAGGAACAGATACAATCTGATTCACATCAAGCCCCCACACAAAGCAGAATATTTATGAAACTTTTATATGCTCAAGTTTTAATTACCTTAATAAATAATATTTGTAACAATGTTTGTCGCTATTTATAAGTATGTAGCATCTCCAGAACAGTTGCTTTTTTTTTTGGCCAGAAAGAAATTTTGTTGAATCTCGGTAAATATTTATGATGGCAGCACCCTTGACAACAATTCTCAAATCTTTAAAAGTCAAGTTTTCAAACCTCATTACTGCTTCAGTAAAACAGAGGCTCTCATTTTCTAATCTGTAATGTGTTCCTTTTTCCCAAAGGCAATCTCTTTGACGTTTATTTCACTGTCCTGGGGGAATCTACAAACCAAGTCTATCCATTCCTTGATATTGTTTTCCCATCACGTCTTTTGCTTCTCCTTTCACTGTTCCCTGCAGAATTGTTTTCGGCATTGTAGAGCACCTTCAGATGTGGCTATACCACCTGAGTTTCCGTAGGAGATCGCCATGCACTCTTCCTGCATCCTTTGCAAACCTCCTATGTGGTGGCAATCATATGGTCTTTACAGAAGATATTCAGAAGCATCCGACAGATTCTCAACTCAAGACCCTTGATTTCAAGATCTACTTCAAGTTCAACTCACCGACATAAAGGAAGAGAAGCGAGATACCATATGAATTTCATTTATAAAGCGATACACTTCTGAAGCATTGCCACTGTAGAGTGTTGCCGCTGAAAAGTATTGCACCCTGTGATTCATCATATATATTTTCGATAACTCGTATAATGTTGGCATTAATATTGTACTTTTTCATAGTTGCTCACAGGGGCTTCATGTAATACGCTGTCGAAAGCCTTCTAAAATGTCTTCACATGGTACAGCTTCTGGTGACGTTGCAGGTACTTCTCACAGAGGATCCGTAAAATGAATATCTGCTCTATGGTGCTCTTCCAATTTTCCGTCATCAGTGCTTTGGCTGCTGCTTCAATCTCTTTTCGTAAAATGGAGTGATGTTCTTTGTCTGGTATTTGTGAGCAGTCAAGTACCGTTGAGTCTCCGTTGAATCAGTCGTTCAGAAATCCTTACTAGAAAACATATACAACACTAAAGTGAAGTATGTCTTAGGCATTAACATCAGTTGTAGTGAAGATTAAACAACTGAAATGTCCCGTTTTCTGAACCAACTAACTAGTTTCGGCCAAATCAGCCAAATCCTGTTGGTTTTCATACGTGGCGTTTGTCTCTTTTGTTCTTCATCTCTCCTTCTTCGTCCCAAAACTGAGGGATATAGTCAACAAAAACTGGCCCATCATTGAGTCCTCTAGCACTGTGAGAGATCTTCACAGAAAGACCGACCATGGCCTACAGAAGACACAAGAGTCTGCGGGATATTCTTGTACGTGCTCAGCTCAAACCAGGCGTGATGATGAACCGTGCGGCAAAGGAAAACCTGCAAAATGATAACCTCACACAGATCGCGTCTGGGGCAACCATCAAGCTTAGGTGCAATACTAATTGTAAGACGACCAATGTCGTCTACCTTATAACTTCACGCCTGGTAAACTATCACAGGTACCTACGGCGGAGGTACTGAATATCGGTTGTGACAGGCGTCCGGAGCTGCCTGTGATGGTCAAAATATAGCAAAAAAAAGGTAGGTGTTCATCATTTTTGACAAAATACAAAATAACCAGGGAGTTGATTAAAAATTGAAAAGTGCTATTCGACCCTTAAAGACATTTTGTCACACGTCATATCCCCCAGAACTTATTTACCAAAGATACGACCTTTGAAGTGGCTTCGAAGTCAGCCCGAAGTACTCGAAACAGAAAAAGATCGATCGTTTTTGGTTCTAAATGCGGGTATCTTGCATACGAATCTGTTTATCTCGGTACACTGATGTAAAGTAAACCTGCTTGCCTGAATACAGATATCGATAAACTCCAAATAAGGCTGGATTCTTTAAAAAAACAGCTTGAGGTGCCTGTGACGTCGTGGAGGTGTCTGTGATGTAAAGAAATAGAGTGAAAATCTGAAGAGTTATTGCAGCTGCAAATATCGATATAATTCTTCTCTAGATTACTGCCTGGAAAGAATTATTCATTCAGCGTCGCAATAAGCTATCATGTCGCAGAACACTCCTGTTCATCAGAACGTGATTTCCTCAAACACGCCGCGCTTCGTTGCTTAGATTATAACCCGGAGTGAACAGATCGAACAAGGAAAGCTCGAGAGAGCTGTTGGATCCGACGTCTGAACACGCTATGGCCATATGGTATCAACCAGTAGAGAGAGTCAGGGCATGCGACAGCTTATGTGGAACGTTCTATTCATGTGATAAGTTGGGCCCATTTGCCTTAAGTATTGGTGATAAACACTCAGTTTGGCGTATATCCCTTTCGGTGTAAGGTTTTATGCGCATTGTATACATTGCGTATATGGGCACAGACAGGAAAGATAAGCTTTTTACTTTTTGTACGTTGTGATTACGCGTAATGTTTACATTTCGCATATATCCAAACACGATCCGTTATCAAGTCGCAGCCGTTATCAAGATAACATTCCAACTATTTCAACTCATGTAACTTTTATTTGAAAATTTTACATATTTTATTTTCTTTTATTAAAATAGAAAACCTCTGAAGAAAGCGAAAGCTGAAAGGCCTCAGGTAAACAAATTATTTGCACTGTTAATGATTCTCAATATATTGTTTCTATAATGTTCTAGCAACAACAGGACACAAGCGGAATCTACATGTGTGTCACCTACGCGCATATGTGTGTATGTGTGTGCGAGGGTGTACGCGCGTACACGTGTATGCTCGTGAGAGAACTGTATGAAATTATTTTATCTAGCAGGTCCGGATCGGCCTGCACATCCACGTGAAATCCTCGTTATTAGTGATCATATTATACTAGTGATCATACTATAGTGATAACTTTTTGTCCGTCGTCTGTCCGTTCGTTAACACTTTCAAACGACAACTCCTCCAAAGCAATTGAAGCGATTTGTTCCTAATTAGGTAAGAATGTTGCTTGTGTATGGGAATTTAAAAATAGCTAAAATTAGGGTGATCACCCGGTGTATGTGTTTTATGACCAGATACATTTTTCCATGGCAACATTAAATTTAAAAAAGATATATTTTCTTAAATGACCAGTTCAAATTCACTGAAGCAGTATGGTATAAATGTTGCTTGGGTAAGGTCAATTCAAAATAGTTAAAATTATGGTGATCTGCCGTGGCAACAGAACGCTCCCATAGATGTAAAGCGCCCGTGTTTTAATGGGAAAATGGCGTTTTCTCCATAACCAGGGAAGTGTTGTGAATCATACTTGATGATTGTCTACCCAGTTTATGCGTTTTATGACCAGTGGCCATTTTGTAAAGTACTGGCAGGGAAAGAAGACCCTTTTGCACACCAGCAAGGAAAGATAACCTTGTTGCACAAGAAAACCCTATTGAGCTTTATTGGACGAGTAGCATAGGTAGGAGTGGCAACATGCAATCGAAACACCTCCTCCAATTATTTCTTTACTGCTGGCGAATATAAATAGATAAATAGATTATAAAAAGAATGACTCTTGAAAAAGATACCTGAAGTGTCTAAAACATACAATATATGATTGAAGTGGCTTTGTTACAATCAAATTTTACTCTGCGAGGGTTATCTTTACCTTGTCTCTTGTATACATGTAAAAATCATGATATTGTTAAACAACTTCTCTCTGATACCACTTGGCCAATTTTCACCAAATTTCATGTCGCTCCTACTGTAGACTGTTCAAATATTCACATTCATATGGTAAAAATAATAAAAAAAAAACAACAAGATTTGCTCAAAATAATGATCCTGTCATTAATTGCAATGACAGGATAGGAAAACATGTTGCATAACGTCTGCATATCTGCAGTGGCTATTTCATTTAGGAGAGCAAGCCGTGGCCCATCATGTAAAATCACACGGCGAGACCCGTGCGACTGAAACAGTGTACCAATCTTTCTGAATTTATCGACATAAAATTCAGGTTCGTACTTTATACAGAAGTGACCCACCGTCGTGCAATTAAAGAAGGAAAATCAGTTTTGCAAATCTTTTTTGAATTTATCGATATAAAATTCAGGTTCGTACTTCTTACAGAAGTGAAAGGTAAATAATGAAAATAAAGCAAAGTAAACTGAAGATATAAAGTAGTTTAATAGATAAAAGCAGTATAGTGATACACGATTTTAGTAAAAAAAAACCCAAAAAAACTAAACATGTCAGCATCTTTTTTTCGCTCCTCTAATTTAATACAACTGGGCATTGCTAGGGTAGACAAAAAGACTTTCTCTGTCTTTCGAAGTCCCATATTGATCATCACAGAAATGAAATGTCAGGCCAACGATTGACAGCTGTGGAGAGGAGGGACAGGCTCTTTAAAAGAGGGCTTTTGGATTATAATGAAAATGAAATTTCAGTATAGTGCATTTTCTTGCATTAAATCACCCATCCTTACTGTCATGAAAACAACTTTTCAAAATGTAATGTCTAATGTAAACTGAAGTTTTGGTAAACTGTCCATTTTTGCTATTGCAATGCGTGGAAAACCGAGACGTTTTTTATGAAGTACTGGTGCCATCAAATCTGTATGTTGAGCCTAACTCAATATCCTATGATATGTATACTCCCTTTTATTAGAGTGCATTTTCTTGCAGTAAATCTCTAATCACCCATCAATTACTGTCAGGAAAACATCTTTAAGGATTAAAAACAACCTAAAACACCAGGGTAAAATCAGATCACACACTAAAAAGGGGCAAGCAAATTAGGGAGGTTCCCGCCTCGAAAGCTTAATCTTTACCCCGCTGAATCTAACTGAAAGCCGACATTTTAAAATATTTTTCTCATTTTTTACAGAAAATAAGGCTTGACATTTCATTTCAATGAATAAAAATGAAATTTCAGATATCATTTACTTTGAAAAAAAAATTAGAAAAATATTATTCATACTCAGTGATTAGCCTAAACAGTGCTAAAACATAAATTGTATATTGGACGGAACACTCGATGTATGTGTATACATATATTCGACTGAAGCATTCTTACCTCTTTCATCAAGATCTTTAGCGTATTTATCTGGTCCAAGTCCGCTCATAGCAATGATTTTCTCCATATGGCGCCTTAGCGCTGACCCTCCTCGTCTCATTATGATATTAACACGCTTCAAACCTGTTACTAAAGACAGAGAAGTATATGAGACATTCTAGAAAACACTATTTATTAGCATATAAAAATAGCAAGTCCAGATCAGCTGCGCACACATGCCGCTTGCTCCGGTGTATTAGTCATCATAATACAGGATAATTGAAAACACTGTAAGACTGCTATTGCTCTGCTCATCACAGTTCCTATGTGGGAAAATGTCTCCTACAGCAGTTCTCAGCTTAAGAAAAAAGCTTGATCACATATTTTGATTTGTACATTTCTACGAAAGAACATGGTAACATTCATTGAAGTATCATGGTTCACATTTCACAGTATTATAGCTCGCTTCACAGTTCATACGTCACATTGCTCATACATCATATTCCATAGTATAGATTTCGTATTTGAAACCATGTTCAAACTTACATAGTTCCCCGTTAAGAATTTCAGTTCAATGGATGGAAACGAATACAAGGCTATTTAAAATGTGTTCTAAATCTGAAAATCAGTACAGCCTAATGACTGTTCGTATTTCCTTATCGTATCAAGCTTACGATGCTTACGATGTGAAAATGTACATTCATTTCATTGAGTTGAAGAACTTGGAACGTCCTGCAAATGGTCGCATTCTAAGTGTAAGCTTGTAAGCTCTCATATACTTGGAAAGGGAGTTCAGCTTGGACCGCGAAGCGTCGTGAGTGATATTAAAGCTCAGGATGTGCTAACCTCATCACTTTTCGTCCGTCATCTGTCTCATATATGCTAAAATCACGAGGCTGATGAAAGACTAATTGAAGAATGGCAGGTTTGGATCAAAACAGCACAAACCTTAGAATAAAATGATGTTTGACCAAAAGTGGCTATCTTGCAAAATTAGCCATCAGAAGAGATGGAAGATACCCCGACCGAAAACCAGTATACACAAAAAATTCACTAGAAATATCCTCATCCTCAAGTACAGTCTGCAAAGTATTAGCAAGACATCTGCAAGTATATATAGATCTCAACGGGTATTAGGTATCTCCAACCGTGCTTGAGTTAAAGCGATCTGTAGGGTTTCTTTCTATTGTCAAATACTGTCAGGGGAGTTCACTCAATCACACATCTACAATCCTTTCAGGTATTATAGAGATAACTCCAAGGGTACTGGAGTTTTGTTGATCACAGTTTCTGTTACAGAATATTGTCATATGTAAACTAAAACACGCGGCAACTGGATTTGTGGTCCTTGTACGCAACATATTACATCCTACCAAGTATCATCAATATAATTCCAAAGGGTGTTTGTGTTACGGCAATCAATTCCGGTGTCCCAGTTTATTTTATTGTTAGCGGTGAAATCAGTGTATATCTGGTGAAAATAAAAGTGGTATCAATCATAAGTGAAATGATATCGTTTCACTAGTGACTGATACGATCTATATTTTCACTCCTAACTTTGGACAACTTCGGTTTTCTTCATCGTTTCAGAAGTGGATGTTACCGCCACTTCAGATTTTTGGACACCTCTAACTTCTTTGTTTCTTAACTAAACTATCAAGTGTTGGTATTAATTTTCTTAGTTAGAATGTAAGGAACATTTTGGTATCAGGATGTTTTTGATTTGCCGAAACTTTTTGTTTTTGTCTCTCCAGCGCTTCACGTTGAGCACTGAACGTCAACGCCACGACGTTCATGTTTTGTTTTGGTGACGTTAGTTATGACGTCAGAAGCGCGCATTGTCGTGTAAGCAATAAAATAAAAAGAAAATTTACTCTTTTGCTGTGAATACCATAAATATTGTCATCGAGTGTAATGAAAACATCAGTATTTTCATGAGTGCAAAGGGTGTTTGAGTTACGGCAATCAATTCCGGTGTCCTAGTTTATCTTGTCCCCCCCGCCCCCCCCCCCCCCATCATGTATCTTGTCCCCGGGGACAAAAAAAAAACCACGTGGCATCTTGTCCCCGGCGTACAAGATACCACGTGGTATCTTGTCCCCCCCTCCTCCACACACACACACACACCCTGGGTTGTTTTGTCCTCGGGGACAAGATACCGTAGCCGCGATATCTTGTCCCCCTCGTTTCGGCTTTTTTGTTTGTGTATGCCAATTTTTCTGTTCTGTTTTCTTCTTTCAACAGGCTAGAAAACCTTTATTTTGTGATTGTTCTATGAAAGAACACATTTTTTCTCTTTGTGAAGTTAAATCTACATAGTTCACTTAAGTATACATTGAAATGTTGCTGACTGGACAGGTGTAATCAGGGGACAAGATACCATACCCACAGTATCTTGTCCCCTACCCCCACCCTGTTGTTATGTCTTTTTTGTTTGTCCATGCTTTTTTTCTATTCCATTTCAAGTGTTTCCCTCTAGGAGACAAGATACCGTACCTAGGGTATCTTATACTTTTGTTTGTCTAAGCTTTGTTTTATTTCAAGTGTTTTCTTCTTTCAACGGGTTATAACATTTCATTTTTTTTTTCTTTTCTTTTTTTTTACTACAGAAGTTTAATCATGGGAAAAATACCTTTCTCTACTATTTTGTCTGTTCCATTATAAATGTTTCTTCTTTCAACAGGTTTAATTCAAGAATCAGTCCTTATTTCTGAATAAAAGCTCATTTGGTGTGCTCTTGTCTCAGTCACCTCAATGAGGCGATTCTAACAAGTACCAACAATATAGGTTTCTAAAGAGAAATGTAAAAAAAAAAACAACCTTAATTATCCTCATTATGAAATCTTAATTCTGCAGATCTTTCTCATTATAAATTAAATTACTCCCAAACTTCACTCTACATATATGTCTGAGGCTTGCCATATTTGCAGGTTCAGGCCAAAGCTGAAGCTGACACTGGTGCAAATCGGATCCACACCAAACTCCCCTT
Source organism: Anodontia alba (assembly GCA_964016985.1). NCBI lineage: Eukaryota > Metazoa > Mollusca > Bivalvia > Lucinida > Lucinidae > Anodontia > Anodontia alba. The sequence goes on from OZ024828.1 coordinate 42,768,392, forward strand.
GTTGGGCGGACATAATAAACCAGCTATGGTATCTTGTCTACCTTGTCAAACCCACCAAATTTTCAAAACTGTATTGACTTTGACTTCTCATTGACTTTGTTAGCATGCACATAGCTTGAATTTAAACAAGACTCCAAAGTGTAGGCGGTAGTAGTAGGCAGGGGGCGGGGGGGGGGGTGGGGATGGTGTGTGTGTGTGGGGGGGGACAAGATAAACCAGCTACGGTATTTTGTCCCCCAACATTTCTATGCAAACCCATTTTCAGTAAATTTCACATTCTGTATCTCCAGTGCTGACCATAACCATCAATGTCTTAACCGAACAAAATGCAGGATGATGGCTGTAGGGGTCGGGACAAGATTATACATGGGCGAAAGTCCCAGACATCCCCAGTACTGAAAATCTACTTTTCCAATACTGAAAACTACCTATAGTTTATATAGGACGAAATATCTGCTCAATACTGAATTCAGTATTAATACTTAAAACTTCCACCCATGGGACAAGATAAACATGTCCACCCCAACTCTACACTCATCATTATTGTCATACCCATATATGGTATGACAATGAAAAAAGTGAATAAGCACAACTTACTAGACAAAGTGCCCAATGGGGCACATATACCCCCGACCAGAGCTACCGCAAATTTTTAAAGAGCACAAAGTATGTAGCTTTGACTCTGGAGATGGCAATTGTATGTTTTAACATTGAAAGAATTTAATCACACATTATGTGAAGTCCTTGACCTTGACCTCAAAAGTCAGGCACAGGTGCATGGCTCGAGCTAAATAAAACTTTAGCCCTATAACTATCACCATGTTCTAGTGGAATCAATCAGTCTTTATAATATAAGCAGAAACTTTGACATTTGAAAAGTCTGTGACCTTGACTTAAAAGCCATGCCCCAGCTTGAGGATGGTGCCGAGAAAAACTTTAGACCTATATATACCCTTAATATTAATGAAAAAATAAAAACATTGAAATGGTCTTGATAATCTAGCTATATATAAGTTTTAATAAAAATTTTAACTTGACGTGCCTGCTCAATGTCCTCTACATATTGGTAAAGTATCACAAAAATAATTTAAAGAATTTTTAGAGTTATTGCCCACACAAGATTTTAATAACCAATGGAAATAACTCCAGAATGGAGTCAGTCAGAATTGTCATTCTTGAATGTGATATGCTTACTCAATGTCCTCTACATATTGATGAAGTATCATGAAAATATCTTAAAGGGTTTTAAAGTTATAGTTTGCACAAAATTTGACAATTTTTGCAGGCTAGGAGAGATAACACATGGACCAAGTCAGAGTTGTGATTCTTGTACTCAACACCCTCTACAACCTGACAAAGTTTCGTGAAAATAGCTCAAAGGCTATCAAAAATCTTTACTTTTATATGAAAATTCTGTGACCAGGACCTCAAGCCTAGGGTAGGGATCATGCTGAGTAAAAATCTAGACCTATATTTACCACCAAATAAAATATAAATGAAATTCCTCAAAGGGTCTTGATAGTATAGCTATATAAACTTAAACACAAAAAATGGACTTTTTAATGAAAACTCTAAGTCCGTGACCTTGACCCAAAGGTTATCCCACGGGGTATGGTCGGTGTTTATAAATACTTACGACCTATATCTACCAAAAAATGAATGAAATCCGTCAAAGGGCCTTAATGATATAAGGTCTTAAACGTTAACATAAAAACTTTGACCCCGATGACTAAACTAAAGTACGAACTAATAATGCGTCTATGGACAGAACGGATTCCTTGCTGATAGCTATATCCCCTCAACCTATTGGTCTGGGGATAATGAAATTCAACAAAAGAGCTTGATGATATAGCTATATAAACTTAAATGCAAAAGTTTTTACTTTTATATGAAAAGTCTAAGTCCTTGACCTCAAGGTCACACCCCGGGGTGGGGATCGTGCTGAGTAAGTCTCTAGACTTATATATATCAACCTGTCAAATATAAATGAAATTCCTCAAAGGGTTGATGATATAGCTATATAAACTTAAACACAAAAATTTTGACTTTTTTACCCCAAAGTCAGCCTCCGGGGTGTGGATTATGCTGAAAAACCATTAGACCTATGTCTACCATCAGGCCAAATATGAATGAAATCCATCAAAGTGTCTTCAAAATATATATAATCACGATATGCAGGAAAAACCAAAGTGATACAGACATTAAATAATTACAAAGAAAAATAACTATAAAAGTATTGAGCCCTTGACCCTTATTTTTCTGCAGCAGCAATATCTCATGAATATCAACATTTATGCAAAATATGATAAGATTCCTAATATTACTTATCAAGACATGCAGAGAAAAACAAATTGTTACGAACAAAAAGTGTCACGGATAACTTTTAAAGGAGTACAAAGGGGAATAACTATTGACCGTTATTTTTCTGTAGCAGCAACGGCTCATGAATATCAACATTTATGCAAAATATGATGATTCCTAATAGTATTAATCAAGATATTTAGGAAAAACTAGTGTTACGGACAAACGGACGGACAGCGTGAAAACAGTTCTCTCCCCACCCCCTAAACTTTGTTTGTGTGTGTGTGTGGGGTGGGGGGGAGGGGGGGAGAGGGGGTTGTATAAAAACTGGCCAAATATAAATATTGGCCAAAAATACTCATCTCTGGACAGCAGGAGGACAAGACAAAATTGTTATACCGGTTTCTATTACCCATTACTGGCGGGGGGAGATACGAGGTAA
>OZ024828.1:42776134-42973634 GCA_964016985.1 Anodontia alba
GAAAGGAATAAGTGCATTATAATTCATCAAGGATAGCCATAGATAAAAAATAGTGTGTATTCTCCATTAGTTCATATAATTGTCTCAATCACCACACTTTACTCGCCACCTCTCTCCTTACCAATAAAATGTCTAGTTTCTTTTCAATGGCAAAATAATGATATTGTTTTTTTAACTACACAGAAATATATTTAACCTTCACTTAACCAAGGATGTGTAATCTCTCTAAGAACTGCAGTTTTACACGCTTGTCTGTCAACAAAACGGCAAAATCGGACCACCCATTGCATCGGGAGAAAACTGATTTTTTGTTCCGTATTCGCTTAAAGGACTACAATTCCGGTCTTATTATATGGGAGACTAAATAAGAGGATAAATTACATCGGCCAATTTTGAATATCGGCGTTCGTGCCAAAATGTCAGCTTTATTTCAGCTGACAACCAGTGCTACCTGAACTGACTCTCCGCAACCACCACCGGAAGATCTTGCGATTTTCTTTTCACAACACAGTGTTGCGCGTGTGGAAATAAGCAGCCGTGTTCTGGGGACCAATCTATCTTGGACATCCTTAAGATATCGGTCAATATACACATGCATATTTGTCTTGCTATATAGCACAGGCTTCTTTCTCCTGTCACACATGATCAGACTTGAGCACAAGCTCAACGATGTCGTCTGTAAGTAGCCTCTTTAGGGCGCCCGTACTGGGTTCATAATCCTCCTTGCTCTCCCTCCTAAATTAAGCAGCTCATTTCTTTACCATGAGACTCCCCAGGATTTCAGTGGTCGTCATGAATTTCCTTCGTGGACATCCCTTCTTACAGAAGTACTTTTTTCGATGCTAATGACCTCATCGATTGACGCGTCGTTATAATTAAACCTGAACTCATCATCACAGAAGTACTTTATTACTGCTCTAACTTCAATATTGTCCATTTTCTCAGTTTAATGCACCCTGCCCGTGTTTGCAGCGAATTCCTGCTGTAATTAATAGCTTTGAAATTTTATTCAGTTTTTTGTTTTGTTTTCTGACCCGCCCATATTTCACTTACGTCTGCCACAAAGATCCTGATCAAACTGTATGGCTGCCCATTATACTGAGGTATCCAAAAGCTTTCACTTGAGATAATAAATAAGTAATTTAGAGTGAAAAATAGATGAAGTGAAAAAAGGTAAATAAATTAAGTGGTTTAGGGTATTTCGGGGTTGTTTGCGGTAGTTAGGTGTGTTGCAAGGGACTAATTTTTTTTTTTTTTTTTTATGAAAGCACCTTCGTGCCATTTACATCATTAATTCTGTCAAAACGTTATTCTAAATAGAGGAGGTTTTCTTGGTCTTTCCAAACTTGACTTTGGTGTGAACTTAAAGATCATATTGTAAAAATTTAAAATGCCCACAATGAAAGTTGAATCAAAGTATTTGACAAAAATAACCGTTTCATGAGATTTCTCATCGCTTCGAGACACGTACATTAGGCATGCTGTTCTATTTTGCTCACCAAAAAGAGAAAAGTTTAACCTTTGCTCCATTTACCTGTACTATATTAATTATGCAAAAGTTATTATTTCACCACTAGTAGTATTAATGTAGCATGGATGTCCCTCATCACAACATATACAGTCACGTCGAAAAAACGCGTGTGGCGTGTGATGTCATCATGACGTCACATTATTACTGCTTCGCTCGAGCGTCATAGCTGCAGTCAGGCAAGAGGAACGACGCGCATATATAAAAATTGAATATTTGAGAGGGATAACGGGAGAAGAAATTTATGAAAACTTATGCGAAGCTTGTGGTGGATCTGCAGTTTTGCTTAAAGGCTCCATATTCCTCCGAGATAGGCATATTTTATTTAAATGGAGTCCAAATAAATGATTGAATTTGATAAGATACACACTAATATCGCCACGAGTGCACAGAAAAGTGCTGGGTACAAAATCCTTATCTTCTCTCGAGCAATAAAACCAAAGCGGTTTCATCGGTACGATTTCTCGATCGCCATTTTGAATGTCCCGCTTCGATAACTTCCGTAAAAGATCGGTAACATTTCCGAGCGTATTCACGTGACAAATTTGCATCTCATTAGTGTTCACAAATATGCATGACGTTTTCCACCATGCTGCCTGAATTTCGCGCCAGTATGTCATCGATAAGTAAACAAAGTATTGATGTTTGCATACCGGCGTGAGTTTTGTGCCTTTTAGACTGTAATCACCATACTGTCTGACTGATACCCTTTCCTCGAACAATCGGTTAAAAACGTATGGCAATGGTTTCGAGAGGGTCCTGGTGAATGATTAGTTCTGAACCTGGGGTGGGCGGGGTCGGGGTCGACTTTCCTTCTTGAATAGTTAGTACGCTAAGGGCAGTCTAGTAGTCGATCTTAATTGCGCAATAACCCTAAATATTGGGACAGACAGGCATGCACAAACAGTGTAGACCCAGATCAGACGCCGCAGACATGTCTAAGCAAACAGTGTATACCCAATCAGACGCCACAAAACGTGGCTTCTGATCAGGGTCTACTCATCCAGCACTATCTTAGACACATCTACAGGTAGAAAAGTAGACATTTTCAAATTTTAGGGCCAGTATAGTAAGAAGTTGAGGTGTCAATACTTAGGAAAAATATGATAGTTCTGGTTCAAAACGTCAAGATTTTTGTGTTAATTTTATTTATTGATTTTATTTTATTTTTTTTTTCATTATTATTATTATTATTTCAAATCGTTACATTGATTGAGTTGAGGCTTTACGACCCAGTTATCCCATTATGGTCATGTCGAGTCGGTCAGTTTATCTAACCATTTTTTCCTGGAGAGGCTTGTTCCTCTTAGAAGATAACCGGTATTTGTGCATATTCTTTTGCCAGACACTGACAACTGCTCTTCTCAACCAAGCGGAAGGGAGACAATGACCATAGAAAATATTTCAAAATCAATCTCCATGGCCCTGGTAAAAGAATGTCCATTGATGACCAGCAAAAATATTCTGATTCTGAAGAACGGTGCTGGACCCAGCATGATCGAACCCACCGAGCCGCATCCCACCGTGGCTGGCAAATTGTTTACTTGTTCTTGTAATTTTGCCCAGCTACACACAAGAAGTTACCCTCATTATGGTTTTAAAGCGTTTTAAGACATTTCACTTATGAACTGATCATTCATCTAAAGCCAAAATGGGAGGGACACCTCAGCAGAACTTAGGTATCTGACGTACTCCGAGCAGGTTCAGGCCTTAAATATGACCCTGAGAGACTTATGATCAAGAGTCTGCATCCAAATCTGTCTACCATTACGAAAACACGCCTATTTAAATATATACAGAAAATTTCACCTCCAAAAAACTGAAATTTTTTAGATTAAAAAAAAAAAAACTAATATTTTTCATATTTCTGCTCAAAACGTAGATTGTGGGCACTCGTTAAAACCGCCTCTGCGAGGCAATTCTAACGAGTACCCACCATCTATATTTTTGAGCAGAAATAAGAAAAATAATATATACCCCTGTAAACCCCAGTTTTACTATATAAAAGTGGGATTTAAGGGGATCAAAATTAAATAGCTATGCTTTCGTGATGTAAATGCAGATACAGATTTATGTATTTTACATGTACCTCTTTATTAGACAAGCCAACTATGTCAAAACCTTTTTCGCATTTGTAGCTAGTATGGACATGCATTAGATACTCTCATAATTATTTGTATCCACAGCTAATAGCCCAAGTGTTTGGATTGCCATGCAGTTGTCGTTTCTCCCCAGAACTGTACATGGGCATTCAAAACACTGAAAAGCCTGGTCCTAAAACAGTTTGAAAAGTGTCAGTAGAAATACGAGAACACCATTTTATTGAGGCAATAGATGGGAAGGGGGGAGGAGGGAGCGGGGATGGGGGATGGGGGAGTCTTTCACCATTATACAGAAAAAAAAAACATGATAAAGATTATTTCGTGTTGGTGTTGATTTACTATACAAAACCAGCACAGTGGCAAATACCAGCAGAGCAGCCTGCCTTGTCAGAGCCTTCAATGTTTGCATGAGCCTTCTATGGATACTAGAGTACCCATAGGTCAAAACAAGGTACATCCCCACCTCTTTATAATACTGTTGCTGGGATCCAAAACAAAGTCCATGCTAGTAAAACAACTTGTAAAACAACTGTCTATGAATGATACTTTTATTAGTACTTCTACACATAACATCAATAATAGAGCTACTTGCTCAACTTCCAGGAGACCATTCTGATTAAAATTCATTATGTTTATATTAACAAGTAAGACAATGTAGCATGACTAATGGACTGTGAAATAGAGGTCAAGGTCAAATATTGATGCCTGCACTCAAGAGGCCATGCTAAGATGTATGCATGTACTAAGTATTATTGGCTGTAAGAGCAATAGTTACTGAAAAACTGACCTAAACACAAACTCTTCACAAGTGCCAAATATCAATCTGTAGGACCAATAATTACTGAGAACCTGCCCTAAACGGAAAAACTTCAGAAAAGTCACTGGACTGTGAAATACACGTCATAAGTGACCCTGTTCCAAACTTCACCTAGAAATCATCAAGACAAACATTTTGGGCAAGATTCATGATGATCACTTCAAAAGTGTGACCTCTACAGTGTCAACAAGGTTTTCCTTTGATTTGGCCTGGTGACCTAGTCTTTGACACCAAGTGATCCGGTTTCAAACTCGACCTAGAAATCATCAAGACAAACATTTTGAGCAAGATACATGATGATTGCTTTAAAAATGTGACCGCTAGAGTGTTAACGAGGTTTTCCGCTGATCTGGCCAGGTGACCTAGTTTTTTACCCCACGTGACCCAGTTTCGAATCTTCGAGACAAACATTTTTGAGCAAAATTCATGATGATTGCTTCAAAAATGTGACCACTAGAGTGTTAACAAAGTTTTCTGCTGATTTGGCGAGGTGCTCTAGTTTTTGACCCCAAGTGACCCAGTTTTAAACTTGACCTAGAACTTATCAAGAAAAACATTTTGAGCAAGATTCATGATGATTGCTTAAAAAATATGACCGCTAGAGTGTTAACAAGGTTTTCCTTTGCTTTGGCCTGGTGACCTAGTTTTTACCCGAAGTGACCCAGTTTCGAACTTGGCCTAGAAATCATCAAGACAAGCATTTTGAGTAATATTCATGATGACTGCTCCAAAAATGTGACCGCTACAGTGTTATCAAGGTTTTCCGCTGATTTGGCCTGGTGACCTAGATTTTGACCCTAAGTGACTCAGTTTCAAAATCATCAAGACAAACATTTTGAGCAAGATTCATGATGATTGCTTGAAAAATGGGACCTCTAGAATGTCAACAATATTTTCCTTTGATTTGACCGGGTGACCTAGTTTTTCATCCAAGTGACCCAGTTTCGAAACTGAGCTAGATTTCATAGGGGCAAATGTTCTGAGCAAGTTTCATCAAGATTGGGCCAAACTGTGACCTCTAGAGTGTTAACAAACTAATTGTTGAAGACGGACGACGGACAGAGGGTGATCACAATAGCTCACCCTGAGCTCTCGCTCAGGTTAGCTAAAAAAAAAAAGGCATGGTCCAAGATAGGCCTTGAACAGCCTTTTCTCTGGTTTCACTGATGGAATTTTTGCACTGCATGTAAAGATTCTGCTGGAGTGGAACTAGCAGAGCTCTAGTTAAAGAAAATATTGAAGAGACAATACATCTTGTACTCCACAAAAGTATATGTTGTAGGTATTAATTAGAATAAACCCACCAAGGCAACTTGGAGTACACAACATTTTGGTGGAGAAATGTAGACATTTCTTCCAAATTATCATGAAATACTCCTTGTTACCATGAGCCCTGACAAGTGGCTGGTTAGCTAAACTTCATCAGGCTGTCTATTTTATTGCTAAGTTATCCTTTCCCAGCACAAATGGCCTTATGGCTAAATGTGGCGGGTCTTAAAATCTATTGTCTGGAATGTAATGTCTAGATTCTTCTCAGTATAGTATCAAATTCATAATGGACCACCTCATGGGAATACCAACAAAGTGGTGTGTTCAAGCAGCCAAAGCTCAGATCAGCCTGTGCATCTGCAGTCTAGTCAGAACCTTGGCTGTTTGCAAGAGCTTTCTAACTGCATCTTACCAGACTACAAAGGCTGATCCGAGGCTCACTGTAGTTTCTGAATTAACAATACATATCCATGTGAAAATGTTGCCGTCACTGAAAAAGCATGGCAAATGCATATCAGGAGTCTCAATTCTTTTCAAATCGTAACCGTTATTATTGCACAAGTGTCTGTGTAGGTGGGGGTCTCTCCACTGCCAAGGTTTGGAGATTCATCTTGGATCATCTGATATTCCAGCTGTCTACTTCTTTTCATCCCAGTTCTATCTTCCAGTCGCATTGTCAGTGCTTTGATAAGGAGAGGCCTGTCATGAGAGTAGGTTCCTTCACCTTGTGAGGGAACAACGACCATCTCGCACTTTTTATTGAAACATCTGTGGTACCTAGTGAAAGAGAAAAAAAAAATAAAAATCAGCTGAAACAAGGTGCTCTGTGCTCAATACAGGATGGATGGCCACCTTAGAAACAAAATTCCCTTTCACTCATTCACCCAGACAAAGCGGTTAAATTTAACGGACTTTTCCTCATCTTGCAATAGAATAATTCTATTTTAGCACATAAAAATATGCTGCCCTAATTGCTCAAATCAAAAATAAAATGTTTTATAAATTTTGGGCATTCATTTTCTAAAATGAACATTTATTTTGTAATAATGCTGAAAAAGAAAACAATAAAATTTTCAGTCTTTCAAAATGGATAAAAAATTGAAAATTTCCCGACTTCTCCCTGCCTTTCTTGGCATTTAAAATTTCCCTGATCAGCTTGCAAAGTTCCCTGACTTTTCCCTGACCTTGAAGAAAACTAAAATTTCCCTTACTTTTCCCTCACCAGTGGCCACCCTGCAAGAACTGCTTCATTCCTATTAATTTTGAGGTGTGCGTGTTTGTTTGCATATGCTAATAAGGGGGTCACACGAAGGTGATTGCTTGGCATATATTTGAAAACAAAAAAAAAATAAAACTTGACTGAAAGCTGTTTAGCATTCAAAGATTGTTGACAACATGCTGTTTTTGTAGCTTTTTTTTAGCTCACCTGAGCAAAAGCTTAGAGTGAGCTATTGTGATCACCCTCTGTCCGACGTCGTCTGTCGTCAACAATTAGTTTGTTAACACTCTAGAGGTCACAGTTTTGGTCCAGTCTTGATGAAACTTGCTCAGAATGTTTGTCCCTATGAAATCTAGGTCAGCTTCGAAACTGGGCTACTTGGGGTCAAAAACTAGGTCACCCGGTCAAATTAATGGAAAATATTGTTAACACTCTAGAGGTTCCATTTTTCAAGCAATCATCATGAATCTTGCTCAAAATGTTTGTCTTGATGAGTTCTAGGTCAAGTTTGAAACTGGGTCACTTGGGGTCAAAAACTAGGTCACCGGGCTAAATCAGCAGAAAACATTGTTAATACTAGCGGTCACATTTTTGAAGCAATCATGATTTCTAGGTCAAGTTCAAAACTGGGTCACTTTGGGTTATAAAACTAGGTCACCAGGCCAAATCGGCGAAAAACCGTGTTAAGACACTAGCAATCATCATGAATCTTGCTCAAAATGTTTGCCTTGATACGTTCTAGATCAAATTCGAAACTGGGCACTTCGGATTAAAACTGGGTCACTAAGGTCAAAAACTAGGTCACCTCACCAAATCAGCAGAAAACCTTGTTAACACTCTAGTGGTCACAGTTTTGAAGCAATCATCATGAACCTTGCTCAAAATAATTGTCTTGAAGATTTCTAGGTCCAGTTTGAAACTGGGTCACGCGGGGTCAAAAACTAGGTCACCAGGCCAAATCGGCGGAAAATTTCGTTAACACTCTAGCAGTCACATTTTTAAAGCAATCATCATGAATCTTGCTCAAAATATTTGTCTTGATGATTTCTATGCCAAGTTCGAAACTGGGTTGCTTGAGGTCAAAACCTAGGTCACAAGGCCAAATCAAAGGAAGACCTTGTTAACAATCTAGAGGTCACACTTTTGAAGCAATCATCATAAATCTTACCCAAAATGTTTGTCTTAATGATTTCTAGATCAAGTTTGAAACTGGGTCACATGGGGTCAGAAACTAGGTCACAAGGCCAAATCAAAGGAAGACCTTGTTAACACTGTAGAGGTCACATTTTTGAAGCAATCATCATGACTTTTACCCAAAATGTTTGTCTTTATAATTTCTAGGTCAAGTTTGAAACTGGGCCACATGGGATCATAAACTAAGTCAACAGGCCAAATCAAAGGATAACACTCCAACGGTCAAGTTTTTCCGTTTAGGTCAGTTTCCAAGTAATTATTGTTCCTACAGAGTGATATTGGCACTTGTGAGGTGTTTGTGTTTAGGTCAGTTTCTCAGTAACTATTGCTCCTACAGCCAATGATACTTAGTACATGCATACATCTTAGCATGGCCTCTTGAGTGCAGGCATCCATATTTGACCTTAATCTCTATTTCACAGTCCATTAGACATGCTACTTTTTAATATAATTATAATGAATTTTAATCAGAATGTTTGCCTTGATCAGTTCTAGGTCAGGTTCTCAAAGTGCTATGATACTCAGGCGAGCGTTATAAGGCCATTATGGTCCTCTTGTTTTTTTTTTTTGTTTTTTTTTGTTTTTTTTTTTTTGTTTTTGTTTTTTGTTGTTGTTGTTTTTTTGTTTTTTAACTCAAAGCTTACCACAGCATGAATTAGATTAACTCATCTACAAAAGCATCAGCTTTAAATGGATTTTCTGTCAGCAAAACTTGAGGAAAACTCTTTGTGAAAACACTTCATTTTTCACCAAAAAATTGCATTTTGGGATGAAAAACTGGAATATTCTCAGAAACTTAAAAAAAGGATAGTGTCACATGACATGAAATAGAATGCAAAATTAAGTCTGGCAACACAATGAAATGGGGTCGCATAGTATCCCCTTATCATAAGACAAAGAAGCAAGTTTAAAAAAAAATTATAAACATGTTATAATGCAACTGTACTGAAAATAATCTACTTGTTTGATCAGTTGTAGATTTTTAAAGCTAATACTTGCTTCAGACAGAAGCTCTACCAGTAGGTAATTAGGTAGAGCTAAAACATCAAAAGCATATGCATAACTATTCACTGCTTGCATAAAGAAGGGCAGATAATTCAGAAACTAAAGGAGGGATAACTTTTTTTTTTTTTTTTTTTTTTGAAGGACATGCCTTCTAGTTGTGTTGCCACTGACGACCGATTATTATAATTCACTTTCACCGCCTGTGACTGATGTTTGGAAAGATTTTTCGGCGTAGCTGTATAATCTGGCTTTTGACATACTTATTGGTAGTAGTCTCAAATGAATAAATAGTAATTTGCGATTGGTTAAAAATGTGTAAACTTCTGCAAACAAGTAGGGGTAAGTATAGAATTTACCGATGTTTAACAAATATATTCGTGACTGAACAATCACTTAATTATGACATTTATCTATTTAAAGTTGTACAGTATTGCAATGTTAACAATCGAAAAAATATCCATTATTTAAATAATATCGATAAAATAATTGCAATGAAATAAATGATTATAGACGAGCTTTTAATTTTGTACAATGTAACTAAATGTTTGATGTAAGCGGCCCAAACACTAAGCGAACAAGGGGCGTTCAAGTTTACTTCTCTCCACTGTGTCGATAATATACAGAATTATCGTGTGCCTTATATTATGTGCAAAAAAAAAAAAAAAGGATGTAAAATCGCATGGTTTAATTTTATATAATAAATAAACAGGAACTATGCCTTAAGCTTGATAGAAATGTTGGCAACATAAATATTGTTCATTCTTAACTAGGAAATAGGTTTATTGAACATCCCTTTTATTTTTTTCGCGGTGTAAGCGGCCTATTGCGTCGGAGCGTAAACGACACGAAGAAATATTACTATTTTTAGCTCCACTTCAGGTAGGATTTTTTAGAATATCTCTATTTATACCGAATGGAATTTGTTCAAATAAGCACAGAGTACGCGGAAAATCAAGTTCTTTCTGGTGGTGTAAGCGCTATTCTGCGATCTGGTCTAATTCTCGAGAACATTCGAAGAATGTGTTTGCTGTCAATCTGGGTCACCGGGACAATGTACATGAATTTTGACGAAAAACATTCTCCGAATGTTCTCGAGAATCCGACTAGATTGCAGAATAGCACTGACCGCCAGAAAGAGCTTGATTTTCCGCATACTCTATGCTTTATTTGAAAAAAATTCCATCAGGTATAAATCGAGATATTCTAAAACATCCTACCTGAAGCGGAGCCAAACATAGTAACAAACTCTGTGCACCTAGTCATTTGGTCACGTGGATTCCCCACTGCAATCAAACTGTCTGAAGCATCAATATGTCGGAGGGCCGAATGATTGTTCAAAGTTTATGAATAGAGTTATCCCTCGTATTGCTATAGTAACCAAATCTTTCAAAATCTCCTCAGTACGAGCTGGTTGGAATGTTTTGTTTTTTTTTTTTTTGTTTTTTTTTTTCACAGAAATGTTTCTTCTATAGAAAGTCTTTAAATCTTGTTAAAAGAATTCTGTTCCGTCTCAAAATATGACTTCCAGTTGGCTTGGTTAGGAATTATGTAGAGTAAACTTGACAGTTCTTACCGCACAAACTATGGTCCAATTTCAAAATTTTTGTACAAATGTTCCATAGGTGAATGTCTATCAAATTTGTTCAAATTATTTTTGTTGGTTCTTCATATGTCTGTCTAGAACACTTCGAACATTTTGTAATCAACAACTAACTAGATTTCAACAATACTCACAAACATCACTGGATTGACCATCCGTCAACATTTTTCAAGTTAATTTGTAGCACCAAAAAAATAAAATAAATAAATAACCAACAAAGGGCAGGGTCTGATATATATATATGCATAAAACTTTGAAAATATCCTTCCACCAGGTTAAAAAAAATCTGCTTCCCAGGTGAGCAATCCAGGGCCATCATGACCCTCTATTACAAATTAAATGTTTTTTCCAGTTTTTGCCAATCTTCATGGCCAGTGTTACACTTTGCTTACTCTCTATCAAAAAGCTGCATGGTTGGCAAGGATTTTTCAAATACTGATATAGTATACAAATTAACACACAAAAATTACATGCTTTACATTTATATGCTAAATTGCTTTTCATAATTTAGCACAGATATTTACACATCTGAGTACACTCCCTTTCCTGCCAACCCTTGCAATATATATAATGTCTTACAGTATTAAAACTTTCTTGATAGTTTGAATTCGTAATAAAGTTTATATTTTAGAAGGCTTCTTCTTTTCATATTGATCCACAAAGTAGTTTCAATATTCATATTCCAGTACCTCTTACGCCGTTTATCTTTTTTAAAGATATTTCTTGTTTTTAGTTAACTTATCCAAAAACTTTATTTTTAGAAACCTTTTTTCTCACTTTTTCATTTTCTAGGCAAGTTATAAAAAGAAATGAAACTCTAAAGCTGTCTATTTTGGTCATTCTAGATTGTAGTCAATAAAGGCAAAGAAACTTGATAAAATAACTACTTTTTCTTATTACTTCATAAAAACATATGTTGTCAGTACTCATTAGCTTTCTCCATGAAAACAAATGCTGTGAGTACTTATTAGAAGCACCACTGTGAGGCACTTTTAATGAGTAAACACAGCATACAGTTTCATGGAGAAATAGGAAATACATTACCTGGATACCCCTCTTATCAAGCTGGAGGTATGAATAAGTATCTGGAAGAGGAATATGAATTACAAAATCAACAAGTTGATGATTTTACAAAAGGCTTAAAATAATGGTTTTACAAAAACCATGATTCCCAACACTACCTTCTGGGCCTTCTCTATATGACTATACAATTTTATGAAAAATAATCTTAAAGCATTAGTTCCAGTGCACAACTAATGCATATATGCCTTATGCCTTACATTGCACCCCTATGTGAAGAAAAAGGGATTATTCAGTTATGAAAGTGGGGACTTCTAATTTTCTTTTTTTAGCATTCAAAATTACAACCTAGGCTGCAAAACACTATATGACCTTCCTCAAGCTGGGTCACAAATTTTAAATATGCTAAATTTTAAGAGACAATGTTTTCAATAAAATATTCACTGTAATATTCACTGTAAGATTATAAACAGAAATAACACATTCTATTACCATTCACATCCTTCAGCTAAAATCCCTGAAACCGACGATGAGTCCCCTTTCTCTAATTGTAAATGGACGGCCACAGGCTGAGAAAAAGCCTCTGACCTTTTTTCAGGGACTGGATGTAAAGTAGGTTGTTGAGATGACGTCGCTGTGCTGCTTTTGATGGTCTGGGCTGGCATAGATGTGGCCATTCTGCTTAAGTGTATTGCTGGTGTAATTCCTTTTGTAGTGTAATAGCTGGAAAAGCATAAAAAATGACCAGCTCAATAAACTTTATCATAAAAAAAAAAATCTCTCCAAACTTTTTCTTCCCATAATACCTCAGAACCTCATTGTAAGTATTGGGAGAGACAGGCCTGAGTAAACAGTGTAGACCCATATCAGATGCCACAGAACGCAGTGCCTGATCAGGGTCCATACTATTTGGAACTCACCCAACAAATTTTAGATGCATACATGTCACAGGTATCAATATGTTCTTGAAGTTTTAGGACCAGGATGGTAAGGAGTTAACACGGGTGGACATCAGGGGAGCTACCGCGAAATCGCGTTAACGTAAATTTGTTCCCACGACACATCTGGAAACTCTCGCGGTAGTTCCTAGGACCTGGAAATTGTAAACAAAGGTAGATACTCTCGCGTGTTTTGATTTATTTTAGAAGAATGAGCGAATAATATAAAATTACGGCGATGCTTTTCCAGGCGGAGTAGCTCTCACATCATCGCGGCAGCTCCCAAAACACGCTCTAGTTCCCACGAGTCTGTCATGCCATCACCTGGAGAGAAGTTTATAGTTGAGCTAGCATTGTAAAATATAGTTAGAAGCCATCTTGTTTTAGTCGAATTCACCGACTCGTCTGCCATATTTGCCGCTGGTATTTTGATCTTATTATCCACAAACATCATGATAGTTCGGCTATCAAATCGCTGAAAGGATGGTTTTTCCTCTTTAATTGCGCGCCGGTTGGTCGGAATTATCAGACTCCATGATGGCTCAGGCTTAAGGCCATTTATTATTTGGTCGGAGCAGGAATTTTTTGTTTGTTTCTTGTCCAACATATAAAAGGGCTCTGGATCGTCTTACTTTTCAATTTGCGTGGGTATTGTGAAAAGTGATTTTGTGAAATGTGGTAGCGTGAGGTTCGGTTCGGTGGGTCTGGGTGGTGTATTGTAGTTTTAGGGTAGGGTATCATAATAAACTGATCATGAATCATAAGTTTTACCAATTCAGTTATTTAAATTTTCTATAACGACTAGATTTTGGTCTTAGGAAAGCGTATTCGAACAAGAGAAGGGCCTTAAAAACCTGGTGTATTCCATTCTTGTTATAATGAGTCGTTTATATGATGCGAGTGGTTGCCTGGTAGTTTAAATCAGATATAAGCTAAACCTTGATGGCATGATAGACTCGTGGGAACTAGAGCATGTTTTGGGAGCTGCCGCGATAAGCTTCTCTCCAGGTGATGGCGTGATTTAGATCTTATTATCCACAAATAGTTCGGCTATCAAACTAGAGAACCAGTTTCAAACTAGTGGGAACTAGAGCATGTTTTGGGAGCTGCCGCGATGATGTGGGAGCTACTCCGCCTGAATTTCGGCATTACTCCTTCACAGTACATGGACTGATTAAAGGTTTTACATCTAAATGATGAATAAGGGCCGACATATCCAGAACATGCGCCAAAGGATCTCGTTCTAAGCGAAAACTTACAAAACAATTGCATCATTCATTCGTGTTGACATAAAACTAACGATTTTTTCAATATTTCTTTCGGCCTGCTTAGAAAGGTAAATCATATTAACATGGAATAGCATCGCCGAAATTTTATATTATTCGCTCATTCTTCTAAAATAAATCAAAACATGGGAGAGTGTAATTTCCAGGTCCTAGGAACTACCGCGAGCGTTCCCGGATGTATCGTGGGAACAAACTTACGTTAACGCGATTTCGCAGTAGCTCCCTGATACCCCTGAGTTAAGGTGTCCCAATAATTAGGGTAAATGTGGTATGTCCAGAGTTAGACAGATGCTCTCTCTTATGTTCTACACAAATAAAATAATCTGAGTAACAGGAAACTGAAAGAGCTCTCCAATACCATCTGATATCATTTCGGAGACTCTTTATACTGCAAGCGAAATAACCATTGGATAATTACAGTCCAAAGTGCAATGACTGACAGCCCTACGAAACTCAATGCAACAGTTTCTATTTAAATCACCTCTTATAGGTCATTGATGCATCACAAGTTTGAGTCAAGTACATATCAATTAATCTCATAAACCATTTTTTTTTATATGTTAGACCATGCCTGAGTGGCAACATATTAAGATAATTTATGCTAAAACAATTCATTCCATTATAAGGAAGCCTATTTATTAATTTGCCTCTTTATTCTTTAACCCTTACCATGCTGAATAAATTAAAATGCCTTTGCAGCCAATCAGGTTACTTGATCCAGATTTTTTATATATTTTTCACACACTTATTGGCGAACAGTGCAGAAGCCAACTGATCTGGATCAACACTGTTTGAAAAGACAGGACATATCCAAGTTCAGCAGGACTAGATGTCATTTTACTAAAAAATTCAACGTGGTAGAAAAATAAAAAATTTCACGATCATGTTAATTTTTATTTCTCTGGCATGATTTAACTTTTAGATACTCCTCCTACCCTAGGTCTAGTCCGAAATTCCCCGTGAACCAGTTAAAAAAAAAGTGGCGAGGTTAGGCCAAAAAAAAAAAAAAAAAAAAAAATGTGCGTTTCAGGTTACATGTAATTTAAAATAGGGACGGTAGGTAGGAAAATATCTTTATTTTGTTAAAAGTTTTTATATGGGGTTAATAATATGGCCGAACAGGAAAATCCCGGGTAACCTGAAACACACTTTTGTATTTTAGGCCTTACCTTGGTGAGAGGATATAAAGTAAACAATTGGATTTAACTTTTTTTTCTGCCTTTAGGCATTTATGCCTGATAAAAAAAGTTTGTGATTTGATCATCATATATTTACTTTTAGTCACTGCAACGCATTTCATAATTATCGGAGCTTACAGTGATGGTTGCAACTTCTTGAGTACGAAGTTCCATTTGTGCAAATCGGATGCTTAGCCAAATGCATTTATCAGAAACATTAAAATTATACTAGGCTTCTCGATGTCCTGATGCTTTAGTCATAAATATTTGAGGCAAACTGTTATATTGTTTTGAAACATATAGTCATTTTCTATTCATATTATGTAAGTAGGATTCTGCATGTTATGCGGGTACGAAAAAAAAATGACTCACTGAGCAATGCAGCCAGTTGAGCGTCCGTTTTCATCCCAGTGTGCTTCTTTAATTCCTTCCAACGCTTTAGCTCTCTTCCCAGAATGACCATAGTTTTAAAATAAACAGCCGTCTGTTCTTTTCGGCGTCTCTTTCTCGCTGAAACTGGCAACACAACAATCCTTCCGCGTTCACGTTTGCCTTTGTCCGCCATCTTGTTTTGTGAATATTTCGCTCTGCCTTTGATGCGACATATACGTCACGACTTTGTGCGTTGGTCGGAATGCTACGATTCTGTGTCCGGAAAACATCGGCGAAAGAAAGTAGGTTATTATTATGTTGCCGACATTAATTCAAAGATACGATAAAAAATCATTTCATTTTTGATCCAGTTCAAGAACGAAAGACTAATTGAAATTTTACAGGCCGTCATACGTCATATCAATACCAGATAGCAATTGTACAATTATGTGCCATAATGTTTAATTAAACAGTGTAGAAAACCAGTGGATAAGTTCGACGTCGAAATTTTGTGGGATCAGTCCGGATAGCGTTCTGAATTGTTAGTATACGTTTCATTGTTTTTCAACAACCAATGGCAAGTGTAATAACGTTGGAAAATTCCCGCCGTTGTACGGCTTTCCCTTTGTTCTCATACCGGCGCAGTGAAGGAGGAAAATCACTTGTGATATTTTGAAATTGTTTTTGGAAATTGTTTCTCATCTCATCTCATCGTGGATGTTCGAGAATTATCTTTAACGAAAACTGGAATTCCACTCATCTGTTCCACTGTTTCTCTGTAGCCGGACCCACAGCCCTATCTTGGACTATTTCGGGTCGTTATGGCCCAAATCGTGTGCAGGGACTAATTCTTGGCAGTACTTACTGGGACTAGACTTAAAAAAACCCACATGGTTGTCATAGTAGCCCTAATTTGTTATTGAAACTGTCTAAGAATTCCTAATCGTGCCAACGCCACAGAACGTACGACACAGTATGGCATCAGCATGAGGCGGAGTGTGTACAAAGTCTCCTCCAAGCAGGCAAGAAACACCTCGCACAACAATTCAATTTCACCTACAGATATATAGATGATGTATTGTCTCTGAAAAACACAAAATTTGCAGAGTATTTAGAATTCATCTACCCACGTGAACTTGAAATAAAGGATACAACGGAGACTTCAGCCTCCTCCTCATACTTGGATTGTTATCTCTACATCGACAATGGAAAGCTTACTTCTAGGCTTTACGACAAACGGGATGACTTCAATTTTCCCATCGTTAACTTTCCTTTCCTGAGCAGTAATATCCCTTCTGCACCAGCATACGGCGTTTACGTTTCACAGTTAATCCGTTATGCCAGAACTTGTTCAAATTATCAGGACTTCATGGAGCGTGGGAAAGTGCTCACTCAAAAGTTGTTGAGCCAGGGGTTTCAAAAAAACAAACTGGTAGCAACACTTAAGAAGTTCTATGGGAGACATCATGATCTAGTCAATCCCTACAATGTGGCAGTTTCCAGAATTGTTTCTGATGTTTTTGCCAGTGACGCGCCATAAGTAGACTTCCCAAATCCCGGACATACGCTTCTACCGATATTTCCCTCGTTCAGGCCCATGGGCATGGTGGGCGAAGCTTGCTTACCAAGTAATGCTTACTATCCACGGACGCCTGATTACACCCTTTGTTCTGGGGTCCATGTCTGTTGGTCTGAACATTCTGATTCGTCATTCGTTTATGGATTTATGATTTTGAATTACGGCTTTGGTACCATGACCGCAACTACTAGTAAAGGAGACGGTCCGGCGGCTAGGCCCAAGGAGAGACAAAAAAGGAAGCCCGCAGTGGATTACAGACGTCTTCATGAAGGGAGTATGCTTGAAGATTCTCCGATCCGGAGCATCAAGCGAGTCGGAGAAGGGATCACCCGAAGGGATACCCGGAATCGGACGTTTCGGAGCTCTCGGTTCGGCTGCGGACGCTTGCCCAGATCTGGGTCAACAAAGCGCAGAAAAAGTATTACACGATCTAGATCGAGAAAATAAGAATCGCTGAAGATCGTTAATTCTCAGATAAAAGCAGCGTCATTGAGAAAAGAGCAGCAGAAAAGAACTGAAAGGCTAGCTAAGTAGTTCACGGCAGAGCAGCAGTTTCAGAAGGCGGAAGAAGAAGATGAGCTTGAGAAAAAAGACAGTAAATCGCGAAAACTAGTGACATGTAGTGCAAAACAGATCCCTCACTAACGTCTGCGAGGGAAAGGAACAGTAAGTCTAAGAGTGTCAGGTTAAAAAAATCGGACGATGTAACACTATCCGACAAGAGAAATGTCTGGGCTAGATCATGATGTTGACAAACAGTTAGACTTATTAGGTTTGCAGTTGGATTCTTCAGAGTCTGAATGCGCATCAGAATGAATGTGCATAGATGGCTCTATTGAGCTGGATCTGGGTGCAGGCTGAAGATTCCAAGAAATCTAAGAAAAATCTTATAAGTCTGGCATATACAAGAAATCTGCTGACACTGTAAAGTTTCCACAGATTTGGCCCCATTCGGCATTGCAGTTCGAATATGTGTCTGAGTCAGTTTCTTTTATGTCATTGGATGTCACAAAATTTGTCGCCGGGGAAATTGAAGTGATATTGAGCAGGAAAACGCGTGCTTCAGAGAAGTTTGGCAGGCTGAAGTTGATCAAAAAATGATGTACTTTGCAAACATTTATGGGTGGAAGGCTCTTTTAAAGTTTTATGCTGCATGGGTCAGGCGAATAGAGATAGGGTACAAGTCTGGTGGTGCCCCGATTGTAACAAGCAAGGGTTATTTGCATCAGAAAGTGATAAAAGGTCAGTCAAAGGCACTTCTGTAGTATTTGCTACAAGAATGACAGTGTCAAGTTGGAGCACCCAAAATCTTTTTCAGCTTGTCCGTACTTCCAGAAGTGACTAGGGAGTCAAAATAATACTGCAGCAGAGATGGATGAGTATTTGCAGGACCTCTCATTTACTAAATCAGGTTTTTCCTAGTGAAACATTTAAGAAAATGGATTTTTTCAAAGCTTTTCATAAAGTTAAAAAGTCTGGTCATTATAATTTTGAATGCTGCAAAATACCCCTGGAAACAAAGTTGAATATACCATTTTTTCGGTTTATGCTGAATGACTATGACGATTTGATAGTAGTTGATTTCTTGGAATATGGGTTCCCCATCGGATTTTCAGGGTAGACTGGTCCAATTAAAAATCACAAGGGGGTCACTGAGTTCCCAGCTGAAGTTCAAAAGTATTTAGAGAAAGAAATGTCTTATGGTGCAGGTTTGGGACCGTTTAGTCACATACCATTTTCAGGGGATTTTCTGCATCTCTCCTTTATCCACAGTTCGTAAAAAATATTCACAAGAAAGAAGGGTCATTCTGGATCTTAGTTTTCTAGCTATAAATGAGGGGATTCCAAAAGATTTTTATCTGGGTAATAAAATAGATTTGACGTTTCCAAGAGTGGACGATTTAGCTAACTTAATTAAAGTGAAGGGTAGGCATAGGCATTGTCAAGGGCTTACCGGCAAATTCCAGTTGACGTGATTGATGTCCCTTTGTTGGGCTATTGTTTTGACGGCCAGTATTATTTTGATCGGTATTTATCAATGGGACTCCGCTCTGCTGCATTTATTGGTCAAAAGGTCACAAATGCTATCAAATACATGTGCCAAATCTTGTGTATTGCAGTATGTGGATGATTTTGCAGGAGCAGAAAAGCCAGAATATGCCATGAAGTCATTTCAGGAGTAAGGTAATCTTTTGGTTTCTTGCGGGATTGAAGAATCCAGGGAAAAAGCATGCCCTCCTCACCAAAAGTATTTAGAGAAAGAAATGTCTTATGGTGCAGGTGCATTTACTAAAATGATATTTATAGGCGTACTTTTCGACACTGATGAGATGACACTCAGTGTAAGTGAAGAAATTTTAGAATTGGTGAGTTTGTGGCTGCAGAAAAAAATCAGCCACTCTGCAGGAATTGCAGTCTCTAGATGGGAAACTGAGCTTTTGTGCGCATGCAAGTAGAGTATTTATAGCCAGACTCCTGAATTGGCTAAGGCAAATTCATGGCATAGTCAGCGCCGGACATTCCTGAATATGTAAGGAAGGATCTGCTTTGATGGAAAATGTTTTTACCTTCTTTGGTATTTCAATGATGTTAGTTGAGGAATGGGGCAAACCCGATGAACTGTTTGCCTGTGATTGCATGTCCTTCTGGGTGTGGGGGAATGATGCAGTCTGAATATTTCCATGAGGAGTTCCCTCCAAGTATAGCACAGCATATCAATGCCCTTGAACTTCTTACCATTGTAGTTGCCCTGAAAATTTGGGGAAATAGGTTGAGGGGGAAAAAGGTATTGATATACTGTGACAACATGTCATCTTGCAATCAACAGGGGAGCCTCGAAGGATGAGTTCCATCTATGTTTCTTCCATGTCTAAGGGAGATTTGCTTCACAGCAGCAACAAACAATACCGGGGTGAGGATGGCCGATATTCTCTCAAGATGGCATTTAGACAAAAATGCTGATGAGCTGTTCAGGGCACAGACAGTAGACAGTAGACTTGAAGTGCAGTAGAGTTCCGGTGGACAGTGCCTTGTTTTCCCTCTCCAGTCCTTGGTAGGGCATGGTCACAGATTTAAGGATAAAAAAAAAGAATAGCTTCAGTTTATTTTAGATTTTAAACAGCATGTTTAAGGTCGCAGTTGCTGTGGGTGGAGGTTTTGTCCGTAAGGTTTAAAAGGTTTTAATTTATATATTACAGAAATTTCTCTAAGATATTGAGAAAGGAAGTCAAGGACTCTGTGAGGGCGGCCTTTGCTGAAGGCACTCATAAAGACGCAGGTACAATGGCGGGCTTATTTCCTTTTTTTGTGAATTTTATGGATTGAGGCCTGTTCAACTGAGACTTTATGCCTGTATGGACAGTTCTTGGGCCGGTCCTTCAGTTCGGTGGAGTTTGTCAAGAACAATATTTCTGGTGTCAAAACATTACATTACATGCTTGACATCAAGTTCCCGCTGGACAATAAAGTGCAGCTGGACGATGCTCAGGGGTATGGCAAGAAAGAGTTCGCATATGCCAAAACGAGCCTTACCTATAACTCCACAGATTCTAAAGGATATGCTTGGGTTTTTGAATTTAGAGGAACCTGAGGATAGCACAATTTGGTGTGTTATTTTATTCATGTTTTTTCTTATGGCAAGAAAATCGAACATGGTTTCAGTGACAGACTTTGATCCTGATAAGCAGCTTTTAAGGCATGATATTTTGGTTTTTGGTTATTATGATCAAATCAGTTTGGAAATAGGCTTTTGAAATTGCCATTAGATGCAATCCCAGGCTCTGAGCTGTGGCCAGAAAAAAGCATTTAAGAGTATGATATCTCGTTTGCCTGCGTCTGGCCGTCATCCTACCTTCTTGGTCAAGAGCAGTAATGGCAAAGTGAAGCCACTGGCATTAACATTGCAGGGCATAATTAAAGGATTGGTGGCCAGGACAGGCAGGGACCCAACTTTATATTCATCTCACAGCCTGAGACGCGGCAGGTGCCCATTCGTTTTTAAGTCCGGTGTATCAACTAGTCTCATTCAGCACCATGGTGACTGGCTTTCGGATTGTTACAAAAATTATCTATCATTTGATTTTCGGGAAAAATTATCTGTCAGTGAAAGAATGGCTTTTAAAATTATATCCAGTTCAGATGGTTAACACAAGTCACAAGCAATGTTATCTGTTTCAGAAAGAACGCCAATCAAGGTGCTGATCCTTTCTGACTCAATCCCAAAGCATGTTACAGACATTCGGCACACAGAAGTATTAGCCTTACCAGATATTCATATTAACCATTTAGCAAGCAAGATTGAGAAAGGTCAGATAGTGCTAGACAAACCGTGTATTGTTCACGTTGGCACCAATGATATAAATTCAATGGACGCTGGAGCTATGTTGAGGTCCTTCAACAATCTTCTGGCAAATTAGGAAGAAAAGCAGCACTGATATTGTTATGTCTGCACTTTTGCCAAGGTCAGAGGATCATGGTGCTGTAGGGGAGAAGATTATTTACATAAATAACAAACTGAAAGCACTATGTAAAGACAGAAGAGTCATATTTAAGCCGTTTCACAAAGGCCTAATTCCTCTGCGTGAATTATATGCGGTTAATGATCGAGGTCTTCACTTGAACACAGAAGGAACCGGAAGGCTTGGACAGTTTTACATTAACTCTGTGGCACATTTGTTTCATAAGATTAAATAATGGCCGTTGGGGCATCTTCCTCCCTTTTTGCGGTTGGTTACTGGAGAGGTTTACTTGGGGAGAAGTGTCCAGAGAAGTCAGTTGGTTCACGAGAGAGTTTGACATCTCCCGGGCCAGGTCTGTGAAGTTCAGTATATAATGGGGCTCTGAGATCAGCCAACACGCGTCAGAGGGGGTGGTGTGCCTGTTCAGCTTATTACGTGTAACAGAGTAATGGCAGGCTGTATTTATTTTATTGTGAGGATGTAAATTGATGCTTAATCTTTTCTGTGGAATTCAAGAAACAAAGGTATAACCTTAGCAACAGACTTGTGAGTATACAAAGTTTGTGTTGTGACAAACGTTATGTTGCTCTTTTCCTTTCGTGTGTTATGCAATTTTGAGTTTTGAGACTACGAATTAGTCAGGTAGCAGAATTGGACAGGTTTCGTCGAAATATCTCCTGACATGACTGGTAGTTGCATAATGACCTTTTATTTATCTTCATGTTCGCTTATATTTTAATTCTTGTTTATGCATTTTGCATTCATGAACCTTATTTCCTGCAGTTTTTGGATGGTCTGAGAGCCGGCGGTCGATGGGGCTGATGTGCATGGAATGGGAGTTAAGACACACCAGAAGTTCTATCAGTAACTAGTAAGACCGTGTGTGAGGTAAGATCTTCATTCCTCTACCATGCTGACGCTCTCTGGGCTGGTCTTGTTTTCAGTTTTGTTTGGCGGACCTTCGGTTTGGCGGTGTTTTTTTTTTTTTTTTTTTTTTTTTTTGTTTAATTGTACGCCTATCATAACTTTGTGTATCACCTTATCAATGCCCCATTCTGAATCTACTCTTCGGTTATACATATTGTAAATATATAAATTCCGGCAAACATTAAACTTTTAAGTGACAATAGTCTTGTATCTACATTCAATCCAGACAGCTGTTTAATTTATTAGATCTTTCTAAGATAATAAATTGGTCTATTTCTGAGGAATATGGAGCCTTTAATGTAGTGTAAATGTATGGAACAGTATTTAGGTACAAACTCGATTATGCAGTGTCAATCTCAATTTGTGTATTGTTGAAACTGCATTTTGCATTATGAACCTTTCCCTTTCGAAGTTTTGTATCCGGATATGCAACATGCGCATTCTTGTTTGCAACTTTTGTCTTTAAATTATGCATTTAGTCTGTCTCCAGACTCTGTCATTTTCTCTTCATTTCAAAGGTGTACAATCTAGTACAGCTTATAATGATTTGATATGTCCCTTAGTGGAAAAGACAGTCTGTTAAACTCTGGCTTCAGGTTGGGAAAATTTTGGTTAGTGACCTCTGCTGACCGTATATATAGCGGTATACACTTAGTAGCATGTTTGTGTGTAATCAGGAATTTGCAGAAGTAAACACAGAGTGAGATACTGATAAGCTAATGGTCTGCATCAAATTGCTCTTTCAGTCTGCGATCTGATTTAAGGTCAGATCAGATTGTAATTTACTCTACGAGATGGATGTCTTCATAAACAGGCTCATAGGAAACTTAATTATGAATCAATTAGGCCAAACCAGGAATATGTTATAAAGGAATATCTTGAAAGGCATAATGTTTTATTTTGCTCACCCAGAGGAAAATGACCTTGGAAGACTTAGAAAATGGCTATTGATTAAACTCCCCCATCTCCCCACCTCCCCTCCCCCTCTTAATTCCTTACCATACTTATTCTAAAATATGGATAATAAACGTCAAAAAGATTGCCTTTGGAAACAAAGAACACACTACAGATAAGAAAACGGAAGTCTCGGTTTTATTGACTCTTCATAAGCAGTAATGAAGTTGGCAACACTGCTTATGCCCTCTAGCGTATACAGGGGCCTCTTTCAATAAAAAAAAATCGTACGATCCATCGTACGATTGTCATACGATAATCGTACGATTTTCATAAGATTCTTGTACGAGGCTTTCACAAAAAAATCGTATGATTCTCTTAGGAAACATCGTAGACTTTAGTCGTACGATAGATCGCAGACATGTCACGTGAACAAAAACCACTTTTCCGTGTTAGCGGGTCCATAACACGCTACAATTATGTCAAAAAAGGTGAAGGCAGCAAATTGGGTACACGAAGAAATAAATGTACTTCTCGAAGAAGTGCATAGTAATAAAGATACCTTATTCACCAAACTTGGGGGTTTGATTACACAAGAGACAAAAAATAACATCTGGGAATCGATTACCCGCAAAGTGAACAGTGTCAGCAAGTCAAAACGGACGGCAGAGACGTGCAAAAAGAAATGGATCGACATGAAATATGCCACCCGCCAAAACGAGCTCCATTGGGCGCAACAGCTTAAACTGACGGGAGGCGGTCCTTGTTCATCCCACCAACGTTCTCCTTACGACAAAAAGATTATAACCATAATTGGACCAGTGTCCGTGGAGGGTATTCCTAGCGGTGTTGACAGCCTGAGTGCAGCAGTCAAGCCTGCTGTAGAACTAACAACAACGAGAGAGACGATCAAATTCCTGCTGAAAACACCGAAGGTTGGTCTCTCTCTCTCTCTCTCTCTCTCTCTCTCTCTCTCTCTCTCTCTCTCTCTCTCTCTCTCTCTCTCTCTCTCTCTCTCTCTCTCTCTCTCTCTCTCTCTCTCTCTCTCTCTCTCTCTCTCTCTCTCTCTCTCTCTCTCTCAAACACGCACGCATCGAAGAAGTTCAATAATAATTTGTTCAAGAGAATGGTATATTTGGCCAAGATGCAAGTCTAATACGGTCCTCAATTACAAGTATATGACTTAACAAGCATAATCTTTTGAATATGTCTCTATATATATCGTGTTTGGAATAATACTAATTTCCCTGCCTGAGTTACATGCAAAGCATAGCTGTCGGCCGAGCTATTTGCCGTTTTGCCATAATTCTCGTCCGACAGCTAAATACGTAGTGCAGGCTCGGTCGACAGCACAAGTATAATTTTGGTATGATCCCGGTAATCTGCTGACCACAGATATTTTCGAAATTTAAGTACAGTCCGAACAGACAGATATTGAGAACTTCTGTGACGTTACGTACTTTGCTTAGCGGCCATGCTAAAGCTATAGTCAAGTTTTGACCTCTGAATGATCAAAGGTCAGAAGAAAGCACATTGTAGCAAGTGGAAGGTAAAACAAACTATTTTAACAATCATTCACTATTGCGAAGAGTGGAGGATTATATATACTGTATAGCGGTATTGTATCCAGATTCCCATTTCACGTGCTATAGATTCATCCATTTGGTCAAACTTTGACTATAGACAACACATGACCAATTTTATACCGCTTATGGTGTATATGTATATATATATATATATTTCAATCTTCAGAGGATACAGTATCTGTATCAACCTACAGCGAAGATTCTCCACCGGGATCCCCATCACTTCTTTTTCAACCGGAGGAACCGGCTCCTCGACCGCAGTCTCTGATAGCTACACCCACAGTACAGAAACGGGTTTCACCACTACTGCCACCGCGTGCAGCCGAACTGCCATCGAAAAAGAGGTCTTCAACGGAAGTTATGAGAGACCCATCTACTGCCAGGCTGGTTTCGATAGAAGATGAGCGATTGAAGATAAAGAGAGACTAGCGATAGAAAAGTAACGGCTCGCCATAGAGAAGGAGAGATTACAGCTGGAAAAGAATAAGATTCCAAACTTGCAGCAGTCAACCACATATTCTACTTCAGCTGATCAAGGGTATTCGTTGTGGAATCTAAATTAATAATCATGTCATTCATTAAGCTCTTACATAAAAGGGAACGTAGTGTTTGTTTGATAGTAAACACTTTTCAAACTCGTTACCTTTTGCATATTGTTAAAACTAGTCAAGGGTTTGACGAAGAAAGACATTTTGAATTATTTGAGTTTGCGCTGGTGAGTTTAGTCAAATATTTATGCTTGCTCTGACTTCTATTGTCTGTAGATTTCCAAAGCCGTTTGAATTTTTTGAAATATTAAAACTTTTAATTTGCTCGATAAGGAATACATTGGAAGAAGACCGAGAAAATACACATGTGGTTCCTCTCGAGTACTTTAGTGACTTTGTATTATGATGTAACGCAGGAGACAGATGATCTTCCAACACTCGCATTCTCGATAGATGTTCAAACTGACGACAGCAGCAGTCCGGCTGATGAACGATGGATACTTTTAATTCCTTTTTTTTTTTTTTTTTTTTTTGTTGTTGTTGTCAAGAGAAATGTATTTTCTCTATAATAATCGATTTCTGAAAAATTGTGATTGCGTTTCTACGTTCTGATATCAATTCCATCCCGGCATGTTTTGTTTCGTTACTACTACCGGTGTTACGGTAATTTTTTTCTTCATTAGTAAATACCAGATAAACGGCCCCAAATTAACGGTTTCTGAATGATTTTTGTTCCCCAAAGTCCTA
The DNA here is from genome assembly GCA_964016985.1 of Anodontia alba. Taxonomy (NCBI): domain Eukaryota; kingdom Metazoa; phylum Mollusca; class Bivalvia; order Lucinida; family Lucinidae; genus Anodontia; species Anodontia alba. The sequence goes on from OZ024828.1 coordinate 42,802,341, forward strand.
ATTTATCTTTTACCTTTCAAATCTTATAAAAAATTTGAGTTTTGACGCTATTTCCATGGCTAGGTAAGAAATTGTTAATTCCGGTTTCGTCAATGCGGACAATTTATCTGTGACTAAACCGAAAATTTTTGACTAAACCGGAATGGACAATTTTTATTCTAAATCCGAACACTAACGCAAAAATCTTATTTTATTAAATGAGTTTTGGGGAAAAGGCAGATATTGTAAAGTAGAGGAGCAAAATATTCAGAAAGTCATCAATTTTGCGTCTCATAATCACCCTTTATTTTGAATATAATTTTACTATAACTCCGAAGGAAGTGACTAAACGAAAAGCACCGGTATGGAATGACAACAGTGGATATCTGCCAGTTATAATATTGTAAACGATACAAGTTCTTTTTCTGTTACCTTTTATCTTTCATGTGCTATAAAGCATCGTTTGATCTCTCAAAGATCATTGTTGTACTATACTAGTACAAACTGTGCTAAAACATGGAACACTGAGAGAAATTTACTATACATTTATGCATAACTGAATTGAGCTGGTATTGATAAAAAAAAAAAATTCTCGAAGAAGGATTCGGTTAATATCCCGCTTTTGTTGGAACCTCAGGGCTTTGAGAATAATAGCAACCAGCTTGTGCCCAAGTTGACTTTGACTGAGCTACGTTGTAAATTGTGCCATTGTGTTTAAAAACTCCAGACAGCTTAAAAGAGTAGGCAGATCTGCAAATTTAAGTTTGTTGATACCGAGCATTAAAAATAACTTAAAATTTGTATTACATTTTCATGATTATATCAATCTAAATAATCAGTGTTTAGCATTTGTTTAGTTTAGCCCATGAGCTATGGTACAATCGTTTGACTCCAAACAAATTTTACTGACCGTTCCGAGGCGGTACTTCTGCTGTGGTTTGTTTCAGGGTCGAGTTGTTCAAAACACTGTTAGCCTCACGAGCTCGTTAAGTGGTCATCCCGTAAAGTGGTTTGCAACTTTATAACCAAATAAACTGATATTTTTGTTTGTTGAAAAATTGTGAGAAGCTTTTGTAATGCAAAAGATTCCCACATTTTTTTTTTCAGCAAAAAAGTACTGGCGTATCTGAGATATTAACGTTTGAACATTTCTCGAAACGTTAGGGAACAATGTCATTAGTTTTGAACAACTTGGCCCTAAAATGAACAGCTCACATGTAAAGCATTACTTTTGCATTATTTCCAAGAATTTGATAAATCTCAGGCTATTTGTAATACACAGGCTCTTCATTCCAATTTAGTTTGAGCAAACAAAATATTGCTTTAGTCCAAAAATGCGTTTCATAGATTTGCCAGATTTCAAAACATTCGACATTAAAGCATACACAATGGTATTTATGAGAACACATTGTCTATCACTTGTTGCCTTACAGCTCTGCCAGAGTCTAGGTCCAAATTGTTGTCATCATCATTATCACAATCATCATCATTATCATCCATGTTCACATCCAAAAGTTCCGGCAAGGGCAGATTATTTCTGTTGCATATCTGATGGAGACACGCAGTGGCAACAATGATCAAAATGCATTTCAGAGGTGAATACTGAAGACTTCCCCCACTTCTGTCGAGACATCTGAAGCGTCACTTCCTTACGCCATTAAATCTTTCAACAACACAGCGCGTGCGTCGATGACAAGAATTGTACCGCTGTTGAGGTCTTGTTCCTGCTGCGATTACTGGGGTTAATAATCATGGCTTAAGCGGATACCCAGAGTCACCAAGCAACCACCCAGATATCCCTATGTTCACTAGTAAAGTGTAAAGTTCACTTGCATTTAACATGAAAGAGTCGTGAGTACAATATTCAAAAGATTCAACTCTGAGTCGCACACTACTTGAATATTTAGCGCATGATACCCTTTCCGACATACATACAAGGGTTCATTATCACTGGGTGCTTTGATCGGAATGAGAGTCCCGTCGATAACCCCTATAACGTTTGGAAATCCTGTTTTATTGAAAAATCCAGCTTTAACTTTACGAATATCATCCGGATTAGTTGGGAAAGTTATATAATCTTTCACTTTCATGGCTATAGCTCGCGACACACTTGAAATACACCTTGAAACAAGAGGACATTGAAATACCATGCAAATCTGCAACTTCTCGTTGGAAGCAGCCAGTGACATAGAAGCGTAGAGCAGTTGTTAGCTGTATAATTGGCGAAATTGCATGTCCTCTGCTAGTGGGGTGTTGTAGCTCATCTGTTATTGTCCCTAGCAGATCTAAAATGCACTCTCTACTTAACCTGTACCTCGCGATCAATTCCCTTAAACGATCGAGTTTATCCTTAAAGACTCTTTCTCGAGCAAGATAATTCCTTCGCCTTGCAACGAGAACAGGGCCATTATTTAAGAATGGTAGGAACACACAACGCCTTTGTGTTAAGAGATTCCCTCTCGTACGATTAATGTTTCCACTCTACGAAAATCGCACGATTCTCGTTGAGCAGATACATGTTTGAAAATGATGGTAGGTCTATTGTTTTTGATATATCTTGAGTACAACTAAATATTTTACTAAGAAAATCGGTACGAATATTGCTGAATAAATGTTAATAATTGCGCGAACGTTGAAAATTAAATTAAGAATATTTGGGCTCTACAGCGACAAAATCGTAAGTTCTACGAGTGGTCTAGAGTGATCGTGGATTTCATCGTAAATGTCACGATACGATATGTTTTTTGAAACCGGCTTCTGTTTCAGGAAGGTCATTTTTGATCGTACGATTTTCGTACGACCGCGATTCGATAAAACTCAGTCGTACGACCTTTTTTGAAAGAGGCCCCAGAACCCCATTTTCAAAGATTCCACAAAGGGCCCAATGATCCCAAAGGAAATGAAATCTGTACTATTTTAACACTATGGTAAGTCCATTTTTATATCTGTGTCTAAAAATGTAAGATGTTAGATGAATAAAACATTGTTGACCCTGATCAGACCCAGATTCTGTTGTGGCTGATCTTGATCTGTATTTTGTTTGTTTAAGTTGGAGTTTTACGGCCCAGTCAACACTATTGTCAGTTTACCTTACCACAGTTTTACTGGGCAGGCTCAGCCCTCTAAGCAGTTGCTTGTGTCCATTATCTGGGTCTGTATAGTTTGCTGACCTGTCTGTCTGACTATTTTATTAAAGTGAATATGGAAAGATTTCCGCATGGGGAACAGCAAACACAAAACGAACTATGACTATGTAACGTGGTCAGGGCTTTTCCTGTTCAATATTCAGAGGACAGAAAGAGAGTGTAATCCAAATAACGCAGAAATAAGCTCCACCAGCCATGCATGGATTTCAGGCTGTCCTGCTGGGTTTGTTCTGCGGTTTGTATATTCCCAACTTCTATCATCTTTTCTAAGTAAGTAAGTTCTTTATTTAGAGAGGGTGGCCCATTTGGTACAACCAGTCTTCCATTGGGTTCTACAGGCACACACGAACACATGCACGCACACACAACTGGACAAGTCCTTACAGAGGTTTAATCCCAATGCTAGTTACAAAAATCAGCTCTGTATGCCTTAGAATGGACACAATGGTCTAGGAGTTGGGGTGGGTGTTAAATCTGGTTTTATAGGCACCCAATGTTATTACTTGAGCCATTAAAGTTAAAAGAACGTTAGGGAACCAGCATAGCTCCAGATGGTCCTGTGCAGTCTGATTAAGGGTTACATTTTTACTTATTAAAATTTAAAATTTTTATATTATGTTAGCGCTAGTGTAGAATCTGATCAGACTGCACCGATGTGCAGGCTGATTCCAGTCCTTATTTGGGAAGGTTAACATACTGACTGATCCTATACAGTATACTGTGAATCTTTCAGTCTGATGTTCTGTACAGTTTGATCAGTATGGTAAGCTGAATGCAACTTGATCTCAGGGTATACTGCAAAAGGTCTGATCTGTGTTGTACACTGTACAATCTGGTATGTGTGGGCCACTATGCATTGTGTATTATCGTGTGGTTTTTTTTTCTTGTTTTTTTTTTCTTTTTTTTTTACAGTCTTACATGAGTAGTCTTACTGTCAACAATGGCCAGTATTTTCACTGCTCAGGTACAGAATATACTATTCGTATATTATGTGCGCAGAATTCATGTAAAGGCCCTGACCAGAATATGCATATGTTTGGTTTTGGCACCATTTCTAGTAAAAAAAAAACTGACCATAGCCTCATCTGTATTCTTGTTGAAATTCCTTATCATCTTGATCATGGCCAAAGGCTAACAAATGAATATCCTGGACTTGTGCATGAACCTGTGATAACAACAGTGTTTATCTAATTGTTATTTGGTCCATCTCATCCAAAAATTCTAGAGCTGTGTATCATATTACATTGGTTTAGCCAGAGTTTACCAGTCGTTTCTGTAGTAAAACAGTGAAATGGTATTAAAGAGCTGCAGGAAGTGATAAAGAATGACAAAAACAATTCAGAAACGACTGGAGCCATTATGGGATGTGGATAGGCGGGGCACCAGTTATTTAGGAGTCGGTATTGTTCGGTAATATCCGTACAACGGCGCGAATTTTTCCGGTGGCATTTGTATTACATAGCACATTATGATAGGTCAACAGCATCAATTTAGATATCTGTTGTAGCTCCAGATAACATGTTTATTCACCCTTTTCCATGAAACATTTGCTGTGGTGCACATAATAATCATTATAATCACCTCACCGAGGCAATAATACTCTGAGTAAAGGATATCCATAGAAATTAGAAAATCTTATCTGGATACCATACTCATCTGGAGCCAGCATATGACGAGAGCGCTCCGCTGCGGAGGCTATTCGAATAAAATGTCATCCTGTGTGATCACTGAGAAATGTCATTTGCAATAAGAATAAGAAAAATAATCTCCTTGTGTTACCAAACCAGTCACAATCTTAATTATAGTAGCCTGTTTTTTTTTATTTGTTTTTTTTTTGTTTGTTTTTTTGTTGTTGTTTTTTGTGGGGGCGGGGTAGTGAGCACTTCGTACCAATGCTTGAAAAGGATTTTGATAACACACTGTTTAGAGTAGCTTTTTTATTCCAGCAAACTTGCAGGAACCCATATGGGGTTCTCTACACACCCGAAAGAGACGGACAGCGTTCCTTTGGTCTCCGAGATTTTACTGGTGTTCCTCATTTATTTTGTTTTTCTCTTTTTTTTATTATTATTATTATTTCATTTTTTTTTTACTTTTTGCCAATCTGGTTCCATAAAAGATATTATAAGCCAATTTTCTCTTCTTATCTTGCAGCTTATGGAAATTTGGCGCACCGTCACTAACATTGCCGTCGCCGTGACGCCATTATGTCCTTATCTGTATTTGTCTGACATAATTACAAATGCAAGAAACATTTTAGCTGACAAATGTTACAGAAGCGAGCTGTTCGGGTGCGTATTTGTTCCCATACCATTCCATGAATAGTACAGTTGTGTAAAGAAATATTCTTTTTGTAGATTTTTAAGCCATACTTTTTGAATAAAAGAGAAGGAATTTGAGATGGGAGGGCGCTAACAGCTATTGAAATTACATGTATTAAATTTCTTTAGAGTGACGAGTTTTGGCCGCCTGGTTCAGTTTCAGCTTTCACGACGATGCAGCAAAATCAGATAAATGTAGACTAATATATTAGATATTTGTCTCCTTTAATCGCAGTTTGGTGCCCATGTGGAATTATTATTTGAGATGCTGAGCTACGGTCTAGCTGATGGAAGTGGTTCACAAATATCATTCTCTCTCTCTCTCTCTCTCTCTCTCTCTCTCTCTCTCTCGGGTTAATTTCACTCTTTTCTCCGTGTTACCGATACGCTTGCAGAATTCATACGGTTACTGCCGTGAACAGACGAGCGTTTACGAGAAAGTACTAATGAGCCACAGTACAAGCATAATCGGAACTACATGTTGCAAAATTGAAAGACGAAATGCAGAAACCAAGACAATTTCCAAAACCAGACAACCAACATGCATATCATAATGTACTGTTGCACAATTTACAGCATAATGGAAGATGCAAAATGCAAAATGCTAGAGTGCAATTAAAATGTTGCATAAAAGAGACCGAAATACTGTTCCATATAGGTGGTTGAAGCGTTTTTCGACAGGAATAGCCCGGCGTCCTTTTTTATTGTGCCCCTTATGACTCATAGCAAGATAAGAGAAGAAGGAGACACTGTACCTTTTATCAAATCATTTTTGCACGTAGTTCAATCCTTTCTAAACAATCCTGCATAAAACATATTTTAAATCGGCCTGTCAGATTTTTCAGACACGTTGTTTTTATCCGCCATCTGAGTTGTAGTGACGTCACCGGGTCGCGGGGCTCACTTACCTTGAAATTGATTTAAGTAATGGGCAGCCAGTTGATAAGTGTTCAGAAACAAATGTGTCACTAAATGCCGAGTTCAGTCACAACTTTAAAACTTTGGTAATCATAACACAAAAGCAACAAGTTGCTATCTACAACATACTTTACAGAAAGACAAATTTGCTGTGAATTTCCTTTGCAGTGGGGACACCTAAATCCTTCACACATCCTTATAACTTTAACTTTAGAACAAAACTGAAGATGTGTTCAGTGGGAACAAACATCACACGTAGCCCATTTTGAGAAAATTACTGAAACACAACATCGGACTGTGTAAGACGACTATGTAAATTGAGACTCTAAGCTGGGGTAACTTATCTATACAAATTGCAATATTGTTAATTGGTTGCTGTTTTGCCCTCATTTTGGGATGCTGGGGCGGACTTCCCATATATGGTAGTAACGTGACTTTCAGTAGGAGCTAAAACTCAGAGTATGTTTCCGGTGCAGAAAAATAAAAACGATGACCTAAAAAGAAATTATACGGACTTTTAAGGGCAAAGGAGTATACAGAAAATGCACAAAAGTAAGTTCTACACAACTTTAATATAAATATTATTTTACGCACCAATATCCTAGATATTTGTCCATATTTTTTTTATTTATTTTGCTCTCGGTAGTTTGACGCCCCGAAATGAAAGTAATAAAAACAACCGATAGGGGGCGTAGCAGATGAAAAATTAGGAGATATGCAAATCCCGCGATAAAGTAGATCCCGCGATAAAGTAGGAAGGGTGACAAGTTGATGACCAACGAAATGGAAGGCATATCGAGGTAATTGATGTTAAGGAACTTTTGAATGAACAGGCAATATACATGTGATGGGTTAGCAGAGAGTGTCGGCATAAATCATGGTTCGGTTTATACAATTTTGACAAGGCATTTGAAAATGCAACAAGTAGCCGCTAGATGGGTGCCACAACACCTCACGCGAGATCAAATTACGCATAGGGTAGAGACAAGCAAAATGTCACTTAATACGGTATGAAAATGAAGATGATCCGTTTTCAAATCGTATCGTAGCGATAGACGAGACGTGGCTTGGGATGAACCTGAATTGAAATCACAATCCTCTGAATAGCACACCCGGACTCGCCAAGACCGGCGAAATTTCATAGAAAACAGAGAACTGAAACAGCTTGCGATTATAGCCTATGATAATATCGACGGATTTTGTTCAGTCTGTAAACGGAACGTATTATGCAGAGAACGACATTGAGACCAGCGACCCGCACTCCTAAAAGCAGATGTAGTGCTAATTCACGACAACGAAACGCCACATAAATCTAACCCCGTTAAGACGGTAACAGACAGCTGTAATTGCCTCACCCATATTCCCTGCGAATATGACTTGGTCTCTAAACTTAAAATGTCACTACTGGGAGTGATTCGAAGATGAGCTTAAAGTTGCCGTGGCTACGAAGCTTAACCATATCACACTTAATTACCTAGCAACGGGAATCATGGATCTCCCGAAACGATGGAATGCAGTCATTCAACAAAGGGGATACTTCTTTGAAGGTTTGGTAATAAGGTTATTATTGGTACTTTTTTTGTATAACGATTATCAGAACTTACTATGAGGCAAGGGCGGATCACTCTAATGACAATAGTCGAAAGAGAGCCAAAATCGAACATCTCAGATTTTATGTCTGTCCTAGTTTTCTGCAAATTTGATGAAGATCCATTCAGAAATAACATTTTCCCCATTACTATGTTTATGGGAGACTAAAGGGCAAGTAACTCATGTGTATAGACCGATCTGCTCCAAAAACCAAACTCGTCCAAGATATTATGTCTGTCCTCATTTCCTGAAAGTCTGATGAAGATTCGTTCAAAAATGAAATCGTTATCTTCCGGACAAAAGTTTCCAATCTATGAGGCCTCAAGAACGATATAACTCTCATGTCAATAGTCGAGACTTGTCCGATATTTTATGCCTGTCCTCACTGTCTACAAATTTGATGAAGATTCGATTAAAAACGAAGTCGCTATCATCCGGACAACATTTTCCCCATTATATGTATAAGAGACTAAGGGGCCAGTAACTCTCATGAGAAAAGTCCGATCTGTCCAGAAATTTACTTCGTCCAAGATTTTTTGGCTGTCCTCATGTCCTGCAAAAAAAAAAGGTAAGAGAAAAGTCCAGGGAGTGCCACAATCACAAACCGCAGCCCTTCCCAGACCCCAAGAGGAAGAGGAAACTGACAAATCCAAACAAGCACAAATCGAAAAAACGTACGAAAAGCACTAAGATTAGCTTTCTCTTCCCCAAGCGAGGTAATCGCAATACTAAAAGGACTGAAAAACACAAGAACAAAATGACACACGGAAAGACATACAGCAAATCGCCTCGTAGAATAAACCACAAAGCAACAAAGAGTTAGACTAACACCGGGACAACCGCCTTAGAACTATAAATTAGTATCATGAGGAAGAGGAATACGAAAGGTGATTGTAAAGTGCAAACTCTGGCAAATCTGATGACGATCAAAAATGAAATTATCCTCTGGACAACATTTTCCGAAGTCCATGGGGCCCTCAAGGGCGGATACTCGGATGCAAATAGTCGAAAGTCGGCTAAAATCGAACGTCCGAGATTTTATGCTTGCCCTTCTTATCTGCAAATTTGATGAAGATCCGATAAGAAAAAAAAAGTCGCTATCATCCGAACACCATTTTCCCCATTATATGTCTGTAGGAGACTAAAGGGCAAGTAACTCTCATACGAATAGTCCGATCTGCCTCAAAATTGAAGTCCCAGATTAAATGGATGTCTTACCTGCAAGTCTGATTAAGATTCGATCAAAAAAGAAATTGGTGAAATTGCATGTGACAGAACATGGAACGATAAGTATTAGTAAAAGGCCTAATTACAATTATCGAATCAACTGCCTTCCAACTCACAAATTCAGGTAATGTGCTTTTTCAATTACACAAACTGTGAATCAAGAGGAATATGTATACAAAATTCCATTCCAGTCTGCAAATCAAGTCCAGCCCAAATGGTTGCAAATCCAGCACAGATAAATCAGTATATTGTCTCTCAAACGGCAAATCAAGCATAACTTGTATATCAAACGCCTTTGACAAATCAGTGATATCAAATTTCAGTGCAACCTGTCAGTCAAATGATATCTCCCTATCAGGCAACTTCAAATCGGTTAAAGTGATTCAGTTATGGCTGCTTGTCCTACACAAAACAAAGCACAAGTCTACCAAACAGCAGATCAGGATTCAGCTGCATGTAAAATGGGACTTTCTGAGTTATACGTAAGGTTCACAATGAACTCAGAACCCATTTTAACCACAGATAATGGTTGTTAAAATATTCAGTCGATAGGACATGAGCTGCTGAATATCAAGTTAATCAATATTATCATTGAAGGGACAAAGTAAGAAAGAGATCAAACAATTATAAGCCCTTTGCACATATAAGCAAGGTACCAGCTTTGCTAATGACTGTTAAATCACATTGTACAATTATAAGTAGTTTATGTAAATTGTTTCGCAAAGCTATCGAAGGGTTGACGTCTACTATGATACTTTTCGTTTCTTTCTTTTATGTGCCGATGGCTTATCGATCTTAGATTTGCTCGTCTATTGCCTTATTGATGATGTGGTTATCACCAAATTAAATGTATTTGTATGCAATTATTCCAGAATTGGAACCAAGCTACTCTGTCAGAACTTGTGTTCTTCTAAACTCTTTAGCAATTTTCTAAATTGTTACTGTCGAGACTGTCAGATACAGAGCCGCACGTGCTTCAACAAACTACATGATTATGTTTATATTTGACAAAACTACTCCATCTTCTGTTCGTGATTATGTATAATCTCATCGGCTCTTACTGACCAGAGACTTTGGATTTATGGATGTATTTACTTGTCTGTATTTAAAATGTCAATTTAGTGCTAAAGTTTGTTTTTCTGGGACATATATACAAATATGATATGTTACAGGTGAAAATTCGCCCGATCTGTATTCGAACCCTCTACTGCGTCGCTATAAAAACCGGCTTGCAAAGCCGGTGAAAAATATATTAAAGACATATACAAATTGACGTTAAAGGCTCCATATTCCTCAAAAGTACACATTTTATCTTTCAAGAAATGTTTAATTAATTGATATATGACATTAATGCAATCATAAAATGTGGCAACTGACAGCCTGTAAAATTTCAGTTACTGTCTCGTTCTTGAAATGAAACGAATTTTTATCATATCTCTGATTTAATGTTGCCTACATAAATTCAGAGATACGATAAAAAAATTCATATTTGATCCAGTTCAAAAACGGGACTAACTGAAATTTTACAGGCTATCAGATGCCACATTTTATGATCGTATTAATATCAATTTAAACCTTCCTATGTCTATTTTGAGGAATATGGAGCCTTTAAGTATGATAAAACAGTGCAAACCGACACCAAGATTTCCAAACCATTGTTTGGCAGAGTTGATAAATAGAAAGTGTGTGTGTGTCTGTGTGTGTGTCTGTGTGTGTGTTTTCATTGTTCACAATGAACACAACGTGTTAGTGTGGCAGTGTAAAACGTCTTTCCGTATGTAACTATTCTTGTCCTTTATGAGCATTTTAGATTTTCTGAGCAATCTAAGTCAGAATCAGAAAAGTGCGTGTGTGTTCAGTGCGCTCAAATCTTTTTACTGCGTGAACATAAAACCAGATTTCCGTATTTGTAATTTAAATTCTTCATCAGACTTTTCAGACTAATTAGGATGACCTTAACTGTCGTTCACTTACCAACGTTCATTAACTAGCTTATATTAAACCATTGGGCACATAATATTCAACACTCAGAAATCTTTTCATTAATGTATACGAAACAAGATTTGAAATAGAACCTATAGGAATCTATAAACCGTAACTATTACAAAGCTGCTACATTATATCGTAAGCTAGTGTGTGCGCACTTACATGTGTTTACGTCAAGGTCAGGATCATCAGCAATCTCTGTCTCACTGATATCGGAAGCATAGTCTTTGATATGTCTGGTACCAATTGGCTTACCACCTTCAGTTACGACAACGTCTTTACCAAATATTTTCTGAAACAAAGATAAATTTTGAAAAAGAACACCTAAATGATATCACGACTATTTGACATATCAAGCACGTAAGACGCTTTTGCTGATGCAAGTCATTTACTATCTAATCACCATCCGCTTCAGAAGTATACCTAATGTACGCATTTAACTTGTATATTATGTCCATATTACATAAATGATTTGCAGCTTTCGCCACGCCCGTCTTTTTCACCCTTAAAGATGAGCATAGAAAAAGGTTATTTTATTTTCTGGCCAAAATCTTACGATTGTAATAATGACACGTCAGATTAAGTGCTTACATTCATGTATTTATTTTATATCTGAGGGTTGAGCGTTTATTGCCAGAACGTCCATACAACAAAATGGATATCATTTCTTACTTTTGTTGCTTTGTTGCTAAGAAATGTCTAATTCTAAGTCTAATTCGATCAAATTTTCAGCGGCGCGGCTCCATGTTTCTGCTGACAAATTTTGATATTCCCTGAAAGACTTTAAATGCAATAATGTTAAACATTGTTTGTTGATGAACACGCGGCTAAATTAAAGAAGAACATTTGTAAAACATGACTTCGCTTAAAAATGTAAAGATTTCCGAAAGAAACCTCAGAAATCAACTCATTTTTATGATGCATGTCGTATACCGGGTACTGCACCATGCATTTAATTTTTTTTAACCACCCTTCCTCCGTAAAATGGTTTGTTTCTTGAACAGTTGGAAGCAGATTATTAAAACCATTTTGCGGTAAGGGCTGATAGAACTGATAGAACTTTCTTTTGAGAGAAATATTTGTGTAAGAGTTGAAAAAAATGGAAATAACATTTTTCCTTGACCGGGGATCCGAACCCGGGCCGTCTGCGTGACAGGCCAACACTCTACCACGTTGCTATAAAAGCCGTACCGTAAGGCAGTACAAGTGTGTTTATATACCTTGACCCGGTGACATTCTCCTCCAACTTGAAATTCGTCCCTGAATTTCTAGGAGTCCGAGCATCACGTGAAATTAGACTCAAGCACACATATGGGTTATTTATGGTGGTCGCCAAATGTAACAATTGTAAAAATGGAAATAATTTTCCCTGACCAGGGATCGAACCCGGGCCGTCTGCGTGACAGGCCAACACTCTACCACGTTGCTATAAAAGCCGTACCGTAAGGCAGTACAAGTGTGTTTATATACCTTGACCCGGTGACATTCTCTTCCTCCAACTTGAAATTCGTCCCTGAATTTCTAGGAGTCCGAGCATCACGTGAAATTAGACTCAAGCACACATATGGGTTATTTATGGTGGTCGCCTAATGTAACAGTTGTAAAAATGGAAATAACATTTTTCCCTGACCAGGGATCGAACCCGGGCCGTCTGCGTGACAGGCCAACACTCTACCACGTTGCTATAAAAGCCGGCTTGTACCGCAAGGCAGTACAAGTGTGTTATATACCTAGACCCGGTGACACTAAATAAGAGATATTCTCAAAATTAAACACGGTTGCGTTATAACTTTGGCTCAGTATATGAACTCACAAAATAAAGTTGCTTACCTTAAGTTTTTTTGCAATTTCTTGTGCTGATAATGTTGGGTCGATACCAAGAGATTTCAACTCTTCCGCAGATATATTGTTGAGATCGATTTTTTTTTTCGTTAAAACTACATTGCCATTTTTGTCGACTTCGAAATATGTGTTGTCCTCTGAAATTTGAATATAAGACACACAGTACAGTACTTCTCCAAATGTTAAAATGCACTTTCCTTGCTCACATGCAGCAAATACACATTTTGTCAACATTTCAATATCTGTATGTTCTGATTCTTGTAAAGGATTTTGCTGCAAAACATACTGAGCGATGAGTAGGGTTGATCCTCTGAGTCCTCTTTAACATTGTCTGGTACGAGTTTGAGCACATCAGTGCCGACCTATTGTAAATTTTTCAGCTCCTTAAAAGCATTATTAATAAGAGTACCACGATTTATACAATTAGTGTCATTGCTGTTTTTGCTTGCTTGATTTAACATGTTTTACGGCCCAGTCAGCTCGCTAGGGTCATGTCGAGCCGATCAGTTTACCAAACCACACTTTTTCCTGGACAGGCTTAGTCCTCTAAGCGGTAAACCAGTATTAGTGCACATTCGTGACCCAGAAACTGACAACTGCCCTTCTTGAATCAGCGGAAGGGAGAGAATGGCCAAAGACGAATGTTGCCGCAACAGGCAAGGATCGAATCCGTGACCAGTCGGATGCGCATCCGATAGCCATCGAGGCCGGCCTGTTTTGCTTGATGCAACCATGGTCATATAAGCATAATTGCTTGCCAGAAGACCAAATGGGACCAAATTCTTACATGAAATTGCAAACCTGTGACTTTGCCTTAAACTATATTGAGGGAAATAAATTTAGCAATATTTTACATATTATGTAGGGCAAAACAAAGTCGTGACAAAAGAAAAAGTGTATTTACTTCTTCAGCCAAAGTAAAAGATTTTTTTATCAAGTCTTTCTCTTAACTTGTCAACGGCATTGTGAAGCCATTTAGCATACGATGGCTTAATGACTAACAGCTTCAAAGTCCACAGCTCTTACGAATTTTAGCCAATTTGTCAAGTCCGGCATTTTGAATCATAATAACTCAAAATCTTTTATCGACACCAAGAACAATGCAATGTGGAAAACAGTTAAAAATCACTATGTATGACTTGTAAACCACCGAGTAGAACCCGCATACATAAGAAACACAGAGCTACGTTAGAAATCTCAGATTTTTGTCGGAAATCGAAAATCCGCCAAAGGTAAAACAAAAGTCAAGATTTGCTGCTGCCAAATTTAAAAGTTTTACAGTATACAACTGGAAAACAAAGTGAGAGTTGTCATGTGACACTCAACCTTGCCCTAAGTCTACAATCCTAACAAGTATGATAAAATTTTTTCAAACTGAGTTATATACAAAAACCGAAACTAGTCCGTATAAAAGGATAAATAACAGGATAATAAAATGCACGAGAGTATTTTATACGTAACACTCTTATTTTCTTACTTACCAAGTATCATTAAAATATTTCAAACAGTTTCTGAGTTATAAACTGAAAACAAATATAATCCATTAAAAGGGGGGAGATACTGAAAAAAAGCGTGAGAGTTGTTACCGTATTCTGTAATCCTATAAAGTATTCTAAGAATCTTTTGAATGGTACTGCGTTATGGACTGAAAACAAAAAAAAAATCTATATAAAATATATAAAAGGGGATATTACCGGAATATAACAGGCATGAGAGTTGTCATTCTGACACTCCATCTTAACCTATTCTATAATCCTGCATTAAAGTATCATTAAAATATTTCTGAAGGATGGGAACGCAAAAATCAGTATTTAAAGGAAAACAAAAAGCCATATTATATAATCCTACCAAGCATCATAGAAATTCTTCAAATGACTAACCAGAACCAATGGAAGAAAGAGAAGAAACGGAAACAAAAAGAGGCTCAAAGAGGGACACAACAGTAAAAAAAAAGTCAAACTGAAAATCATCCTCGGCAAGGGTTTGAAATTTTTTTTCCGAAACCAAGCTCACATGATAAAATCAAACTCGCGCAAGAAACGTTACTTGGACTTAAGGAATAATTTTATTTGAATATCCATAAAAATGTTGAGTCTATGCAGGATACACAGTTGCCATTTTTTAATAAAAAAAAACAATAAACATTTGTTTCTCCAAGTGCCCTTGATTTAGGACATTGAAGCTGTTACTCCAAGCCAATTCAAAACCTCTACAGCAAGATCTCAAAAGAGGCAATGGAATCACTACGTTCTCTCAGTCGGGATGATTCAGTTGTAATCAAGAAAGCTGACAAATCAAATGTTCATCTGGCGATAAGTTGCTGACACTCTATTCTTGTTTTAAGTAGTATTTACAGGCTTCTACACCATACTCATGGGTAATGTTGGTATATAAGGAGTTAATATCAAGCAATCAAAGTTTTGACAGGAATTGATTTTGACAAAACAGATTATATAAAGGAGGTCGAACGCCAGCACGAATGGATGAAACCATTTCAAAAATAGTTGAACAAAACAAAATTAACAGTATTAACAAGATCAGTGAAACAGTGCTACAGAGCGTAATTTTGATCCTATTCCATGTAATGTTTCCACCCTGCAATTTTATGTATTACCAAAAATACATAAACCCTACCAGTTGGCTATCCAGGTCCTCCAATTTCAAAGAACATTGATTACGTTTTGCAACTGTACTTGAAAACTCTTCCATCGTTTGTAAAAGACACTACAGACTTTGGTTGCAAAATAAAATCAATTTATCACATGACCGCCAGTGAAATATTCAGTGAAATAACCCATGTCAGTAAACATCATATAACCACACGTGTTATAACACCTGCAAGGCTTCCCATTGGTTAGCCTAATTACCCTCATTAATATTCATATTACTCTGCTTATTGATAGCAACCAAGATGGTGTCCGCGTTCGCCGATACAACTTCTAGTTTTGAAACAGATCCTGCCTTCAATTTTGAGATGATTTTGAGATGAACGATAAATGTCAGATCCATGGAAGGGGAAGACAAAAAACAATCACAGTGTGAATAAGACAGATACCAGAAATACTCATGGCGGTTAAAATTCGATGTTTTCCGGCAACATATTTGTAGGCACTGTCAACATCGATGTCGTCAAACAGTCAATGAAAAAAAAAATCACCTCCTCCAAAAAAGCATTGGAGGATAACATGAGTCCGACAGTCAATAAATGTGTCAAATTAAAATCCAAACTACAGTTAAAATGTTCTTGAAATCTGTCATTTACTTTGGTGTATCAACCACCATATAAACTGTATTGATCTGTATTGACCTTTAAATACGACAGCTGGCATAGGGGATTTCCCTACTGATTCTCAGTGACATATCGACTCGCTAAAGCCTCTGTCACACCAAGCCGCGTTTCCACTGCGTTGGCACGGAGTTGTTTAATTTTCCGGAGCGCCGTGAGATCGCAAGAAAACCCTGATATTTTTTCATGAAAAAGGGCCTGTCACGGCGTCCTGATAGCGACCATGGCGTTGCTACGGAGCTCGCATGGCGTTCTATCGCGTTCCTATGGAGTTCTTGTTGGCGATTCTCTGCGCTCTCACGACCCTTTCACTGCGCTTTCACGGCGCTCACAATGCATGCACTGCGCTTTCACGGCGTTTGCACTGCGCTGACGGCGTGTTGAAGACGTTCGTTTGCATAACAGAACGAAGTAAGTCTTCGTCAGTTGTATGTTTGTTCACGAAGCTGAAACCATACCATTTTGGAACTGCTGGACCTGCATATAGGTATTACGTCGGACATAGTGAAAGGAATGCTTATTTGCACATCTCGTTTTTATAGTATTTTGTTTGCTTTTGTCATAATTTTTTGCATATGTTATTTTTTAATCTATTTTGTTTGCTTTTGTCATACAAACGCCGATGGGTGCGGTTAAAGATCCAAGGGAGCGCAATTATCGCCATGACAACTTCTTACAGTCGTTGTAACAGCGCAGTAAAATAAATGGCACTCAGTATAAGCGCCGTAGACGCGTCGTATAAGCGCGTTAAAGACGCAGTGACGTCTCTAAGAACGTCATACAATCTCCGTGCAAACGCCACGCTGTGGTGACCTTACGGCAACCCCACTGCGCTCTTATTAGAACGCCGAGCGACGGCGTTTGTTTTGAGCATGCTCAAAGTGCGCGCCGTCGCTCGACGTTCAATGCGATCCCACAGCGTCTACTGGCGATGCCACTGCGTTGCTGCGGTGATGCTTGCGATCGTACTGCGCGCACCTCGGCGTTCTGCATTTGTCTTGGACGCCGTGGGATCGCCGTGAGAACGCTGCTCTGGTGTGACAGGGGTTTAAATGACGTTGAAGGGAATATTTATTTTTAAATTCATTTATTCAAATGAAATATATATTAGCTCAAATTAAAATCATCATTAATTCCTACAGTTTAATTAAGTAATAAATGGCATATTCATCTTGTTTCTAATTATTTTCAGTACTTATCAAATAATATGCGAATTATATTTTTTTTTTGCGTAGTACTATTGAATCCTTTGTTTAGCTATGGAAAGCCGTTATCTTAATATTTTTTTTGTTATCGGAAGGGCCATGTGATAAACAGAATCTTACATTCGTGGTCATTTAATATGAAATTTATGAAACTCGTTGGGTAATTCGGTATTTTGCTCGCCAAGGCTCGCAAAATATCCTGAAATTATCTAAGCTCGTTTCATAAATTTCATATTAAATGACCACTCATGTAAAATCCTCTATATGTAGTCCGTGCGAATATGAAAATATCTGCGCACTTATCATCTTGTAGAGATTGATGCGCACAGACTTAATTAATTTACGATTCGTTCTGGGACACTGCTGTTGTTTCCATGATACATGCTACTATAGGGCCTATTATTTATGGAGACATTTGTATCATTTACCATTCAGGTATTTTGGATCCAAATAGCATTTTTATGCATATAACGTTCAATAACGTCAACGTCTTGGCGCTTTTAACATTATTTCCTGCCGACGTCGACGTCATTTGGCGCTTTTACAGCATTTCCTTTTCTTGTTGAATACTGTCTGGAATATATCCCAAACATGTTAGAGTAATACAGCTGTGTTGATTTTGATTTTACTTCACCAAATAACTACATGAAAGATTTGCATATCGTTGATTTGAGAATGTCATTTGACTGACATCATATCAAACTTTTTATCCGATAGATCGTTTAGAATTCGAAAGGCTCTACATTATCAGAGATTTAAGATCAAGAACGTAATATATATACATACATATAGGGAGAAATATGAAATACCACTGGGCTGAGTGAGGTTTCGAACCCACGCCGGCTACGACGGCAGCGCCTAGCCCTTCAGAGTCAGGAGTCATAACCATTGCACCACTACGCTTATTAAAAAACAAGTTTCATGGAACAGTATTATGCTTGATTTCTCTGAATGACCCGTCGGATAGGGTATATTTTTTGGTGCGCTAGCGCACTCATTATATACAAGGAACTCTCTGGATTCATAGGATACTGAAGCCTGAAAATATTATTATCTTAAATTATCTTATCTTATCTTAAATTAAATCTTAAATTATATATATATAAGTTAACAAAAACATAGAAGGGTCTGGAAATTAATTATTTCCATAAATAGCAATTCTGATCCCCCGCGCCCCACGTCCCCTGCCCCCCACCTCGCCCCCTAATGTAAAACGCCTTCTTGTTCAGTCCATCTGGTATAGTCTGTAAATCCACTATTTCTCTTTTATCTATCTATAGTTGCTCTCGAGTCATTTAATATCTTTTCTAATATATAATCACTCCCATATCGTCTATCCTACGGCCATTCTCTGAAAAATGTCTCCGCACTGCATTATCTCTTTTATGCCTAACATCTTTTCTTTATTTATGTCACTCAGCTGCCTTTCTGTCTCTCACACATATAACGTCCTACTGCATCCCATATATCACATTTTTTGTAAGGCATCCCTGGAATTTTTGCATCTTGAAATGTTTGCTTCCATCTGTGGCAGATATTTCTTCATTCCTCATCTAACTACCGACTGTGCACCCTTTTTTGTCACAGTTTCTTTTTTTTTTTGTAACCTTCATTATCTTGTTCAGTTTCTCGTGAACAAGAACATCCTGTATATTCCCGTCTCTTCTGAATGAGACTAAAGGTGCTGATTCAAATGCCTCCTTCAACCTTCCAGAACTATACAGGGTAGGAAGGTGTTTATATGGTATCGTGTGCAAATCCGGTAACTGGCGATTGCAGTGGCACTCTGTGATGTTTTACTGATGAGGGAGCATTTGCGAATCCGAACACACAGTTGTAATTTTAAGCTAAATAAGAATTAAAGGACGAGGCTGCAATGGATATTTTTGTTTGTATGCCGGTTATTGGAAATGGACCGTTGAGTCTTGTCAGTGTTTGTTCCTCATCTTTAGGTGCCTCGGAAAAGTTGTGCTTCATGATTCTGGGTTCTCCTGGGTAACTATTTATACGAGTATCAATGATTAATGTACATATGTAAAACTCAGATGACAAATAAAAATAAATAGTTGCCTGTATACTTATTTTTGCCTCTCAGTATATATAAATTGACTTTTCATCACTATGATGAAAAACATAAATGAGGGCACGATCGTATATAAGCCGAAATTCAGGTCCAAAGATAACCTAATCACTAGTAGTAATACCTCGTAAGAACAACCATTTACACATAATTCGCAACAATTTCCAAGAAATTCTATCAAAGATGAAGGAAATGACATTTACGGAAACGAATAAGACAACTTTTGCTTATGAGTAGCTTCCCGTTAGAAGTGCATTTTGGACAAAGAAACTTACATTTATGCATTTGTATTGCATTCAGTCGATAGAAGGATAAAATGCTGTAAGAACATGTTTCAACTTCAAATGCAAAACAGAGTACACTGTCAAATTTTTTATACAAGGACAGGACGTTTTAGTTTCGTTCCTCTTCTGGACGGAATGCACTGAATTTCTTTGGGACATTGACATTTTTCTGTTATGTAAACGGTTTTAGGAGATTTCATCTGTTTGTGGTACAAGGAGGCAACACTTTTTCGAAAATTCAAGTGAAAACGACCAACGTCACTTCAGATATAGACTCTTTAAATTCCCTATATTTTTCATTCAAATGGAGATAATTTGAGACGGGAAGAAATTCAAATTCAGCTTGACGTCATTTGGTGGGGATTTCGAATTATATAACGTTGTGGTTTTACTCACAGATATTTGTGCAAGACACTTATGAAAAAAAGTAAAATGACATTTTTTTTTATACAAAGCGAGTTATGAGTTGAAATGCTGTTTTTAATAAAGGGTTCATAACTCCATAATGTATGGCTGCGCCTTTGTGATTTTCAAAGACAGACGTTTGACAAAAATGACCATGAAAACATTTTAACGAAAAAAGCACAACACGAGCCGGTACTCAAAACTACTTTTATCGCCTTTTGTATCGATACACTACATTTAATTAGGCCGCAGAATTAAATATTTTTGGTTTCGTTTGAACAATCTTCGCATATTATCATTTAGCTACCATATGCTATTTAGGTAACAAGATTGAATCTTTAGAAAACAAGATATTATCGTGAGGTATGAGATATTGAGACCACAATTTCTCCAACCTTTGCCTGTTATGAGATTATTTCTGATTAATTTATTATGAGATAGGCTTTTTGCCCATGTAAGAAACCTATCTCACATGACTACGCTCCACTTAAAAGTGAGCGAAAAAGAATCCATCATGAGCTAGTCCATGCAGGATAGGGAAATCTCGGTCTCTCTAGCCTTTATGTAAGTTATTGGCTGTTAAGCAGCCCCCCCCCCTCCCGCCCCACCTACCCCCGACCCCCCCATGTGAAATGTAACATTGAAAATAAAAATCATTTTTACATAAAATCACATCGAATGCAGCCTAGAAAGTGTACAAATTAAGTGAATTCTTATTTTAGCATTATATCTTAGTAATATGAGATAAAAAGGTGCATTAAAACATGTCTCTGTCATATCATTCTGCCTATAGTAACGTAGGTAACATAAAAATATCTCCATATTGTGGGCTTTTGGTGGTTTTCTGTATGGTAATCTTCACCAGTATTTAGTTAATCTTCATCAGTATTTAGTGCATCTGTTTTTGTATTATTTAGAAGTTTTTGTAACCATATCCGAAACTGCAAATTTAATGCCGATATTCTCTGTCAGTTATAACATACATTTTATACTGTTAACAGTAGTTGCTATCTGCATCTAGGCCACTTTTACATAAAATACTGAATACTGTCCTGAACGTTTCAATTTCTTGCAAATGCTCATAATTTCTTTACGTTTAAATAAAATATCTACAGATGAATTATATGTCAGACCCTCACATGACTTTGCTTAGTAATTTTTTAGTGGTAACATTTGTAACATTTCAATGTCTTAATTTTAAGGGATCTTTCTCTCTGTAAAGGTCTTTACCTATACTTTTATCTCTTGAATTAATACTTGGTTTTAAAATAAGATTTTTCAGAATAAAAGGATAAAAATGACACTTTCACCTTATTTATTCTGTTACATTATCAGGTGTATTACGTAGTTAATTTATTTATCTGCAGGCTAAACCAATGCATATCAATTCAAGAATTTTATCGATAAGAATATCAAAATTATAGCTTGCTACACTAATTTTTGTTCATGATCTTTATTTATGACCTTCAAATCTATTTAAAAACATGGCGCATTATGCAGTTGACCACAAAGTCTTTCTGTTATATGTTTAATCTATGTAACATACACTATTATTTCTAATTAAACAATATTGGTATAAGCATTGTCTCATGCCAAAAAGTGCATGTATCAGAGTAGCATTTACAGGATCAAAACGAAATGTTTATCACTATCATAACCTGCCGCAGGACACATAGGGCCTGTGAATACAGCGATGACTAATCTTTCCTGTGTGCTCAATGAATAGCAAAGGACCTCAGCTTTCTTCATGCAGACTGCAAAGACTAATCAGACTGAGCGGATAAGTAGGCTGATCTGAGTCTTCGCCAGGTGCACAAGTCAATTGCTACTTTTGTCATACTGCGGCTTAAGATAACAAAGTTAGTCATATAACACTTTGCCTTACGGTAATATGATTTCTCCCAAATAAACAGTGTTCCTTTATCTCTTAAATATACAGAATACAGAAGAAAGATAAGTGCGTAACATAAGGCAAATTTAGAAACATACATATCACAATGAAATAAAGTATATATTAAAGCAGTTCAGTGACTTTAATACCTTAAAGAGATTGACTCCACTCTTATGTTGAAAACAAAAAAAAAGGTATGTTACTTAATTTTCATCTGTTAGTTTCCTATTATAACATAAACTACCAGGGCCTAGCTAAAACGCAAAAAAAAACAAAAAAAAACAAAAAAAAAAAAAAAACAGATCAGTATTGTTGGATATAATTAGCTGTAGTCAGCATTACATATGACGTTGAAATTAACTCTGTGAAAGGACCTAGAAAAGCTATTCTAGAATATGCATTCTGAGCAGTAGGTTGTATTCTAAGCACCAGAATATGTCTCAAGTATGTAAATGTAGACTGATCAGTCTCTGGGTAGAAAGAATACGGCCTTATAGAACATAGTACTTTAATAATAGTCATGAAAAATCGTTTTATTTTGGAGATATGCCAGGTGTCTGATTAAGAATAGCATTTACAGTTGTGTTATATACGTTACCAGACATATTAGATAAATGATAATGTCTGTTAATGGCATTTTATATTGGTAGTAAACTGTTCACAACAGAATCATTGACCGTCAGCAGGTACTAGGTCATTTTCATTTCTGAAATTGCAGTGGAAATACCTTATCATATCTTGGCATCAAAACAATCAAGAAATTAATGGTCTATCAGGAGTAGGGACAGAAAGTTATATCTCATTATAGTTTCTTGGCAGCTAAATCTAATTCAGACCCTGGCGTAAGCCATATAAGGCTCGGAGACACATCCAATCCTATCAATTATTTTATACTATCACCATTCTGACAATCAAGTACATGTTTTTAAGGTTCATTATACATGTAAAGTAACAAAGAGAATGGAAATCGTAAAGCTTAATTTCTTATTACCTATATCACTAATAAGTTATAACAAGACTTTTGTATAATTTTATATCTAAAATGCTTTTCTTATCACTATAAAGATGATTATTTATTTAATGTGTTTGTCATCAAATTATATTATGTATGACTGACCTATATTGTTTTTACATGGTATGTGATTCACGATAAGCAGATTTTATTCTTCCAGCCAGCATAAAATGTTTAGGCTGTTTAAAGCAACTATCGTTCCCTTTTTCATTTGCTTAGTCAAGCTGGTTTGTTTTAATGTCGATGTACAAACGAGGACAAATAGTGTTTATCTATTTTTAGATTAAATTTCTAGTCACTGGCTGGTCATAATCGTCCAAAACATTGTATCAGGAAACATATATATGAGTTTTATGACTTTTAGTAAGTAACAGTTATAAAACAAGTCATTGACAGCTCAACATATCCACATGCATTGGTAGAAAATAGCATGCTAGTAAGAAAGAATATGGATACTTTAGTATTAACACCAAATTATTTTCATTGTTTTGAGGATAAATCATAAAAAAAGAAAGAAAAAAAATGCTCAAAATGCAGAATGTTTATTTTCTCATGCGATTATACAAACATGATGTCATTAGTGACACCCCGGTTATTTTCCGCATTTAAGGAAGAGTTTAACATGATTTTTTTTTTAAATTTCGCGTGCAAACTGTGTTTCAAATAAACCTTCTCCCGTTTCTTATAGCCCATAAGAAGGTAAACAGAAATGTGTTAACACAAAAAAAATGTTCGATTTTTCATCCAATATGGACCTGTAAGGAAACGTTTGATTGCAAATTTTATGATACCATTTTGAATGACAAATTTTTAATTTTACCAGACATCTTTTGGGCGTTTGTGCTTATTGTTTTTTAATAAAAAAATATTTGTATAGGACCCCGTATTGTACTTACGCAAGTCTTAAACATGCATGTTCGGGGGAATCGCCGCGCATTTCTTCATGTCCATAATTTCAAAACCTTTGCTGACGAACTATACTTTGTAAGAATGTATGAAGCAAACTAAAATGTTTATCAAAATCATAAAACACTCCAAATGCGACAATCAGTGCTAATTCAGACATCAACTGTACAGATTAATGTATCGCGAGTATGGTCTATTTTACCTGTTAGTAAAAATTCATGTGTACTATACGTTTAATTGTGCTTGGCAAAATTCTAAACCAGTTTCATGCAAATGCGTTTCTCCAAAATTAAAATTGTTTCGCATTGCTATACAGCTGTTTTGTATGAACTTGGATATATCCAAACTATATACAAAAATGCAACCGTATATCTTTCAGATGCTAGGGTTACGTTTTTTGCAAAGTACAGGAATTGAGAAACCCAACTATTTAGTTACGGTAATCATATATTCATTTCAAAAATTACGCTTGATATGCTCCTACCCGTCCATCAGATTTTGTTATCTACATGTCCAAAAGATGTTTGGTCTTCGGCCATCTATTCAAACTGACTGCTTTATCCACAGAAACGCTCCAGTTTTCTCAGGCATGTTACTAGACTAAAAAAACAAAACAAACTGCTGTGGGCTGTGGAAAACGATCTTTTTGTTAATTGTTATGTAGTTTGGGTAACAGAGCTCCCACTTTTTCCCTTTGGTGTTGGGGGCTTGATGTGGATCTGATTGTATCAAGTTCTCTTATTTACTATTTGCATCGTATGTCGAAAACTTATCGCGCATCAAAGGGATTCATTGAACTTTTTTAGGAGAGATTTCTTTAGTGACGCATAACCATTTGTTTCGTCAATACATTGCACATCCATTAAACTTCTTTGGCAGCGCTTTCTTTAGTGACGCACAAAAAATTGCACCGTCAATTTATCGCCTATCGCCCTTCTGTTGAACTTCCTTAGCAGCGCATTGCCTATCGCCAATCCATTAAACTTTCTTTAGTGACACACAAGGATTTCCTTCATCCTGAATGGATGAAGCTGAATGAATGATTGCCTATCGCCGATCCATTAAAACCTTTCATCAATGGTGTATTGCCTGTCAAGAAGCTGAAGGGCCCTATCTTTCAACAATGGACTTTTATTATCAATTCTACCTATATTTTGTCTATGCTTCCTATCAATAACTTTCCCATTTATTAGTACAATAAGTTTGGAATACTTTCAACAATTTCTCAGTACCAGTGAATCTAAAGCGAAAGTCAAACGCAGATGAGTGCTTGTCGGAAATAGCCAAATATACCATTGAATGCTTGTCGGACAAATATATCATTAATATGTAAAAAAATAAAATTTACTATGTATCAAAAATGGATATTTTCAAGCGCTATCGTAAGTAAACGTAAAGTACAAAGGATTTTATGGGGGAAAAAAGATACATTCTTACTTTAAATCCCATTTTTTCTGTAAACGTTGTATTTTCTTTTAGAATCGTTCACAACTTCAGTTACAAGAATGTCAACGGAAATATATCGTGTAAGCAAGTAATTTCATAAAAAATAAATTATTTGTTATACGAAGAATAGAACATGACGTGTACGGAATGTTGCAAAAGTTCGTAAAATAAAGTGTACGGAGAAAAGTTTTGCATTTATAAGAAAACTGGAGGTTGTGCGCGCGCACACACACACACACACACACACACACACACACACACACACAACAACAACAACAACAACAGCACGGTGTGAACCAAAACACTAATCCAAAAGCATATAAAAACTGCAGAGGAACCTGAGGATGTCAGTTCAGATGAAAACCACAATTTAGGTCACGGAGGTCCAAATTCAGGGTTTTCAGATCTTTAGGCTGGATCTGTCCTTTTCCAGTTTCACTGTACATAAAATGTAGAGTATATTTTAAGGGTATATATTTCATTGACTCGCTATCTGGAACATAATGAAATGAAAGTCGTTTTTACAGGGCGATTTATAATTTAGTATCAGAAAACTCTGTTAAGGTGGACAGTAACCTCGACACAATATGCGCTGCATCATATTCTAACTACAAGTCAAGTTTCAGCAACTGTAGGAGGTTAGTGGATCTATCTATCTATCTATCTATCTATCTATCTATCTATCTATCTATCTATCTATCTATCTATCTATCTATCTATCTATCTATCTATCTATTCAATAATGTAATCATTCGGGAAGCGAAATATTTTTCCGTGGTACTTAACATTTAGCACTCTTTGGGCTAGTTCAGCAGACGTCAAACAGATGATATGTGTCATTTTTTTTCCAGAAAATAACCCTAAATATTTTGGACAGACAGGCCTGAGCCGACAGTATTGACCCAGGCATCCGCTCGATTTATTTAATGATATACACACTTTGAAAGTGTATATAACGCAAAGTTTCAAAGTTAATTTCAAATTATGAAAGTTCCAAAGGAATATAATATTGTGATGAGTTAAACAGAAACAAATATACATTCTTTAATGGCAAAACTTACTGTAATCTCTAAATATTTAGGACAGACGGGCTGAGCGAACAGTATAGACCAAGATCAGACATCAGTGTCTACATGAAGAAACAGCTACACAATCCCCCAAAAAGTTCGTTCAAGCGGAGTAGTCGGAAACCCCAGAGCTTACTAGAATGCTGCCTATTATGCCCTCAGCGAATACTCTCATCAGACTAGGTGGATGTGCAGACTGATTTGAGTATGAATAGTTATTGCAATAATTTTAATGGGTCATACGAGAAGAGTGGGTAAATAAAACGTGTAAATATCCTCCGTACATTATTTCGGCTACAACCCGTACATAGCCATCTCCCAACTCCGTCCAAAAATCAATAGAAAAGCTTAACGCTCAAACAAGAAACGAATAACAGATATTGATACTTCCTTATAGAAGTATAAAACACAATTAATTTATGAAAATTGTACATACACAAATCAAATCCTGTTTTTCTCGAAAGCCCAAATGCCAAGCAGCAATAAAACATATAACGTCACACAGACAATAATAAACATATAAACCATTAAAAAACTTTATAATGTTCCTTATGTGGATTTGAGGACCATTAACCGACAAAAGAAGGCAAATAAAAGCTTACTCACTAGTTGTCGTAGCGTGTTTACTTACTTTCGTTCACTGGTAGGCTATTTCCGGTGGTGATGATAGACGGTGTATTAAGTACCGATCAATTTAACATCGGATTTGAAACAACCTAGTGAACCTACCCATGTTTTGTTTTTCCTCTGCTCTTCTTTTCCGCTCCCCTTTACTTAATACTGTAATAACATAACAATAAGGTCTAATGTGGAAAACTAACAAATACAAATACCCATACAAGCCAACGTATCTCTTATTTGAATCGCAGTTATTCGCCGTATATTTTTGTAATATCAAGGTTTGTAAGAAATGTACCTGAGAATCAAGACCCTAGCGAAACGTACAGTTTGATGCAAGATAATAAAGTTATAAATGCTATCGACATTGCTTTTATGGCCGCTGCCCTTATAATATTTAATGGCAATTTAATGGCACCGTAAGATATGCAAAACCTAAAGTAGTAAAAATCTCTCGGCTTGCCCAGTCAAAGTTTGCATGTATGTCTCGGTGAAAGTTTTATTTTGGATAGCCGTTTGGCCATTTCGTTTGGGAAGAAACTGTTCTTTTGGCTTTCTGCTTGTTGTGTTTTGATTGTGGTGCTGTACCCTTTGGTGTCTTGGAACGGAAGGTCATTTTCTGATCATGATACACAGAAGTTATAAGACGACTGATGTTTAACAAAATCCCTTGCAGAAAGTCTTAATGTTTTCCTGATTACATGGAGAGCTTTACACTCCTGACATTCATAGAAATAGAATAAATGTAAAAAAGATTGCCTTTGGACACACTACGGATGTCTCGGTTAAGCAGTAATGCAGTTTGCAAAACTGCTTATGCGCTCTAGCGTACACATGAGCAGCTCCATTTTCAAATATACCACAATAGGCCCAATGATCCAAAAGGAAATGAAATATAATCTGCACTGTGGAGATGTTCGGGAAGACATTCTACCGCCGCCACAAGGCACTAACACCAGCTGCAGTGTAGTAAAATAAATGTAAAAGTCATGAAATTTACGTGCTGATATCACAAGATGGGCCTTGCTTTGTTTACGTTACGTTGAGCGACGTAACGTTATCGCCCTGAACATAGCATTTTGGAACGTTATGATGACGTCAGAGGGTCATTGCGCAACTGGCGTCATCGTAAACAACTTTCTGAACTAGCCGCCATGTTGGTTTGCCGTCGCATTTGAAGAGTGGAATTTATATGGAGTTTGGAGCGTTTTCGTCACAATTTGCCGTAGCAAGAATAACGATCATCCATGGTTATTTCATTGCAATAACATTTGCCGGGTCCCTCGGAAGCACATGACATTGACGTTTTATCACAAACCCTAAAAGCACTCTCCAGAATCCATTTTACTACATTAAGCAAGCGCAGCTTGCGAAGGATAACAACGCTAAAAGTGGGTGGGGAAACAGCTGATGCAGTTTCCGTCAGTATTTCGTAGTCTGTATTGAGATATACATATCTTTATCGATTCCCACATATGGAAAAATTATCTTCATGTTTATGCCGGTGGTTTTCGCTTGAATTCGTCTGTTTGTCGGAAGCGCGTTTCATTTTCTCGTTTTTTTTACTTCCGTGTTTCGTTGGAGAACCATTTGGTGAGGAGAGTGACTGTACCGCATTAAATGATGACGTCATGAGATAAAAGCCGGCACGCGACCAGGTTCTTGCCGACGCTCAAAACAACAGCGGTGGCTTCCCTTTCAAAGCCGAAAATAGATCGCCGGCGCGTGAATGTAAAAAACACACTTTTTAAATTTATTATTTTATTTCAACGACTTTGATAATAATAATATTATGTATTTATACAATATTATTTTTAAATAACTCCAATACGTTTGTTTCATTTTATTGTCGGATATTTTTTATTTAAGCTTTTCGTATATGCGCGTCACTTATGACGTCATCAAATGGTTCACCAATGCAACACGGAAGTAAAATGAATTTTCGAAAGAAAGGCACATCACAAACACCTACTTCCTTTAAAACGAAAGTAACCCGTGCCGATATGAAGATTCGGAGTTACTGTACATGTCTATTTCCTCGAAGATAGAAATCAGCCAAGGTAAGTATAGAAATCTACCCAGTATATGGACCCCACCAATTTTAAGCGTTGTTATCCTTCGCAAGCTTCGCTTGCTTATGATAGTAAAAGTGGATTAGGAACGTTGTGAGTGCTTTGTTAGGGTTTGTGAAGAAAAGTCAACGTCCTGTGCTCGGAAGATAATTGAACATTCGGCCTAGCGGCCTCGTGTTCAAACAGCTTCCTCGGGACCCGGCAAATGTTAGTAATAAACCATGAGTGATCCCTATATTGTTGCAAGAAAATAAGATAACAAATGTATGTCTACTTAATTCAGGATACTGTGACCGTGAATATATGATATTGAAATACATATTTGTTCTTTCCAAGCATGTAATGCTAGCTTTAAATTTTTTGTTACTTTGAGATTTTTTGCCAGACACTAATATCATTCCAATTCTTTCGCAGAATGTGAGGCTATCCATCATACACGGTATAAAAGATTTTACTAGGTATTTTCGATATAGTGAGATATAAAAATTTTACAGTCATATTGGTAATATTTGAGGAGAAAAATGGTTTAAAATTTGGAATTTATCAAGAATTATACACCCAGAATGAAAACACAGGTGCATCATGTTGCCTTTTAATGTATTGCATCAAATGATATACATCATGAAAGAATCCTGCATCGTTAGGCTGTTTTAAATATCAGACTTTGTTACTGCAGGAAAATTTATGAATGAGACAAGAAAAGTGTTACAAAAACTTTAAAACACCTAACTTAAGACACCAAACTTATATATTTTTATCAAATTTAACATATGTAGATCAGTTCCAAATGACAATTACTTCCCAGTGAGCATGTTAAATTTTCACCATTTGCGCCTTTTTTTTATGAAAATGCCCTTAAAGTAGGTCGACAGCGCCACACAAGCCAAACAAGAGCTCCTCTGAGCGGCGCTATATGCCCATAGGGGTTCCAGTAGTAGATGGAAGTAGTAGACATTGTTTATCAGTAACAGGGATCATATTAGCAAACAAGAGGACCATAATGGTCCTGTATAACTTTTCTGAAAGCACCATATTGAGCTAATATCATACCATACCATACCAAAATCGGAGTTCTGTAGCGAACGTTTCTGTAGTCAACTTCATCGGCAGCAACGAACCCTAAACGTTTGAAAATTAATGAAGAACACCCCGATTTAATTTCAATTTATATCTGGAGAGTGCAGCAAGGGCGATCGAAACATGTGCAACCTCTGCCTCTGCAGAGAACGAAGATTGTCTGCTTTGCGGAATAAATCTCAGTTATACTATACGATTTATACCATTAGGTGCACTTTATAATTTATCACTGAGACTTTTAGTTTCTGTTTTGCTTGTGTTTTATCGTTTTGTGTTAATGAATGCAAGTGGTATATAAGAAGAGTGATGCCCCTGTTCTGATTGGTTGATTTTGTCAACCAACAAGCAGCATTCTAATTTTGAATAAACAATGTCATTGTTATGCTGATGATTTTTGCCAGATACACAAAGGTGATGCTAGTGAAAAAGGGTGGGTGTGCGTGAAAAAGTGCTTTTCTGCCAAGTATGACCAAACTGTGATTCTTTCACGGCGATTTTTCTATTTCTAAACAGAGAAACTGAATTTCATATATCAATGTGCGTAAACAGGCTGACAAACGCAAAAAGGGCAAAAAGGTACCCTTTTTTGCATTTGTGCTAACTGATAGGGACCCAAAGGCATGTAATAGTCATCTTTGTTTTCACAGTATTTTACCTTCGAAGTCAAAGAACAGATTGGTCTCTTTGGATATTGAGAGACTTGGTAATCCTGTCTTATATGCCATTTGTGACTGTTAATGAATGTTTTAGGAGGTAAGGTTGTGGCTGTTTCATGGCTTGTTTCATGGCAGTTGTTCAGGGTTCGTTTTACAATAGTAAATCAACCGTTTTGTTTTATCATTGTTCCTATTATTTCGGTCGAGAATGTTGTGAGCATGAACAGCTTCATTTATATCTTAATTCTGGGGCAATGATGGTGAATTGCTAAATGAATACGCATGCTTTCGAATAAAGCACATGGTGAGAGAGACAGTCAGACATAGACAGGCGGACAGAGGGAGAAAGATCTTTGTTAAAACAATAGTGCTCAATTAATATCTTATTACCTGATTGATTATCGGAATCGTCGGCAAACTGAAAAGAAGAAAATAAAACGGACAAACTAGTATGTTTAATAGCTCATTAATGTAAGATAAGTCAGACAATAATTTTGCGATGATTATTAAAATGTAATGAGAAATCATCCTTTTAGATGACAATATGTGCTAGGTAGGATTTTCCCTTTAGATGCATTTAATGCATTTATGGCAGTCTACCGTTTATCTGTTTTGGAAATAAAATCAAGTGATTTTATAATCTTTCTACTTTTGAAATACGACGAAATATGTCGATTTATTATATACAAAGTAATGAAATATAGAGAATTATTAATGAAATAAAATGCATATTTCGAAAAAAATATATTTTCACTAGTGAAAATATAAAACTTATATTTTCACTTCTCTGAGCAGTGAAAAATATAAGATCTGGAACTACTTTTTTTCTTATTTACATTAATGGTCAAAGGGAAGCGTGTTCAATACCTAAATTCATGTTCAATACCTAAACTGTTTCTTGTTTTATTAAATTGAACTAAATACAGTTGATTTCATTGCTCATATCCCTTAAAAAGACGCTTTTAGGCTGAAATATATCGGGGACTATTTTCTTTCGGAAGTCGATTTCCCGCTGTCATGCGGTTCTTTTATGTCACCGCCAAGGGACAAAACTGCGTGTCAGACTTCCCTTTGCAAATGCAAGATTTGCAGCTCTTCTATCGAAATCTTTTTATTATATACATCACGTATATAATAAAAAGAAAATTCAAATGTTTGTCGTGAATATGACTTTTATTTCATCTCGTGAAGTGAAAAAGTGTATATTTCATTCGTACCTTCGGCACTCATGAAATATACATTTTTTTCACTTCACGAGATGAAATAAAAGTCATAATCACTCCAAACATTTGAGTTTCCTCTATATATATGCTTCTGGAAAGCTGTGCTTCGTCACTGAAGCTTTTTCTGGGTATCTTCACTTATATTTTTCGTATGTTCTGTAGAAAAGCTGATTTCATTTAATTAATAACATACTATTATTATCTATATTAGCAATTCAGCAAAGTAGCGTATATTTCAGACGTAAATAAATCACCTTCAAGCAACTATTGATGTAACGTAAAACACAGTTTTGTTCCAGTTTGATGTAATCGCTTTCTCCATGTTAAAAATATTTACATGCGATCAACAGTCTTGGAAAACTTTTGGAATCACAACCGCTAAATTTATTTCTCTCAGTATACTGCACAGTTT
This sequence comes from Anodontia alba, assembly GCA_964016985.1. Taxonomy (NCBI): domain Eukaryota; kingdom Metazoa; phylum Mollusca; class Bivalvia; order Lucinida; family Lucinidae; genus Anodontia; species Anodontia alba. The sequence goes on from OZ024828.1 coordinate 42,834,990, forward strand.
CCGTAAGTTACTAAATGTACTTTGAAACTGGGAGTGAAACCATAACCTTTATCTATACAGGTCGTATTTACTAAACTTCAGATGTTTGTAAATCAGTCAATACTCTGTTCTAAAAATTGCTGTCTTTATTCAACAAATTAAGAAAACAAAGAACACAAGAAAGCATGAAAATCGGAATCTCGGGGTTACAGTTGAAATGATATGTACCAATGACAGATATCGTCAAATATATTCAGCAGATCGTTTTTGGATACGTTGAATGGACCAGGGCTTAAGGTGTCGCTTTTCCAGACCCCAATAACAGACAAAAGGTATTAAGTAAAACCATTTTCTCTCATGCTGGCTGAGATACTTGCTAACGCACATATCCTGTTGAAGTTAGAAATATTTTATCTGCTGAGCTTATATAACGTGATCTTATAACGTGAGCTTATATAACGTGACTATCAAAGGTTAAAAACACATGAATATAATTACATTTCTATCTAAATTAATCTTTTTTGTATTTGTACGTTACAAACATATGGTCTGAATTCTAAACTTTATTTTATTGTTAGCGGTGAAATCAGTGTATATCTGGTGAAAATAAAAGTGGTATCAATCACTCCTCGCTTTGGACGACTTCGGTTCTTTTTTTCATTGTTTCAGAAGTGGATGTTACCTCCACTTCAGATTTTTGAACACTTCTAACTTCTTTGTTTCTGAACTAAACTATCAAGTGTTGGTATGCATTTTCTTAGTTAGAATGTAAGGAACATTTTGATATCAAGATTATTTTGATTTGCCGAAACCTTTTGTTTTTGTCTCTCCAGCGTTTCACATGTAAAGCACTGACCGTCGACGCCATGACGTTCATGTTTTGTTTGGCGACGTTAGTTATGACGTCAGAAACGCGCATTGACGAGCAAACAATTAAATAAAAAGAAAATTTACTCCTTTTCAGTGAATACCATAAAAATTTTCATCTCGTATAATGAAAACATTCAAATTTTCATTCGTGCTTCGCACTCATGAAAATACTGATGTTTTCATTACACTCGATGACAATATTTATGGTATTCACGGCAAAAGAGTAAATATCCTCTATTTATTTTGGACGCATGATCTTTTTGGGCCCATGTCTGCCTGTCTGAACTTTTCTAATTTTGTCTTTGTGTACATGTATATTGACTATCATTTTCCTAAATACGATTTTGGCCTGATGACCTCAAGCGCATTTTGAAGACTATTTGAACTGGGTTTATTCAACTATGGGTTTCGAAAAAGCTGTCTAATAAGTCAGAATAGGATTACATATAGTAACAACGCATGATATTGCTGAAATCCCTCTATAATAAGTTTCATAAAAGAAATACCAGGTAGTGAAAACATTCCTTATTCTGTCCCTTTATCATAACTTTTCTGCTCTTCTTGCTATCGTGTCTTGTCTGATATTTTCTTTATATTGTCTTGACAAGTCATTGATAAAAAGTCACTGAATGCGCATTCACTGTCGAATATCGCAAGAAATTCTTACAGAATTTTTTGTAGTAGACAAGTTGGCATCACACTGATGTGACAACGGATGCGTATTCTGAAGTGACCATTCTAATGATTATGATCACACTGACCTGTCATGACCCATTTGACCAAATGCGCCCCGAAGATCAGGCTCAGTTTATTTTGTAACATCTCAACTCTTATGGGATTAAACTCTTGGAGACTGCGAATCAGTCTTAAGTATGGCAAACGTTTCTTAACTATGGCTACCGCTTTGAATCGAAGTACCACGCATGTATTATCTTCAGTTCGAGAATGCTTGACACAACCTCATATTTAGTGTCTGAAGCATCAACTGGTACATGTTAAAAGCAATATTTCTTTACATTGTGTATTCTACAGCTTTTCGATAAAAAAAAAAAAAAAAAAATGAATGAATGAATGAAAGGTTTACCTTGATAGACTTGTAAGATCTGCTAGTTTTGCTTCCATCATCTGCAAGATGAAATTAAGACATATTTAGATTTGCACAGACGGTCGGTTATTTTATTACAGTCTTTAGACCATAGTCGACATTCTTTGCTTTCATCTTCCTGTTTCCGCCAAACGTATTTTAGGTATCGAGTAATAGAGGTCATCAACTGTATGATGCTGCACTCCCGACAAGATATTATACTCAGCATGCTCTCCATCGAACTGAAGTCATTCATAGAAAACATTTAATTATAGTTCCTTTCATAAATAAAGGAATCGATTTACCTTGTATCTTTAATGAAATAGATTCTGGACGATTTCGGTAATCGATGGTGTAAATGAGAGCAGGTTGAGCCTGACATTTAAATGAATAGAAATTTTATAGAAAGTATGCCGCAAACCGCGTTGTCATTGCTTGACGGTTACACTGTAACAAGAGTATAGCCAGATCAATTAACGAAAGAGTGTTGCCGGACCCGGTGGGGATCAAACCTTTGACCCTGATCAATTTGTGAAAACGCCAAGAATACATTCACACATTTCAAAGTACAATGCAAAGAGATTTAGTTGTTGTATATTTTACAGTTTTCTGTAATTGAAATGTCTGATTTAGAGTAAATTCGTCTGACGTCATTTATCATCACGAAAACATGCCTATGTAATTTTGACCTCCTTAAACCCCACTTTTATATAGTAAAACTGGAGTTTCTGCTCAAAAACATACATTATGGGTACTCGTTAGAACCGCCTCGCCGAGTACCCACAATCTATGTTTTGAGCAGTAATATCAGACATTTTTATCTGAAAAGTTTCAGATTTTGGTGAAATTTTCTATATATTTGTATAGGCGTGTTTTCATAATGCGTTTTGACATGACACTCTAGAAATTGCGGCGTGTAGTATGATGGACAAACCTGTGTCCCACCTCAGGAGGGTGAACACTCCCGTAGAATGAAACAATAAATGAATAACTATTCCAATCCAACCTGTTGAGAAAATTGTAATGCTAATCCACAATCATAAAAAAAGACGTAAACAGAAGCTAAAATGGTACAAGTTTTAAAAGCTGTTTTAAAAAAGCTAGACGTTCGTCAACATAAAGCCTGGAAGCATGGTTCACGTGTGAAAAAAAATATATAAAACGTTAGACACGTTCGGATTAAAATATATATAATAATAATCCGGACAATATTCTATGATTTTAGGTTTAATTGATGAATGTGTAGCTATACTCGCTTTTGATTTCTTTTACATGTGAGACAAGGAATTTAACAAAGTGGACACCTATTTCATTATTTTGATGCTCTCATATACTCAGCATGTTCTTAGTTCATACATTGACTATCGAATACCGCTTAAGCCGGCGCTAAGGGGTGTATGCAGCCTCGCAAACTACAGTGTCAATCAAACACCTGCGTGAAGTTAGTTACTTATTCCCTATTCCCTATTCCCGATTCGAATCGGGAATAAGTAACTGTTTCTGAGAAAAGTATCGTAGAAAAAGGGGTCACTTTTGCCTACAAACGACCATATTGAGACGGGTACCCAAGTTCGAGCTCCCGGGTACCCCAGCTAGGGAGTTTTCAAAGAGATGAAACTTGGTGAGTAAAGAGGGTGTATACAGAGCAACTAGCAGGAATCTTTTAAAAGAAATTCGTCGGGAAAATTTTGTGAAAAGTCTCATAGACTAAAAAGGGCTCATGCTCTTCATTGGCGGTGTGGTACCCAAGTTCGGGTTCCTGGGTACCCCAGCTAGGGAGTTTTCAAAGATATGAAACTTGGTGAGTAAAGAGGGTGTATACAGAGCAACTAGCAGGAATCTTTTAAAAGAAATTCGTCGGGAAAATTTTGTGAAAAGTCTCATAGACTAAAAAGGGCTCATGCTCTTCATTGGCGGTGTGGTACCCAAGTTCGGGCTCCTGGGTACCCTAGCTAGGGAGTTTCAAAGACATGAAACTGAGTATAGAAGACATATGTAGAGCAACTGGCAGGATAATTCTAAAAGAAATTCGTCGGGAAAATTTTGAGAAAAGTATCGTAGAAAAAGGGTCACTTTTGCCTACAAACGACCATATTGAGACGGGTACCCAAGTTCGAGCTCCCGGGTACCCCAGCTAGGGAGTTTTCAAAGAGATGAAACTTGGTGAGTAAAGAGGGCGTATACAGAGCAACTAGCAGGAATCTTTTAAAAAAATTCGTCGGGAAAATTTTGTGAAAAGTCTCGTAGACTAAAAAGGCTCATGCTCTTCATTGGCGGTGGATTACCCAAGTTCGGGTTCCTGGGTACCCCAGCTAGGGAGTTTTCAAAGACATGAAACTTGGTGAGTATAGAGGACATAGTAGAGCAATTGGCAGGATAATTCTAAAAGAAATTCGTCGGGCAAATTTTGAGAAAAGTATCGTAGAAAAAGGTTCACTTTTGCCTACAAACGACCATATTGAGACGGGTACCCAAGTTCGACATCCCGGGTACCCCAGCTAGGGAGTTTTCAAAGAGATAAAACTTGGTGAATTAAAAGGGCGTATACAGAGCAACTAGCAGGAACCTTTTAAAAGAAATTCGTCGGGAAAATTTTGTGAAAAGTCTCGTAGACTAAAAAGGGCTCATGCTCTTCATTGGCGGTGGGGTACCCAAGTTCGGGCTCCTGGGTACCCTAGCTAGGGAGTTTCAAAGACATGAAACTTGGTGAGTATAGAAGACATATGTAGAGCAACTGGCAGGACAATTCCAAAAGAAATTCGTCGGGAAAAGTTTGAGAAAAGTATCGTAGAAACAGGGTCACTTTTGCCTACAAACGGCCATATTGAGACGGGTACCCAAGTTCGAGCTCCCGGGTATCCCAGCTAGGGAGTTTTCAAAGAGATGAAACTTGGTGAATAAAGAGGGCGTATACAGAGCAACTAGCAGGAATTCCATTGTTATTTCCTCAAAGTTCTCGACGAATTTTTCTCAAACTTTCACGTTTGTTGAATGTCTCTGCTTTATACTTGCTAACTTTAATGAAAATCAAAACTCCCTACGTAGGGTTGCTAGAGGCTCGAACCTGGGTACCCCCACGCTACATGTTAAAATCTCTATGTGCTATACATCCGGACGAATTCCGCAAAATTCTCTCGACGAATTTCTTTGCAAACATTTGTACCTATTCACCCTTACTATGTTCTGCAAGTGCTTTGATTTTTATTCAATTCAAAACTCCCTGACTAGGGCACCCAGGGGCTTGGACTGAGGTATTAGTCGCTTTTTCTGTTTTCATATGAATGGTCTGCCGCACATTCCATTGGAATTTTCTCAAAATTTTCTCGATGCTTTGTGTAACGTGTGTAAATCATATCTTTGATAAACATAAATTTTAAAGGTAATCAAAACTCCCTAGATAGGGTTGCTATAGGCTCGAACTTGGGTACCCCCAATCCACATGTTGAAATCCATATGTGCTATTTATCAAGACAAATTTCGGCAAAATTCTCTTGACGAATTTTCGTGAAAACATTTGCGCCTATTCCTCTTGCTATGTTCTATAATTGCTCTGATTTTCATTTAATTCAAAACTCACTGACTGGGGTACCCAGGGGCTCGAACCATGGTAATATTTGATATTTCGGTTTTCGTATGAATGAACTGCCCGACAATCCATTGTCATTTCCTGAAACTTTTCTCGACGAATTTCTCTTAAACTTTTTCTTAGGTTTGTTGAATACATTTGCTTTATACTTGCTAACTTTAATGAAAATCAAAATTTTCTAGGTGGGAATGCTAGAGGCCCGTACCTGGGTACCCCAACGCCATATGTTGAAATCCACATGTGCTATACATCCGTACGAGAGAAAATAAACAAACTGAACCGGACGCAACGTCAAAATACAGTGTTATGGCGCCAAACGTATCAGCGTCCGCCGCACCCCACGAAAATTTGGTCTGCTAATGTCAAGGCGAGCAGCAAAGTCCAGGGCGAGACCGCGCGGACACCCGAAACCCGCCGACCGTAATAACAAAGAACACAGCGGGTATGGCGCGCGGAGGCGCAGGTGCGCCCGACGCCAAAGCAAAGATACGGGCTAGACCGCAAGACCCGCCGTCCACCAAACGCCACCGCGATGTGGGGCCCAGGCGGGCCTACAAACCCAACCAGCCCCACCTGAAGCCGATCAAACGCACATTCAGGCGGATATCCACCGCGACCAGCGGGCCCCGGGTGGGCCCGAGCAGCCCCGCCGCGGCCCTCGCCGCTCGCCCGAACCCCCGCCATAGATATAGACAACTATTTCGCACAGCGCAGCTAAGCGCAATCAGCACCTTAACTGGATTGGTAAAACATCGTCTTTGAATTGCAATCATGCGGCCTCCCCGTTCTAGGTCTTTTAATCCACATGGCCTCGCTGAGTAACCGTTCCGTATGACTGGGTTTGTACAGTTTTTCATACGCTGAACCATAGGTCTCCATCGTCCCGGATGTCCTTAGACTCTCTGATGTCTCACGTCTCGCAAATGTTCCCTTATACAGTCGACTCGTTATCTCGACTTCGCTTATCTCGAATAACCGCTTGAAGAGAAAATCTGATCCCTATTTTTACATTTAAATCTAACAAAAGGTAACAAAATATTCTGGAAAAAAGGAGAATTTGCTCTTAAGGAGCAAGTTCTCCTCTTTTCCACAATATTTTCAATGTATCTCTAACGCCAAGAGTCAAATTACATATTCACTTGTGAAATTTGGTTGTTCGATTTATTTTTCCTCCATTCTGCAATTCTGATATGTCGAGGTACGGATATCTCGAAGTATTTCAGAGAGTCCCTTGGACCGAGATAACGGGAGTCGACTGTACTCGCAAATGTTTCCTAGTCTCGCCGACATAAATAACCACATTGATTCTGCTACAGCTGATGCATAAATGACATTCTGAAGGCGGCAATTCACCTTAACCTCTGGTCTGTAGTCTCCTGAGAACATCTTGTATGCTTGTTCTTAGAAGTATGGCGTAGTGTTCTGTTCACCCTTCATGTGCGAACGTATCACATAGATTTGCATCCCGTCTATTCTACGAAAGATTTATCGATGACGATTTTGGTGTTTGGGTCAGCAACGTTGAGGAGTTCAAGTCATTTGCGGTGCATAAATTTGACAACAGTCGTTAAAACAATGAAAGTAATGGGATTTGATAAAACATATGATTATTAAATATATGGAAAACATATTCAATAGGTAATGTATATAATGGGCCGTAACAGACAAATTCACCTGCGCCGGCAGTTCTAACAAGGAAGAAATGACTGGTTTTCACGGACTTTTGGAATGTAATGCCCACATAGAATCCATGAGATATATGCCTGGGAGAAGGGGTTCTTTGGCAGCCCATGGACCATAATGGAGACGTTTTATTTATAAAAATGAAAAAGAGTTAATATGGTTTCATCTGAAGGTAAGGAAAAGTCAAACATAATCACTGTAAAGGCATTTTACTGTAGTTTGAATAATTCTAAATAACAGTGCGATATTCTTTTTATGCTGAGAAGTCATGGAATTCCGAATTTCTTCAAATTGTTCAAATTAGAAACAAATGTGCAAATTATTCTCAGATTCGCGCGTAGTTGTCATACGAGGAATGAATGCAACGGAAGAAGAAGAAAAAATTGTGTTTTTCTTTACACCAAGATTACAGAAACTGATACAGCCACAATGTCCTAGAACATGTTTTATTTGTTAATTTAGGCCTTTCAGAAAATATATGCTGCAACATCACTCACGCCCCCTAACAGCGCTTTTAGTAACGCGCTTTATGTAGCGCTTTTAGTTCTTAATTCACATGCCATTTATGAGCTCAATAATCTTAACGGACCAGAAATATTGAATAATATCAGCACTATATTGAAGTAAGGGGTAACGTTTAACACAATATCATTAACGACAGCTGCTGCGAACACAAAATAATCTGAAAAGGGGATAATTTGGAGGAATTACAGGAGTTCACAAAAGAGAAAATAGCAGACTCGGTTTGAGTGAGGCAGTGCATGAGGAATAATAAAAACAACTGCAACATTCTTAGCAGCTTCTTCATGGGCTCACTAGTCCGAAAGGACTAGAATCTTTCATAATATCAGTACTGTAGCGATCTTGAACGGCAACAACAGAAGCACCTAAAGACAGTTGTAGGGTTTCTGGATTATAGAATAAAACAAAACTTAGAAAATAGCAAACTCCGTTTGATTGGATCATCCCGTTTGTAACAAATTCTTTTAAAGAGTTGATGATCAATTTAAATTTAGAAACGGGACTTCGGTATTAGCTTTGATTACATTTTATCTACGATATGTTGAAATAATTACAAGTTTTAATATTTAAATATCTAATCGAGAAACTGAAAGCAACACTTCAATAAAAATTACTTAACATTTGTGAGCAGGGGAATAAATTCTACAGGCACCAAAGAGCAATTAACACAACTGAAAACAACTAAATTGCCAACTTTCTTATGCTAGATTAGCTAGGATCGTATTTAGGCCTCATCAATATATTTCTTTAAAAATCCGGAATCAGTTCAGTGAACACAAAGTACTAGACTATAAACTAAACTATATTATAGTGAAGTACGTGGAGACGATTTACTGCCGCCAGTCTGTATATAGGTATATAGTTTCTAAAATGATGGCATAACGGAAATAAAACTGCAGCAGAAGTACCGTCTTGGAACGATCAGCAGTGAAACCTTTTGTGGCTAAGCACTTTTTCTTAATGGACATCCAACCTCCAGTATAAGTGTTCCATCTGCTTAGGGCAATGGATCATCAAAACATCACTCAGCAGCATTCAAATAAAATACCTTGAACTAAACCCTGTGATTTAAGCTTGTCCATACATATCTTTTTTTTCGTAATTTTAGATACCAACACAATAATGATTCTAAAAGTCGCAAATGATACCAGTAGCATATTCAATTTCAATACAAGTATGGTATAATCTTCGCAAGATTTCAGAATGGAGACTACACAAATGTTAAAAGACTGCCAAAACAAATAATTGCATTTGGATTAAAATGATTATCTTTCTAGTCCGATTTACTTGTTAGAAATGGCATACTGGAAAAGCAGGGCTGGACCCATGGGGTGGACCGACGGGATGGGCCCTTGGGCTAGGCTGATGGGCTGGACCCATGGGCTTGGGCTCAAGGTTAAGACCTGAATAAGGTCAGGACCTCTAAATTGCTGGCTAATATTTATCTACTAGCACAATAAAGACGGCTGACCACTCATGAACTTTAGCATTGCTGATAAGGAAGTTCCTTGAGACAGTGTGTCAGAATATCTGAGCTACTGCCATATACTCCACTAAAAGTGGAGCCTTGGAGTTGATTAGGAACGATGTAATCATGTTCTATTTTTTACAGCTCATCAATGGTATTTGGGTTATGTTAGGAATATGATAAAATATTAAAATCATAAAGGTTCTATTCAGATGAACACTATATATACACAGGAATGCCAGATGTGGTTTAACTCCCTCTTCCTCCACCCACCGCAGAACCACAATTTTGATAAGTAGACTCTCATTTTGGATAGGTCCTTTTCCAGCAGATGGGGTGTCTGGTTAGTTTTCATTATTATCATGTTTTATAGAAATACCTGTATTTAATGCAAACACTTTAGACCCTGATCAGATGCTGCTTTCAATGGCATCTGTCCTGGGTCTACATTATTTACCAATGGCGCTTTTATTGGATGCTAGGCATAAAAGGTTAGGGTGAGCGTGAATATAAATCTTAGGCAGGAATGTCCGTTGTCATGACTCCAAATATCTAACAATATTTCATGGGCCGCATCAAGTGAAAATGTGTCTTTGAACATGTGCAAATTGTGCAGATTCAGATCATCTAGCATGTGAAAGTATCATTTGGGCCTTTGTTCATCTTTCATACATTCTGTAGTATTCAATGATTCTATTAGCTAACAGTGAAGTCATTGATCAGACTGCAGGGATGCACAGGCTAATCTGGGTCTTTGATGTCCACCTATGCCAGAAGACACGTTTGAGCATGGCACGGCCAATATATTGTGTGTGAACAGCAACTTCAAGTCAATTTAGTGATTGTGTAGACAGGTGTGAGCCTTTACTGTTCACACATACACTTAGGCAAAAACTTTGACGTCTCTGTGGATGGAACCTTACAAGCAGCAAGGTTAGAAAATGTACTTTATAATGTGTCAAGTCTCAGGTTAGTCTGTACATTTCACTGTCTGATCAAAGTCTTTGCTGCCGCTCTGGAAACGAAGGGTGTAAGATGTCTTCAGTGAGGAGGAGGAGGCAAAGGGGACAACTAAGACTCACAACAAGCTACCTGGCTGATCGGAGTATTTGTGTAGTGCTATTTCTACACATTGTAGCTCATACCGGTTTGCGAACAGTACGTAAATGCAAATACAATGTATAAGACCAGAAATGCCCCATTTTGTCCCTGAGACAACGATTTTTTCCAGATTACATAGCCTTATGTGTTTTCCCTATCCTTTTAATATGGTGACTTTAGAATACAAACACTGGTGGCCTTAAACTGTTCAGATAACCTTGTATCACTAGTCTAATTTGTTTCATTTTGACCTTAAAATACAGGACAAGTGTGGCACTAATGAGTGTCCAGGGACTTAGGAAAATTGTGTTCTTATGGGAGCAGTTTACGATTGTAAACCAGCCCAGGTAAACGTTCTGAGTAAGTGTTGTCCAAACAAAATTTCAAATACTTTGCAGATACAAACACAGACACCGATCAGGAGGCACATTTGCGCAGTCTGACAAGAATATATGCTGTTCACTTGTGTTCAACGTCAATACAGTATGTCAGCTAGGTGCACATAACAAAACTGTGAGATACGCAGGCTGATCTGAGTCTGTATTGATTTCAGGTTTATATTGAAAATGAATACAGTACTGACCCTAAATATTTGGACAGAATGGGTTAGAAAAAATGTTGACCAAGATCGGATGCCACATTTCTGGTCAACACTGTTTGCGACTAATCCATCAGTTAAAGGCACTTCAGCTGGTAATAAAACTAACTTGTTCAAATTTATAGACAAGTATAGTAAGGAAAGAATGAAGCCCGCATATTTAGAGTAAATACAGTAATTGTGATTTGTGGGCGGTAGGATAGTGCGCCCTCCTGCCAAAACTGTCGCGGGGATGGCGCCCCCGACGCCGCCACACTCCCCCCCCCCACCCTCTATCACTGGCTTTTCGTAGGAAGTTTCTAGCGTTCAAGGGCCTGTATCTCATCTATACTATTCTTCTTTATTCTCTCCCTCCCACCGGGAGAAAGCTGTACATGACTAATATTTATGGTAGGGTATTAAACTTGATCTCGTTTCTTAATAACAGTTTTCACACAGGAATATCCGCCAGAGCATGAAGACTACAAAACTGATGCTAGGGGAGGAGAGGTGGGGTAGTATCGGTCTCGGAGAGTCTGACATATTTGAGACCAAATGTCGTCTTAGCTATTATATGAACCATATTGCTCAACTGACGATTTCTGGGTCAAGCCTCTTCATTTTATCCCCCATCCTCACTTTGTCCTTATTTAAGGGGAATGCATACACTTTCAATAGAAGCAACGGTTTTGCTCCCTTTTGAAAAGGGATCTATGCTAAAAGAGGTTTCTCCCCTTGGGAGCACATTCTTTCCTTTTATAGTAGACCCTTTACAAGCGTGTGCTTACCGTTCAACCTCCCCCCACCCCCACCCCTCCCCATCATTAAATTACTTGACAACTGGGCATTTGCCTGGCATATATCTGAAAAAAGGTAAACATGTCTAGCACAGATGAGCGGATATGATGCGTAAGCAGGCTTACCACTTTAAATCAAACAGTCCCGTAGGCAGCAACAAAATTAAGGAACCCCAACCGTTTGTTAACTTGTCTAGCTATATCAGATATAAGAACAGTAATATCCTGTTGGGTCATTGAGCCAAATACGTTTATCCATATTGCCTAACCTTCTGTGTTTTCCCTCTCCTTAAAAACTGTGACCTTAGAATAAAAACACTTGTGGCCTTAGAACTTTTTCAGATGAGCTTTAATTACTGGTCTAATTTGTTTCCACTTTGACCTGAAAATACAGGACAATGGTGGCACTAATGAGTATCAAGGGAATTGGAGAATAGTGTGCTCTTCTGGAAGAAGTTAACCAAATCTGCATTTACTGTAAACAAAGTAAGGGTTAATGTGTTTTCTAAACCACATAATAGACAGTGCAATATGAACAGTATATTACTATGAGCAGAATGCAAAAATGAATATAGTCTGGTCAGGTCTGACATTGTTCTTTGCACACAGAAAACCTGAACTAACATATTTTAGTTGGGAAACCCCCAAAAGGTTAAATGGCAACAATGTAGACTCAGATCAGATGCCACAGAATTTGATGTCTGATTAGGGTCTACCTTCTTTGCATTAATTACGGGAATTTCTAAATAACATAAGAAAATAAAAACCAACCAGATACCCTGCTAATGGAAACAGACCGTTCCAAACAGTAATGATAGAAGAGTCCACTCAACATAAATGGTTAAATAAAAACAGACAACAAAATATGACCTGTATATTAATTTGTGTTGTGTGAAATAAATGGGTCTCTTCTTTCAGCACAATGAAACTAGGGTTTTGCTGAACAGGAAAGGAAATGAACTGTGTAAATAGAAGACTGGTATACATGTATTAAGAACGTTGTTGGATTTGAACTATGTATCTCCTGATCACAAGTATAATGCACTGTCACTGGACCACAGTGCTTGTTACTTTTTTAACATTAAGTATTTCTTAAGCCAAAATCACTATTACATTGTAATATATCATGTATATTAACATGTAATATATAAGCTGTTGCATATTATATCAAGGACCCAATACCATCCTAAAAACTGGTGCAATCTTATTTGTCGCATTTTGAATGTACTTCTTAAATAATTGCATTAATTAAAGGGAAAAGCAAGGTTGGTAAAGAAGGTACCTGAGAGGTAAGATCATGACAAACTGTTCAATTTGGATGCAAATTTGATAAAACTTGGACGAAAAATAAGAATTTGAAAGTGATGAAGCTTTGAAAATAAAAAAAATACTTTTATAGGCGTCTATTTGAATGCTTAACGAGAATTAATGACGTCTAAAGCCTTAATCAAATATGTAAATCTAAATAAATAATAGCTGTGATAATATTAAACCTCTTTCTTTGTTTATATAGCTTCTTCATTAGGTATTGATTTTGCTCAAAAGCTATCAGAAAAAAATTCATTTAATATTTAGAAATGTTTAGAGCCTTGTTAAATATTTAAAATGGCAGCAGTCTTGATAATGGCTAAAATTCTCTAAACGTTAACTTTTCTGCAAGATCTCAACTAATGACCTTGCAAAGAAAACAAACACCACAGGTCAGATACTGGGATGACCTTAAACATAAACAGGAGTTTGTGGGTACTGACCTTATGTTCACCTGTAATAACCCCGAGTCCATCAGCCCAGCCCAGCCCATGGGTCCAGCCCAAGGACCCAGCCCATGGGTCAATCCCATCGGTCCAGCCCATGGGTCCAGCCCTGCTTTTCCAGTATGCCCGCTAGCTGCTCGGTTTTTATCGCACATTTTAATCATTTAATATTTATAGCTATATAATCAGTCAAAATGCCGTCTGCTGAATTTTTACCCAGCGGGAAACAATTAGGGTTTTGTATCTACCTCAAGTAATATCCGAAGGTAAAGCATTGGTTGTCTTAACCTTAACCACTCTCAGGGTAAATTCAGCAGACGACAAATTGATGATATATCCCAGACAGTTCATGCAAAATGTCTCCATATGAGACAGTTTGCCTGATATTGTCAGTTTCTTATTTCTGGGAAAAATAAGAAATATATTTAATTATATTGTCTGCTGAAAAGTTTATCCAGAGTGATAAGCGTTAAGAAGATATATTTGATGATCAGTTTGGGATATTTATCTTAATTCCGCATAAAACATTTGACACTTTGAAATGTTTTTTTTTTTTTTTTTTTTTTTTTTTTCACAAAACAGGTTTCTAGGTGTCATGCAAATTGTCTCCTAAGGAAACTTACTACACCAATAGATGGATTGTTCACTGTTCTGATTGTATTGTTTACATGCTGTCATTTTGTGTGGATATGGGGGAGCGATATATTAGTTATGTAGGAACCAACTCAGTGATTTATTTAACTTTTGGTTCTACTGAGTCCTAGAGACTCACATGATAGATATTTGATGAGTCCCAGGATAAAATCAAGAGTCCTTTACATATTTTTGAGCAGTTTTCTATTGTAATTTGTGAGTTTTGGGACTCACATGCATAAATTTTGTAAGTCCCAGAGACAAGGTTGTGAGGATATTAAGCGGGGACTCACAGGTAAAAAAAATCACTGCTATCTGTGAATTGGAGTAAAATAAGGTCAGGGATAATTACACTTCATGCTGAGAGGTTTTTTTGTGTACCGTTACAGGGTTCCCTGATATTTTTTAAGAAACCTGGCATATTAATTGAAATAGACTGAGTCGGTGTTTAGCTAGTCTATCGGTGAACTATTCTTCTGTGGTTGTCTCAAATATATAGAAATCCAGACCATACCTATAGTATACCACAGAGCTCAATAAGAAGGCAGTGTAAAGCTGGTATTGGTTTTTGTCGTTCACTTATTGAACAGAGAAAACTGATCTCAAAAAATTGAAATGTCCTTATCTGAGTCCTTTGCATACAAATTATAAGACAAATAAATACATTTATATGCTTTATATGTGTTGTTTCTATTATCTCGAAATTTGGCTGCGACTCTCGTCTTAACCAGACAATAGTGTAAATTTAATCCTCTGAAAATTTTCTCAGTGCCTTTGACGGGAATCCAACCCACACCATGCAAGCCCTGGCCATTTGTCAGGGCTCGTATGGTGTGGGTTTGAGCGCCATCAAAAGTTAAATACAATTAAAATTACAGTGGACTCTCATTATCTCCAACTCAAAGGGACCAGAATTTCTAGATTGAGATTACAGTAGTTTGATTTAACAGGTATTATTATATAAAGAACATAAAGCTAAAACTAAAATAAACTTTATCCCAAATTCAGTTTGACTAAAGCAGTAGTCTGAGTTATCAGTGTTTGAAATAATGAGAGTGAACAGTATTACACCTCAAGACGACAGCGTTCTTGAAACAAAACTTTTTACCAAAATGCTAACGCTATTTTGAGACATGTACCTTGTGTCTAGTATGAAAGTTCAGAACGGTCAGACAGAGCGCAGAACACTTCTGGCTTTCACTAGTATTGTGTGTGTACATAGTGAAGCATCAAACAGATCTGTGTTGACCGAGAGACTGGTTTTGGCATTCATTCGCTGCATATAGCATTGCACAGATATGATCTGTATATAATAGGTGTCAAGAACACAAACTACTGAAAAGCTATTAAAGCTGGCTGAATTCAGCCTAAAGGCAAAAGCAATGTTGGTGAAGAGTGTAGGAGAGATGGAAGATTTAGCCAAATCACGCAATTGGTGCAAAGCTGAACAAAACTGGATAAAAACTACGGAACGTTAAATACGTTTAGAGAATTTTAGCCATTATCAAGACTGCTGCCATTTTAAATATTTAACAAGGCTCTAAACATTTCTAAATATTAAATGAATTTTTTTCTGATAGCTTTTGAGCAAAATCAATACCTAATGAAGAAGCTATATAAACAAAGAAAGAGGTTTAATATTATCACAGCTATTATTTATTTAGATTTACATATTTGATTAAGGCTTTAGACGTCATTAATTCTCGTTAAGCATTCAAATAGACGCCCAAAAAAATATTTTTTTTATTTTCAAAGCTTCATCACTTTCAAATTCTTATTTTTCGTCCAAGTTTTATCAAATTTGCATCCAAATTGAACAGTTTGTCTCTCAGGTACCTTCTTTACCAACCTTGCTTTTCCCTTTAATTCATGCAATTATTTAAGAAGTACATTCAAAATGCGACAAGTAAGATTGCACCAGTTCTATTTTTAGGATGGTATTGGGTCCTTGATATAATATGCAACAGCTTATATATTACATGTTAATATACATGATATATTACAATGTAATAGTGATTTTGGCTTAAGAAATACTTAATGTTAAAAAAGTAACAAGCACTGTGGTCCAGTGACAGTGCATTATACTTGTGATCAGGAGATACATAGTTCAAATCCAACAACGTTCTTAATACATGTATACCAGTCTTCTATTTACACAGTTCATTTCCTTTCCTGTTCAGCAAAACCCTAGTTTCATTGTGCTGAAAGAAGAGACCCATTTATTTCACACAACACAAATTAATGTGCAGGTCATATTTTGTTGTCTTTTTTTATTTAACCATTTATGTTGAGTGGACTCTTCTATCATAACTGTTTGGAACGGTCTGTTTCCATTAGCAGGGTATCTGGTTGGTTTTTATTTTGTTATGTTATTTAGAAATTCCTGTAATTAATGCAAAGAAGGTATACCCTAATCAGACATCAAATTCTGTGGCATCTGATCTGAGTCTACATTGTTGCCATTTAACCTTTTGGGGGTTTTCCAACTAAAATATGTTAGTTCAGGTTTTCTGTGTGCAAAGAACAATGCCAGACCTGACCAGACTATATTCATTTTAGCATTCTGCTCATAGTAATGTACTGTTCATATTGCACTGTCTATTATGTGGTTTAGAAAACACATTAATCCTTACTTTGTTTACAGTAAATGCAGATTTGGTTAACTTCTTCCAGAAGAGCACACTCTTCTCCAATTCCCTTGATACTCATTAGTGCCACCATTGTCCTGTATTTTCAGGTCAAAGTGGAAACAAATTAGACCAGTGATAAAAGCTCATCTGAAAAAGTTCTAAGGCCACAAGTGTTTTTATTCTAAGGTCACAGTTTTTAAGGAGAGGGAAAACACAGAAGGCTAGGCAATATGGATAAACGTATTTGGCTCAATGACCCAACAGGACATTACTGTTCTTATATTTGATATAGCTTGACAAGTTAACAAACGGTTGGGGTTCCTTAATTTTGTTGCTGCCTACGGGACTGTTTAATTTAAAGTGGTAAGCCTGCTTACGCATCATATCCGCTCATCTGTGCTAGACATGTTTACCTTTTTTCAGATATATGCCAGGCAAATGCCCAGTTGTCAAGTAATTTAATGATGGAGAGGGGCGGGGTTGGGGGGGGGGGTGGGGGAGGTTGAACGGTAAGCACACGCTTGTAAAGGGTCTACTATAAAAGGAAAGAATGTGCTCCCAGGGGGAGAAACCTCTTTTAGCATAGATCCCTTTTCAAAAGGGAGCAAAACCGTTGCTTCTCTTGAAAGTGTATGCATTCCCCTTAAATAAGGACAAAGTGAGGATGGGGAATAAAATGAAGAGGCTTGACCCAGAAATCGTCAGTTGAGCAATATGGTTCATATAATAGCTAAGACGACATTTGGTCTCAAATATGTCAGACTCTCCGAGACCGATACTACCCCACCTCTCCTCCCCTAGGCATCAGTTGTAGTCTTCATGCTCTGGCGGATATTCTTGTGTGAATACTGTTATTAAGAAACGAGATACCCTACCATGAATATTAGTCATGTACAGCTTTCTCCCGGTGGGAGGGAGAGAATAAAGAAGAATGAGATACAGGCCCTTGAACGCTAGAAACTTCCTACGAAAAGCCAGTGATAGAGGGTGGGGGGGGGGGAGTGTGGCGGCGTCGGGGGCGCCATCCCCGCGACAGTTTTGGCAGGAGGGCGCACTATCCTACCGCCCACAAATCACAATTATTGTATTTACTCTAAATATGCGGGCTTCGTACTTTCCCTACTATACTTGTCTATAAATTTGAACAAGTTAGTTTTATTATCAGCTGAAGTGCCTTTAACTGATGGATTAGTCGCAAACAGTGTTGACCAGAAATGTGGCATCCGATCTTGGTCAACATTTTTTCTAACCCATTCTGTCCAAATATTTAGGGTCAGTACTGTATTCATTTTCAATATAAACCTGAAATCAATACAGACTCAGATCAGCCTGCGTATCTCACAGTTTTGTTAAGTGCACCTAGCTGACATACTGTATTGATGTTGAACACAAGTGAACAGCATATATTCTTGTCAGACTGCGCAAATGTGCCTCCTGATCGGTGTCTGTGTTTGTATCTGCAAAGTATTTGAAATTTTGTTTGGACAACACTTACTCAGAACGTTTACCTGGGCTGGTTTACAATCGTAAACTGCTCCCATAAGAACACAATTTTCCTAAGTCCCTGGACACTCATTAGTGCCACACTTGTCCTGTATTTTAAGGTCAAAATGAAACAAATTAGACTAGTGATACAAGGTTATCTGAACAGTTTAAGGCCACCAGTGTTTGTATTCTAAGGTCACCATATTAAAAGGATAGGGAAAACACATAAGGCTATGTAATCTGAAAAAAAATCGTTGTCTCAGGGACAAAATGGGGCATTTCTGGTCTTATACATTGTATTTGCATTTACGTACTGTTCGCAAACCGGTATGAGCTACAATTTGTAGAAATAGCACTACACAAATACTCCGATTAGCCAGGTAGCTTGTTGTGAGTCTTAGTTGTCCCCTTTGCCTCCTCCTCCTCACTGAAGACATCTTACACCCTTCGTTTCCAGAGCGGCAGCAAAGACTTTGATCAGACAGTGAAATGTACAGACTAACCTGAGACTTGACACATTATAAAGTACATTTTCTAACCTTGCTGCTTGTAAGGTTCCATCCACAGAGACGTCAAAGTTTTTGCCTAAGTGTATGTGTGAACAGTAAAGGCTCACACCTGTCTACACAATCACTAAATTGACTTGAAGTTGCTGTTCACACACAATATATTGGCCGTGCCATGCTCAAACGTGTCTTCTGGCATAGGTCGACGTCAAAGACCCAGATTAGCCTGTGCATCCCTGCAGTATGATCAATGACTTCACTGTTAGCTAATAGAATCATTGAATACTACAGAATGTATGAAAGATGAACAAAGGCCCAAATGATACTTTCACATGCTAGATGATCTGAATCTGCACAATTTGCACATGTTCAAAGACACATTTTCGCTTGACGCGGCCCATGAAATATTGTTAGATATTTGGAGTCATGACAACGGACATGCCTGCCTGAGACTTATGTTCACGCTCACCCTAACCCTTGTATGCTAGCATCCAATAAAAGCGCCATTGGTAAATAATGTAGACCCAGGACAGATTCCATTGAAAGCAGCATCTGATCATGGTCTAAACTGATTGCATTAAATACAGGCATTTCTATAAAACATGATAATAATGAAAACTAACTAGACACCCCATCTGTTGGAAAAGGACCTATCCAAAATGAGAGTCTACTTATCAAAATTGTGGTTCAGCGGTGGGTGGAGGAAGAGGGAGTTAAACCACATGATCTGGCATTCCTGTGTATATATAGTGTTCATCTGAACAGAACCTTTATGATTTTAATATTTTATCATATTCCTAACATAACCCAAATACCATTGATGAGCTGTAAAAAATAGAACATGATTACATCGTTCCTAATCAACTCCAAGGCTCCACTTTTAGTGGAGTATATGGCAGTAGCTCAGATATTTTGACACACTGTCTCAAGGAACTTTCTTATCAGCAATGCTAAAGTTCATGAGTGGTCAGCCGTCTTTATTGTGCTAGTAGATAAATATTAGCCAGCAATTTAGAGGTCCTGACCTTATTCAGGTCTTAACCTTGAGCCCAAGCCCATGGGTCCAGCCCATGGCTCCAGCCCAAGGGCCCATCCCATCGGTCCACCCCATGGGTCCAGCCCTGCTTTTCCAGTATGCCATTTCTAACAAGTGAATCGGACTAGAAAGATGCTCATTTTAATCCAAATGCAATTATTTGTTTTGGCAGTCTTTTAACATTTGTGTACAGTCTCCATTCTGAAATCTTGCGAAGATTATACCATACTTGTATTGAAATTGAATATGCTACTGGTATCAATTGCGACTTTTAGAATCATTATTGTGTTGGTATCTAAAATTACGAAAAAAAAAAAAGATATGTATGGACAAGCTTAAATCACAGGGTTTAGAACAGGTGTTTTATTTGAATGCTGCTGAGTGATGTTTTGATGATCCACTGCCCTAAGCAGATGGAACACTTATACTGGAGGTTGGATGTCCATTAAGAAAAAGTGCTTAGCCACAAAAGGTTTCACTGCTGATCGTTCCAAGACGGTACTTCTGTTGCAGTTTTATTTCCGTTATGCCATCATATTTTTAGAAATTATATACCTATATACAGACTGGCGGCCGTAAATCGTCTCCACGTACTTCACTATAATATAGTTTAGTTTATAGTCTAGTACTTTGTGTTCACTGAACTGATTCCGGATTTTTAAAGAAATATATTGATGAGGCCTAAATACGATCCTAGCTAATCTAGCATAAGAAAGTTGGCAATTTAGTTGTTTTCAGTTGTGTTAATTGCTCTTTGGTGGCTGTAGAATTTATTCCCCTGCTCACAAATGTTAAGTAATTTTTATTGAAGTGTTGCTTTCAGTTTCTCGATTAGATATTTAAATATTAAAACTTGTAATTATTTCAACATATCGTAGATAAAATGTAATCAAAGCTAATACCGAAGTCCCGTTTCTAAATTTAAATTGATCATCAACTCTTTAAAAGAATTTGTTACAAACGGGATGATCCAATCAAACGGAGTTTGCTATTTTCTAAGTTTTGTTTTATTCTATAATCCAGAAACCCTACAACTGTCTTTAGGTGCTTCTGTTGTTGCCGTTCAAGATCGCTACAGTACTGATATTATGAAAGATTCTAGTCCTTTCGGACTAGTGAGCCCATGAAGAAGCTGCTAAGAATGTTGCAGTTGTTTTTATTATTCCTCATGCACTGCCTCACTCAAACCGAGTCTGCTATTTTCTCTTTTGTGAACTCCTGTAATTCCTCCAAATTATCCCCTTTTCAGATTATTTTGTGTTCGCAGCAGCTGTCGTTAATGATATTGTGTTAAATGTTACCCCTTACTTCAATATAGTGCTGATATTATTCAATATTTCTGGTCCGTTAGGATTATTGAGCTCATACATGGCATGTGAATTAAGAACTAAAAGCGCTACTAAAAGCGCGTTACTAAAAGCGCTGTTAGGGGGCGTGAGTGATGTTGCAGCATATATTTTCTGAAAGGCTATATCCTAAATTAACAAATAAAACATGTTCTAGGACATTGTGGCTGTATCAGTTTCTGTAATCTTGGTGTAAAGAAAAACACAATTTTTTCTTCTTCTTCCGTTGCATTTCATTCCTCGAATGACAACTACGCGCGAATCTGAGAATAATTTGCACATTTGTTTCTAATTTGAACAATTTGAAGAAATTCGGAATTCCACGACTTCTCAGCATAAAAAGAATATCGCACTGTTATTTAGAATTATTCAAACTACAGTAAAATGCCTTTACAGTGGTTATGTTTGACTTTTCCTTACCTTCAGATGAAACCATATTAACTCTTTTTCATTTTTATTAATAAAACGTCTCCATTATGGTCCATGGGCTGCCAAAGAACCTCTCATGGATTCTATGTGGGCATTACATTCCAAAAGTCCGTAAAAACCAGTCATTTCTTCCTTGTTAGAACTGCTGGCGCTGGTGAATTTGTCTGTTGCGGCACATTATATACATTACCTATTGAATATGTTTTCCATAGATTTAATAATCATATGTTTTATCAAAACCCCATTACTTTCATTGTTTTAACGACTGTTGTCAAATTTATGCACCGCAAATGACTTGAACTTCTCAACGTTGCTGACCCAAACACCAAAATCGTCATCGATAAATCTTTCGTAGAATAGACGGGATGCAAACCTATGTGATACGTTCGCACATGAAGGGTGAACAGAACACTACGCCATACTTCTAAGAACAAGCATACAAGATGTTCTCAAGAGACTACAGACCAGAGGTTAAGGTGAATTGCCGCCTTCAGAATGTCATGTATGCCATCAGCTGTAGCAGAATCAATGTGGTTATTTATGTCGGCGAGACTAGGAAACATTTGCGAGTACAGTCGACTCCCGTTATCTCAGTCCAAGGGACTCTCTGAAATACTTCGAGATATCCATACCTCGACATATCAGAATTGCAGAATGGAGGAAAAATAAATCGAACAACCAAATTTTGACTCCTGGCGTTAGAGATACATTGAAAATATTGTGGAAAAGAGAACTTGCTCCTTAGGAGCAAATTCTCCTTTTTTCCAGAATATTTTGTTACCTTTTGTTAGATTTAAATGTAAAAATAGGGATCAGATTTTCTCTTCAAGTGGTTATTCGAGATAAGCGAAGTCGAGATAACGAGTCGACTGTATAAGGGAACATTTGCGAGACGTGAGACATCAGAGAGTCTAAGGACATCCAGGACGATGGAGACCTATTTTCAGCGTATGAAAAACTGTACAAACCCAGTCATACGGAACGGTTACTCAGCGAGGCCATGTGGATTAAAAGACCTAGAACGGGGAGGCCGCATGATTGCAATTCAAAGACGATGTTTTACCAATCCAGTTACGGTGCTGATTGCGCTTAGCTGCGCTGTGCGAAATGGCGGGGGTTCGGGCGAGCGGCGAGGGCAGCGGCGGGGCTGCTCGGGCCCACCCGGGCCCCGCTGGTCGTGGTGGATATCCGCCTGAATGTGCGTTTGATCGGCTTCAGGTGGGGCTGGTTGGGTTCGTAGGCCCGCCTGGGCCCCACATTGCGGTGGCGTTTGGTGGACGGGCGGGTCGTGCGTCTAGCCCGTACATTTGCTTTGGCGTCGGGCGCACCTGCGCCTCCGCGCGCCATACCCGCTGTGTTTTTTGTTATTGCGGTCGGCGGGTTTCGGGCGTCCGCGCGGTCTCGCCCTGGACTTTGCTGCTCGCCTTCACATTAGCAGACCAAATTTTCGTGGGGCGGGGCTGACGCTGATACGATTGGCGCCATAACACTGTATTTTGAAGTTGCGTCCGGTTCAGTTTGTTTATTTTCGTGAGAAAAGTAATAGAGACTTCAATAACTTCAATAATGTAGTCATATCAATTTCCTGGTGAAGGCTTAGCCGAAATATTAAACAGAGTGAATTCAATTAATTATTAGTCTCTAATAAGCAGTTCTTACAACAACAGCTAACGGTGTTGCCCAAAACAGTTCTGCTACAGTATCAAGCACTTGTAAAGTTAAAATAGAAAGGAATCGATACAATTATCAAACACTTTCCGTCCAAGACATCAAAGGGAAAGAAGGACGCACCCGAAACAACGGCACTACAATCAAAACACCACAAGCGGAGAGCCAAAAAACTGGCCAAAATAAAATTTTCACCAGGACATACATGCAGACATACAATGACAGAAATAGTAAACCATAGCAGAAGCACTGCCTTGGAACGGTCAGTAAAACTTTTACTCGGGTGGGGAAGGGTGCGGGGTGAGGCGCTTAAATCGATTTTACGCGGCATCCCCGTGAAGAGCCTCAAACCACTAGCGCAACATCTCCGAGAAAACAAAAACCAAACGAACACAGAAACGATACAATGACGAGGATCCGACAGAAAGAAACAACCAAAACGCTGAAGCGAAAGAAAATCAACAG
Organism: Anodontia alba; assembly: GCA_964016985.1. Lineage (NCBI taxonomy): Eukaryota > Metazoa > Mollusca > Bivalvia > Lucinida > Lucinidae > Anodontia > Anodontia alba. The sequence continues at coordinate 42,858,609 of OZ024828.1, forward strand.
ATGGACCCCGGCGGACCCGACCAGAACCAGAGCACCAGGCACCAACCGACCCACCGAAAAGCCGCCAGAGAGCCCGAGGCCCGACCCGCCGGCACGCAACCAAAGAGTCACCCACAGCGTCTGGGTCAACCACCAAGCGCACAGCCCGCACACCCATGCTGCACCCAACCCCAATACATCGGAGAATGACACGACGAAACCGAGCGCACCGCAAGCACACATCTCTCCAAACCCACACATCGTCACCATAAAAATTAGGCTCGGACAGACCCTGCCGCAAAACAGATCCAAGTACAACACCGAACCCCGAAACCAAATCGTAATGAGTCCACAAAACCCAGAAAAGATCCCGCGCAGCCAACGGCACCCAACAATCTACCTCGAGTGCTGAAATCAGCAACAGGACCAGACACCCCGGCGAACCGACCCAGTTGCGATACATAAACACCGCAGGACGCCCGACAAGGAACATCCCCACGCAAGCAAGGAAAACCCACCTCAAAACCAAAACCACCGCGCCCATCACAAACACTGCACGAAACAAACCAACCCAAAACAGACAAACGCAATCCAAAATGGTACCCCAGCCTCAGAAGAACTTGCTCTACCTAACCGAAGTCCCGAAGGACAATCCCGACTGATCAAACCATCGAAGCAATCATTGTCAATATTCAATACAATTTAAGAATACTTTACAAACATTTCTGTTTTAAAGCTGTCGATTTTCCACAGTACGGATCAATTATGCGGCATTGTCTTAGCATTAGATAACTGTATTTTTTTTTCAGGAACGATATTACAAAACGATTTGCTTAACAGGAAAATAAATTAAATCAGTAACGTTGTCAATTTATTAACATTATATAAATGAAATCCTAATTTTAAATTATCTTGTAAATTCCATATAATACGTTTTCGTTGAATATTATATGATTTATATTACAAGTATTAAAAACCTTTGAGTGCCAGATAATTTAGATTGGTGCCAACAGCGTGTAACGTTATTATCTACTCTTTGACGTTTCTGGTGCGTAAATTGTGCGACGTTTTAATTTAACGTTTTAATTTGTCCGCATCAGTTTAGAAGAGACGACCGAAAAGTAAAATGTATCATCTTAGAAAAAAGTGCTCTTGAATATGACCATAACCTCGCCTATGGATTCAAAGTGGTTTATATAATCATAATTTTTAGACATGTCTAGGGGTCTTAGGTAACGGAGCGGTCCGATCAGTTTTGTAGAAGCACTGGATCCATGACTTTGCACGGGGCATAAAAAGAAGATTCAAAGATCCGCAGGCAGATCTGAGTCTTCACTGTGCGCACATGTAAAATTTCTTAATTCTTAATTTCTTAATAGGATTGATTACACTTCTTTAAGAATATCTGCGTTATATAGTGAATGAATTTATAAACACAGTGGAATGTTTGTTTTTTTTTCTGATTTTCCAAAAATAGTATGCGACAGACTGTTAATACCCTAAAACTGCGAATAGCCTCAAATGAAAGGGCATATTAGATTCCAGCTTAACTCTTCTATCGGATACTAACATCAACAAACCAGCTGACTGGTTGATAAAATGTGACCAACAGAAACCGGGCTCTTAAAGCAGTTATTGTTTTGACTGCACGCGGCGACCAACAGTAACTATGCTCTTAAAAAACTATGGCATTCTTCTGGTGTCAAGCCGTTGACTTTCGGCGCACCCGATGAAACCGGTAAAATATTTGTTACTAAAAAATACAATGACTCCCAGAATCCGACTGCATCATAAAACCAAACGAGCAGCTTTCCAGGTTTTTTAAAAGCTACCCTTGGTTTGGTACCACTATGTTTTAATCATGATGTGAACAATTTACTATATGTACCCTCTTAATCCAATATGTAATTGTGGGTTGGCATAGAATGGTGATGCACATTTCTTGAGGACATTTTTCTCGCTGGGTCCCAGTTAGCACCTTGGAACACATGAAAAAGTACAATGCTTATAATGCCTATTGTTTGGCCATCTAAATTAGCCGCCAACCCTTATACTGTGTAAATACTTGTAAACTGGGTCATTCAGCAGAACGATCTCGAGACCTCAGATGCTATATTCCAAATAAATTATCTGTGGATATAGCCTAATGGATAAGGCGAAAGAGAAAAATCTACACTCATCAGGCACATCATTAAACTTATTTTGTGCGTGTATGTTGCTAAACAGAAATTCCCTTACAGCTCATGAGAACTGCCCACAGTGATCGCGCATATAAGAACCGGTGCAGCGTGAAAGTCAGTAATAAATTAAGATTTGCGCCTTGAGAGTGCCAGTCGCTTTGATTTGGGCTTGAAATTAATGATAGTCAAAAGGGCGCCCAGATCAGACGCCAAGACCTGAGCAAAAAGGGTTAGCTTATTGACCAAATCATTTCTTGATAATTTAGCCACCGTCTATAACATGATACGCGGTGAAAAATATGAACATACAAAAAAGTGGCCCCCTCGAGACTGAAGGTCACCTCGTAACAAAAGGCAGCGTTTACTACAAGACGGCACAGAACCAGGTTTCCGCCCATTGGGACTGGCGAAATTGATGGGCTGCCTGGGCCTCCGAGGCAGAGTTGCTAGTAAGTAACTTTAAGCAGGACCTGAATTTATCATGAACCAGCAGGTCGGGTAAAAGTCCCACAAATTAGGAAGCATTCTCTAATTCAAAAATCAACTTTACACTAGTCAAAAATCAATCTCAGTTAGGTCTTACAGCAGAGTTAGAAACAAATTCATCCAGTAAGTTTGTACTGATTTAAACACATTACTTGAAATTCTGTAATGTAAAGATAAAGCAAAAACAATGGAAAAAAGTGACCCATCATTTTTATGATAACTGAGACAACAATAATTTTGCGAAATAATCTTACCAAAATGATTCTGAATGTGAGCTGGTTTGTTATACACTGAAACACATTCATTCATTTAAGTACGATTAAAAGGAGAATTGTATCTAGCTCTGGCCATTGTCACAAATCTTAAGATGCTAGCCCTTGCGTGTCGGAGGAAGAACCCTCATTATTTGTATCTGCTACACTTGCCCAACAGAACCAAAAAGAAATCCTTAAAAATAATGTAATAACAAACAGTCTAAAGCAAAATGCAAAAATACCCAAAAACCCTTTCAAAATTTATGGGCTGCAAAAATATCAATAAAATTTTATCCCCACAGACAATGTCAGTGCAACGTCTCACCCCACCCCACCCCTCTACACATAGATACAAATGAACCACCTAAACATTTAGGTAGTAGGGAAGCACTGAAATATAAAATGGTTATGTTATACTGGTGGAAACAAGAAACGCAACATTTTTCTACTCCTTAACTTTTGACTTTATTAAAATATTTTTGTTGGTAAAAATTAGCAACAACTATATCTAGCCTCTCATGTCGGTATTTATGGTAAACGCAATCAAGCATTGAAAATATCCGCTGGCATATATTCCACCTGCAGAGCTATACATTACTGAAGTTTACATCAAAATGTTGCTTCTTGTGTACCTAAACGTCGACTCGACAAAAGCAGCAACGTGTATTTGGATACATTTCTTCGCGTCATGCCGAGGCTACGTCAAAGACAGCATGCAGCAGCTACCATGATGTTACTGAATGGATCATCTCAATCCACGGTGGCTGCTCATTTTGGAGTGCATCGATCGACAATATCTCGTGTCTATGAGCGTCTTCGAACGAATAGAACCACTGACGACCGTCCAAGAAGTGGTCGTCCACGTGTAACGTCATTTGGTTCACCTGCAAGAGATTTCGCTTGCCAAGGGAGACAGCCGAGAATATTTTTGGACGGAACAACAATCGCCAGAACCGTTCGGAATCATTTACGTGACTTAGGAATACGAGCGAGACGACCATACGCTGCTACCAACAACGACGTCAACGACGAATGGCCCAGGAAACTACACGTTGCAGCAGTGGAGGCGGGTTCTCTGTACTAACCACTCGAGGTACCTGCTTTATCGGTAAGACAGACGTCAAAGGGTCTACCGACGTCGTCGTGAACGTAACATGGGTCCGTGCGATGTATAGAGAGATCGTTACGGCGGAGGCGGAGGACGACGAGGATTTGCCATGGTCGTAAAACACCGTTAATCTTCATTGAAGGAGGGTTTCACTTTTAGAGTTAAAAAAGTGAGTTTCGAGTAAGAAAAGCAAGTGTCGAGTAAGAAAAGGTGGGGGTGGGGTAGGTTGAGACAGGGTCGGTCGGGGTACAGGAAACATTTTTTTTTTTTATTTCGCCTAAGGTGACCTTGGTTTCCTTATAAAATGCAAAGTTTCCTTATTACATGTAAGGGATTGGGCTGGACATGACCAATGGACAATCGAACATTGGTAAAACTTAATGCCCAGCCACGTTAAATAAACATATACGAAAAGGCGGGGACACAGCAAACGCTACAAAAATACATGTGCACTCAGCAAAGACTGCACATCCGTGCACTCGCTCGTCCGTGCACTATCGAAAGCTAATGACCCAAAGCTAATTAATGCGGACAACCAATTGATAATTGATGCGGATGAGTGCGGATGTGTAGGCTGATCTGAGCCTTTGCTGGGGCACACATATATTTTTGTAGCAATTGCTTTTCCTCTAACTAAAATGAGAAAATATGTGTTGACCAAAACAGATCCCTACATGCCAGGCCAAGTGGCTCAGTCGGATGATGCACGTTCGACTGGACGCGGGTTCGATCCCCTGGTCCAACCTATCGTGGAACATTTTCAGAGTGGTCATGAAGGGCTTATGTTGTATTGTTATGTATTTGCAGGCTTAAAAATAAAGTTTCTGACTTGTTATTCTACGGCCATTATCCCCTACCAGTTGATGCAAGCAGGACAGTTATCACTGACTGGCGAAACGATGGGCACTGAGTACTAGTGATACACTTTATATAGTAGGTCTAAACTCTAAGAACTCTGCCCAGGCCGGACCCGGTTGCTCAGTCACATGCGCATTCGACTTGAGATTGATCCGGAAACATCGTTTTGTGGAATATTTGTGGTCATGAATTATTCGTACTGGAAGATGCAAATAGTTAAGTTATAGATAAACTATGATTATTGTCGAGGTTTTGGGTATACTGTAAATTATACCATAAACTGGTGACCTTTCACTGTCTGACCCCAAACGAGGCGGAGCCGAGTTTGGGTCAGATAGTGAAAGGTCACCAAATTATGATATAATTTACAGTATTCCCAAAACCGAGACAATAACATGGTTTCTGTTTTAACCAATGTATGGGACTGTTGTTTTTTTTTTTCTTACAAATCTTGTACTTTTATTTATTTAGTGTATCTTTTTCTTTTCTTTTTTTCTTTTTTTATATTTTTATGGTAAAGTGGTAACACCTGGTCTGCTGCAACGCTGGGCCTATTGACCTTGTGTACTTAAAACACCCCGCCTTTTTTGAATTAAACTGACTGAGGCACTACTGCTAAAATCTGATTGGTTGCAATCTTGTCAATCAAAATAAATTACATTAGCATCTTAATTTGGCCAAATTTTGGTGCAATCTGATTGGTCAGCTGTGGCTTTGGTCATTATAATATACTCCAGACAGACAGTCTAGTTTCATGTGTTTTATTTAACAAAATTGAATGAGTCATTTTTAAATAGAAAGTTGTTCAGTGCAGAAGTAATTTTGAAGTTCCTCTAATCTTTACCACTCTCTGGGCAATTTCAGCAGACAGTCTATTTGATGATACATTTCTTATTTTTTTCCAGCTAACAGAATTGGACATTTCATGCAAACTGTCTCTGTTGGAGACAATTTTCATGAAACGTCAAATAGTTTCCTGGGAAAAATAAGAAAACTATTTCAAAATGTTATAGGCTGAAAATTGATGTTTAGGACTCTCTGGGCAATTTCAGCAGACAACATATTGATGATACGTTAATTTTTTTTCAGAAAACAATATGATATTTGAAGACAATATGCATGAAATATTAAATCATGTTTCCTCGGAAAATAAGAAAATATCTCAAAATGTCTGCTGAAAATTGATGCTTAGCACTCTGGGTACAAAATTCAACATACAACATATTGAAATATTTTTCTTATTTTACCTAGAAAACAAACATTTTTTTTTTTTTTTTTTTTTAGAGAAAAATATCATTAATTTGTCATCATCTGCGGAATTAGCCCAGAGAGTGATAAAGGTTATAAAGCGCACTGATGAGTTGACAGTCATTCTAAAGTACACCTGTGAGATCTATAAATAAACCATGGGATAACTTTCTAAACTGAAAATTATCCCATGGTCCAGCTATAGTATAATTTTCGTTTATTGAAAATTAACTTTAGTTCTATTTGCACAGTGACAATGGAACATCCATTGGTTAAGTCTAAGTTATACCATGGTTCGTGCGCATGTACGATGCGATAATGCACGAGCGTGAGCGAGTGCATTATCGCACGTACATGCGCACAACCATGGTATAACTGATTTATCACAGTTGCATGCATGTAGACCATCTACATCGAGGGATATTTCATGCTGAATGTTGGGAATTTAGGCCACTATGTGATAATGAATAATGCTTCTTAAAATCTCTGATGCCATTTTGAAAGCTCTGACGTGTGGCGGCCCCCCCCTCCCCCCTGTCAGATAACAATTGCTGCTGAGCCTCTTGACCAAATCGTCGAGTGTTGAATGCCTGTCACGAAATACGAATCACACTAAAAATATACCAAGCAAAAGTGAAAACACTACACTACAAAATCTGATTTCCTAGATAAAGTAATAGTTTCCTGAATCGCATACGCCTTGTGCAGTAAACAGCGTTTATATTATCTGCCAATGCCAAATCCCTATTCAAAATTGATTTTGGGTATACCCTCTTTAGTTTGGGAACCCTATGGGTGTAAACAATGTGACGTGAACGCAAATCGCATCAAGGGAGCATGCGTTTAGTGTACCCATAGTGAATCTTAGTAGAACTTCCCATAGTGCAGATTAGATTTCATTTCCTTTGTGTGTGTAGTGTGTCTGTAGTGTGTTCTTTGTTTCCAAAGGCAATCTTTTTGACGTTTATTTTACTACACTGCAGTTGGTATTAGTGCCGTGTGGCGGCAGTAGAACGGCTCCCCGTACTTTACCATAGTGCAGATTATTTCATTTCCTTTGGGATCATTAGGCCCATTGTGGAATCTTTGAAAATGGAGTTCTGCTCATGTATACGCTAGAGGGCGTAAGCAGTGTTGCAAACTTCATTACTATTATGAAGAGTCTCAATAAAACCGAGACTCCCATTTTCTTATCTTTGTTTCCAAAGGCAATCTTTTTGACGTTTATTAAGTTACTGACGTCAGTTTGATGCATATGCATGTTCAGAATTTATTCTGTAATGATTTTTCTGAAACTCATTTTTCTTACTCGAAACACTTGTTTTTTTACTTAAAACTCACTTTTCTTACTCAAAACTCACTTTTCTTAACTCGAAACTCACTTTTTTAACTGGAAATTCACTTTACTTACTGAAAATTCACTTTTTTTTTTAACCCGAAACTCATTTCACTTACTCGAAACTTTCTTTAAAAGTGAATCTCTTATTGAAGACAACCTGACGTTACCGCGACAACGTCTTAACGCCAGGTGTGTTACTCTTTGTTCGATGCCATAACGTTGTCTTCCAACATGATAACGTTAGACCTCATGTAACGAGGATCTGTAGTGATTATTTAATGGGTGACAACGTGAATGTGCTGTTGTGGCCAGCGTACAGCCCACATCTGTCGCCAATTGAGCATCTTTGGGACATTCTGGACAGGAAAGTTAGGGCGCACGATCCCCCTACACAGACATTAAAAGGAGTGGCCTAAGAACAACATCCCGATAGCCATTGTTAACCGTCTCATTAACTCCATGCATCGTCGCGTCAGAACGCATTGCAGCGCGAGGTCACACGTGGTACTGACTAAAATTTCAAGTAGTGGATTACTGAATATAAAAGATGCAGTCGTACTCTTTTAAATGCAGATTAACTGCACGTGCGAGTTTTGTCACCACGGAACTGTTGAGACAAGAAAGTGGTTGTTCACAATACATTAGAAATAAAAATTCAATTAGGGCGATTTTGTGGAATATAGGTTATCAAGTAGGTTGTTGCGTTCCTGGTTTATCAAGATAAGATTTCTGTATGTTTATTTCTTTGGATAAGATATTATCTGAATCCTTATCTGGATAATTGTTTTCATTTATTTTCCCAATGACCCTGCCCACTTATTTGAGGTAACCAAACCTTCAGGTTTAAAGAGATGTACTGAATTTTGTTTTTATTTAGTGGTTAACTTTAATTCCAAAGAAAAACAACCATGCAGAAATCTAAGATGGATTTGTAAGTGAAAGTGTCACATTTTAAAATATAGTGTCCAGTTATATCAATATGAGTAACCTTGTCAACTTAACTGAGGTAACCAAAGATATATTTTGAAGATAAACAAGAAATGGTTACTTTTGTCTTCTGGTGTAAACTTATTTTAATTACAGTATGACTTTTTAAAATAGTCCAGCATTTTTTTCTTGCTAGACTCATAAGATTTTACATTTTGAAACAGAATGGATACATACAATCTTCAAATTGACTGGAAATTTGTCTACAGTTTTAAACTGTAGACAAATTTCCAGATTAGAGGGATATACAGGTCTATTTATTACTCCAAGAAATCATACATTGTGGGTATCTATTATTAGAGGCAGCTTGGTTACTTCTTTTAAAAGAGTTCCCAGACCATTTTCATGGAGAAATAAGAAAATGAATATTATTTGATGGTATTTCCCAACTTTGTGCATTTTAATGGCTAAAATGTGTTCTCTGGTGTAACCTCAGTTCAGCTACAAATATACTATTTGCAAAAATATGACAGATATGTTTCAAAATTAGGATTTATAAATAGAAACATCATGCAGTTTCAAAATGTGTACCTTCTGTTCATGTATCTGTCATTACATATATCATGGAGTAACAAGGGATAAATAATGTGCAGACTTTTATTGAAATGATTTTCAAATTCATTGACTGTGGCATTCATCATATGATTCAAGTATTTTTAAAAAAAAAATGATAGAGAATCTTGAGGTCATCTATTTTGTCCTGATTTTGCAAAATCGGATGCTCAACAAAATAAACACGATGATTATTTCCAATTCCTGGGGTCATAACTCCAGGGTTGATTTGTTATGACAGGTTCAAGAAAAATACAAGAACTTTGGCCAATCTGACCTAAGTCAGATAATGAATATTATCACACAGTAGCCTAAATTCTAAACAGTTAGCATGAAATATCTCCCGATGCAGATCATCTACATGCATGAAAATATACATCCATTGGTTATGTCTTAGTTAAACCATGGTTCTGCACATGTACGTGCGATAATGCACTCGTTCACGCTCGTGCATTCTTGCGCAGACTTAACCAATGGATGTTCCATTGTCTCTATGTAAATAAAACTAAAGTTAATTTTCAATGACCGAAAATTATACCATAGCTGGACCATGGGATAATTTTCAGTTTTGAAAGTTATTCCATGGTTTATTTATAGATCTCACATGTGTACTTTAGAATGACTGTCTACCCATCAGTAAACCTTAACCTTTATCGCTCTCTGGGCTAATTACGCAGATGATGACAAATTGATATTTTTTTCTCGAAAAAAAGTTTGTTGTTTTCTGGGAAAAATAAGGAAAATATTTCAAAATGTTGTATGTTGAATTTTGTACCCAGAGTGCTAAGCATCAATTTTCAGCAGACATTTTGAAATATTTTCTTATTTACCAAGGAAACAGGATTTGACATTTCATGCAAATTGTCTCCAAATGTCAAATTGTTTTCTGGAAAAAAAAAAATAAACGTATCCAATATGTTATCTGCTGGAATTGCCCAGAGAGTGCTAAACATCAATTTTCAGCAGATAACATTTTGAAATAGTTTATTTTTCCCAGGAAACTGGATTTGACATTTCATAAAAATTGTCTGCAATAGAGACAGTTTGCATGAAATGTCAAATTCTGTTGGCTGGAAAAATTAAGAAAAGTATCATCAAATATATTATCTGCTGAAATTGCCCAGACAGTAGTAAAGAGATCCAAAATTTATACTTCTGCACTGAGCAACTTTCTATTTAAAATGACACATTCAATTTTTTGTTGAATAAAACACATAAAACCAGACAGTCTGTCCGGAGTCTATTATAATGACCAAAGCTACAGCTGACCAACCAGATTGCACCAAAGGTTGACCAAATTAAGATGCTGATGTAATTTCTTTTGATTGACATGATTGCAACCAATCAGAATTTAGCAGTAGTGCCTCAGTCAGTTTAATTAAAAAAAAGGCGGGGTGTTTTAAGTACACAAGGTCAATAGGCCCAGCGTTGCAGCAGACCAGGTGTTACCACTTTACCATAAATATATATATTTATATATATATATATATATATATATATATATATATATATATATATATATATATATATATATATATATATATATATATATATATATATATATATATATATATAATATATATATATATATATATATATATATATATATATATATAAAGATACACTTAATAAATAAAAGTACAAGTTTTGTAAGAAAAAAAAACAAAAAAACAGTTCCATACATTGGTTCAAACAGATAAACCATGTTATTGTCTCGGTTTTGGGAATACTGTAAATTATATCATAATTTGGTGACCTTTCACTCTCTGACCCAAACTCGGCTCCCCAAACTATTGTATAATTTACAGTATACCCAAAAACTCGACAATAATCATGGTTTATCTATAACTTAACCAATGGATGTTCCATTGTCTCTATGTGAATAATACTAAAGTTAATTTTCAATAACCGAAAATTAAACCATACCTGGATCATAGTTTATTTATAGATCTGACAGGTGTACTTAAGAATGACTGTCAACTCATCCGTGCACCTTAACCTTTATCACTCTCTGGGCTAATTCCGCAGATTGATGTTATTTTTCTCAAAAATACAGTTTACTTTCTGGGAAAAATAAAAGAAAAATATTTCAAAATGTTGTATGTTGAATTTTGTACCCAAAGTGCTAAGCATCAATTTTCAGCAGACATTTTAAAATATTTTCTAATTTTTCAAGGAAACAGGATTTCACATTTCATGCACATTGTCTCCAAATGTCAAATTGTTTTCTGGAAAAAATAAATGTATCTCAATATGTTGTCTGCTGATATTGCCCAAAGAGTGCTAAACAACAATTTTCAACAGATGATATTTAGAAATAGTTTTCTTATTTTCCCCAGGAAACTGGATTTGACATTTCATGAAAATTGTCTCCAATAGAGACAGTTTGCATGAAATGTCGAATTCTGTTGGCTGGAAAAAATAAGAGAAGTATCATCAAATATATTGTCTGCTGAAATTGCCAAGAGAGTGGTAAAGGTTAGAGGAACTTCAAAATTACTTCTGCACTGGGCAACTTTCTATTTAAAAAGGACGTATATTTACTCAAAAATTTAAGCAGTTCGTACGAAAGAGTTAGTGAAACGCTTTTTGTTGTTCACGATTTGCGTGCGACGAAACACACGAAATTCTTTGGCGTATAAAGTTTATTGAAACGCTGTCCAGCTTTTTTTTATGTCTGTCTGACAATAATGCCATTCCTTAAAGATGGGCTGAAAATGTTCTTACCTGTCCATCTTCTTTGACTGACGAATAGTTAACTTGAAATATTTTAACACTAATAGGTAAACCATACTACGAGCCTCATTTCCGCATTGGACGTTTTGATATACAAAACGCGGCTTGCAAAAAGATCTCCTCAGGAACAATCCTCACAGCACAAAAACAAACATACTGAAGCGGCTGATTATCAGAACTTCCAATTTATTTTTATTTAAGTGAAGGTCTTCCCATTAAGTGCTACATTAGTTGAAGGGCTTCTAAACTATACCTTTCGCATCCAGCAGTTTTCCTTGTGGTATTGTGGGTAAAGGCTTTAACATCGTTGTCTCTCGATGAAGTTTCGGCATTATTTCATGGCTTGACCCGCCATCTGGAACAAAAGTGTATAGTGGTAGATTAAATTTAAAAAACCTAATAAAGCCGAAACACAATCTTTTTGTCATTAATGGCACAACCCAAGGATACAATAATAATAATAATAATAATAATAATAATAATAATAATAATAAATAGAATTAACAATCGATCATAATTTGCTCATCTAAGTTGCCATTTGCAAACGACTAGGAATAATTTTCCAATATTGCAATGGTGTCAATAAACAAAACAAAAACAAAACGAGAAGTTAAGCGAAAGTCTGATGCCACAGCGAAACGTTTTATACCCAAGGGGTGGCGCAGATAACCCCCGAGAATAAAAGTCTGATTGTAACTGAAGGGTTTAAAAAAAAACAAAAAAAAAACAGTAAAAATAATGAAATAATGGCTGCGCTACATCAACTGAAACAAGAACAGTTAGAATTCATGAAGGAGGTTAATGATAAGATTAGTCATCCAAGACAAAAACAACAGACAGATGGATTTTTTTCGGGCATCTTGAAGGCATAAGAGGACCTGCATCGCAAAGCTGAGAACTTTGCACAGAGCTCTGGGAAAGAATATACGGAGAATCGTAAAGAAACTGAGATTAGATATGAATTAACAAAGTAATATAACCGCCTGCAAATGATTCTCTCTCAGCACATCTCTACACATCGCATTGACTTATGCAAGAAAAAAGTACTTGTTTAGTCTGCAAGTTTGCTTGGTTTCAGTTGCTAAACTTTCAGCTGATTACAATTTCAGCGGATGACACATTTAAGTATATAATTTAATTTTCCTGGGACTTGGCAGTACATGCGGATTAGTTCCTTAGGAGACAGTTTGCGTGTTGTGTCTGGTCCTGTTTTATTGGAGAAGTAAAAAGGATGTCTTCGGCTTGTAGTCTGCTGAGTTTGCCCATAGTGGTGTGTTAGATTTTAATAGTAATTCATTGACAAATATGTCTATGTTGATTACATTAATTCATCAAATGTTTTAATACACATCTATCCAATGTTTGAGCTTGATAAATAATAACTGTTATTGTTAGAATAAATTCTACTAGAAATTTCTTCACTGTCTCAAGTTGGAACATAAATGGTTTGGAAAACGTTTAAGCTTAATGGTGTAAAATTTAACAAATTACATGACCTAGAAGAGGTAAATATTCTTAACAGATCAGATTTTATTGGTTTGACGGAAACTCACGATTCAAATACTGGCGTTTCTTTGCAAGGATATTGTTTTTCGGAAAGATAGGCCCAAACACAAAAACGCTTGGAAGTCATCAGGTAGGCATTGCTGTTTTGGTCAAGGAACAGTAGTGCATGTAAATTTTATCCTCTCTCCAACAGCGAGGTTAATATGGGTTAAGGTATAGAACCAGATTACAAAACTTAAGTTGTGACGTTCTTAACTTTTGTTTATTTACTGCCATCTAACTCAACCTATATGGAAATGAAATTTTGCAACACTTGAGAAACATATTGTCTATTTCTCTTGTATGGGCAAGGTAGATTTCAATTCAAGGGTTGGTGATATGAATGAAAGAGCATGTACCTATGCCACATGGTGGTACATCTGAATTTATTCTCCTTGCAATCAGTATGGCAGATGGTTAGTTCATATAAGGGGATTATTCCAGTTAAAACTATGCCTTTCGGGCTTGTAATTACCGGATCTTCCTTTTGCAGTTCTGCAGGTTTTATGGATGATTTGTGTTTTTCTTTTCCCCAACGGGAAAATCATATGACTCCAGTCTGCCTCGAAAACAGCTAAGCCATCGAAATGTATGATTGGGTATGGCAAGTATTGAATGCCTTGGTCACAATCTATGAGGCCGCTATCAGAGATGCCGTTATACCTACTGCCAAAAAGATTCTTAGCGGGATTTTACCGCAAGTAACTTCTCGACCATTGCTTCTCTTCTATCAGATTTAACGAAAAAGGATAGGCTGAATCATATCAAAGATTGGCAAGATCACTATGTTGAAGAATATGCTCACATCTAGGCCCTATTCTTGCAAAGCAGGGTACCGTTTTTTCTTAGAATGGATACTTCCGACACTGGGTTTGGAGCCGTTTAGCTTCAAGAGTGAAGGCGAAGGAAAGCCTGCCTACGTAAGTAAGAAACTTTTATCTAGGGAAAAGAATTACTCGGTTGACATAATCTAGGCTCTCGTGAAATTTAGGGAATACCTGTTTGGCGCTGAGTTAGTGCTAGAAACCGATCATAAACCATTGTCCTTTATGCAATCAGCTAAAGTGTTAAATCCTCGAATAATGAGATGGGCGCTGACACTTCAGCCGTACCGCTTTACGTGGTCTGGATAATTTTAGTCCGGAGGTAGTCCGTCCTTGGTTCACTTCAGCTTTTATTTTAGCGGCTGTAATTGTGTCATGGCAAAGAAAAAACAGGCGTTTTTTCCTCTTAAGGAGCGACCATTGTTACGACTCAAAGCAGACTGCGGCACAAGCTGACTACCTTCTTATTTTTTTTTTTTTTATCATTGGTGGTACCATTAATACCGTAGTGGTATTTTCAGATTAATATCATTTAACTGTTTGTAGGTTTTTCTGTTCGAATTCCGAAAAAAACCCACACAAAAAAAAACCCTGCAAACTTGATATTGCAGCGCATGCTAATCTGATTCTGCATCTGTTAACCGAGTTATTTAGGAATACCGAGCAGGCTGCGCTAGGTTGTGCAGTCTGGTCGGGGTTTCTCATGTTGCGCGAAGTATATCTGCTGTCGTCTGAGCAGGCTGTGCTGGCATGTGCAGACTGATCAGTCCTTTTGCAGCAGCAGGAGCTAAGTGTAGTTTATACGAGGGTCGGAAGAGCCAGTTTAATGTGCGGTACCATATAAATCGCGTAAGGAGAAAGATTAGGTTTTACATACGCATACATAACACGTAAACATACAATGAGCGTACAGACATGCAACACACCCACGCAAATACATTTTTATGCTAAACATTAATTTAAATCAATCATATAAAGAATATCTGATTACAGTAAGACAAATTTTGTACTATTTTACCGTCTGCGGAATTCGATATACAATATAAACTGTTTATAATTTACTTAAGGACCAGCTGTTGAACGCCTTGGTCGACTCCAAGTGTTAGTGTGAGACTTGAAGCACACAGAGCATGCCAGTTCATTGAACATACAGTATATATTAATGTCAAATAGTTATACTTTCTATCAAACCGTATGTTTGCGAAAACACACTTAGACACTGCCAGGGATATAAAACCATACACAAAATGTCAAACCACCGTTTAGTTATTTCCCCGCCCCCCTCACCCCACCACCCCCTCCCCCCCCGCACCCCCCGATTTCAGGCCACAAGCCATTCGTCATCAGTTTCATATATAGGTGAACCAAGGGAGGCTTTTTATCAAAACAACTGACTTTTGTTAACAAAATAACATAAAGCATACAGGTATCGAGTTCGCCATCTTGAAACTAGAAAACGAACATGCGAACACTGAATGCATAGACGTACAAACACTCCTCACGTCCTTGATCGCAGAAAATATGTCCATTTTCGTGAAGCATAATCATTTGAGATTCATCCCTTACTGTTCATTGCGTGGATAGTTGTTTAGGAAAGCTACTATTTGGAGATAATTTTCAACTGCTGAAGCCTGTGTAATCGTTGTGTAAAGTGAAAGTTAGAAGGATCTTTTGACAAAAAATTAATTCGCCACATAGTTCCGAACGTGACTTTTTTGATAACTTTTATAATTCTGAATTTTCGTTTAACTGAATAGTTGAAAACGGATTGTATGAAATAGTTTGGAAGCACCAATGATGAAAATAGTCATTTTTTGCGACACTGTTTTCGGACATGATCCATGAACCATAAAGTTAAGAAATGAAATACTTTTCTGCATGCGGGGATCTGTTTATATATATATAGTTTGTTCGCCCATGCATACAAAGCGTGAAACGTTTCAAAACCTAGATTGTTATCGATAAATAGGCTTGATTTATCTGCGTTCAATGTGATACTGATAGTTGTTTTTGTTTTAAAAGTTGTTTGATCAGTGAAAACTGTGACTTCACCTTGTTTTTACATAAGCGCAATGTACAGATTGATTACATGGATTGAATAAAAGTTTTAAATGATATCGAAATAGAATCGTGGATTGAATGAAAGTTTTCAATTATATCGAATCAGAATCGAATGTTCCCTTTGGTGTCTAGTTGTGCCCAGATGTAAATAGTGACTCTGATTACACTGTACAGAACTGCAAACTGATAATGTATATTTGATAGCTGCATGTCATAAGGGGTACCAAGACTTAACAAAGCGACTGGAAGGAACACGAAATCCTGAAACTTCCAAACAGAATCTATAGCAGATCTTTTTCAGCAGTTATCATGCAACCAAATATTATTGTTTTTTTAAATATCTAATCAAGATTACTTACAGACATATTATTGTTTTCTACCTTTTTTCTTTTTTTAGCAACTACAGCGATCTGTAGAAAGTTGGAGAACGGAGAATAGGACCTATTCCGCTTTGTTAATTTCCATTCGTTAGCCACTAACATTGGTGCGTCCATCTGAGAGTACTTCCCTCAGTCCAGTCACCCATTATGTACAGCAGTCCACCTGTGATAATTTGTTCGATCGTTCATGCCATGGGAATGTCTCTATGATCAGAGCCTTTGCTGGTTGCTTTTAGACACTCATTGGATCCCTAGCAGCCCTTAAAGCACACAGCGAAGGCTGATGTGAGTCCTAGCATACATGTATGTCAAAAGACAGCTTTCTGCAGGAAAGCTCTATTGTGTTGGTTTTACATGTGATGGTAAATTTGTACAACCATACTGAAATATCTGTGTGTAGAAGATACTACTTTTATGTATTGCCTTGTATCAGGTCATTGCTAATGGTGTAAAAAAATAGGGTGTGTCTCTTTGACTTTAAATCTTTTTTGAAATAACTGTAGGTAAAACAAGATATCCCTTAGTTCATGTAGGAAAGTAAGGCTTTACTTTGGGTATTTTTTTTTTTCGTTGAATATTGTAAGACAGACATTTACGATAGTGAACTTTACCTTTGTGAAAGGTAAGGAAAAACATGTTGTACTTGTTTTTTAGAGCAAAAATATTTTTCATATAAATATTAAAGGCCCATTAACGTTGCTGAATCAATATATGTGTCAGTAACACACTGCTTCCAGTCAAATTCATGGTACCTTACCCCACCCACTTGCTTTTCTCGGTGGTATCCAAAATGGCTGACAGCTGTTTCGATTTCGTCTGATCAGGGCACTGAGTTGGACTTGATCCAATAATACCCTGATAATAATTCGGAAGTCAGGTGTGTTTGACAATTGTAATGTCACTGACATTTAGGACTGCGACATTTGGTATGTCAGTCAGACATTATAATCAGTATAAAGCTGTATGTGGAACTGGAGTTTGCATATGATATTGTGGGCGACGTTGCCGACGGTTGGCGGACGCTCACCGTCGACCACGTCGACGTCATTAATAGGGAAGTAAGTCAGAGATGAAGTCATATCGACGTCAAAGAGATTCAGCTGCGACTTATATCACTATATCCGAAATAAATAAAAATATTTTCAGATGTAATGTGAAAGGATACGGTATTTTCACTAGTGAAAATATAACATAGGCGTTTTATTTTCACTCTTCGTTTCGGATTACTTCGGTTGTCTTCATTGTTTCCCTAACAGATGCTGATCCCAATTCGTTTTTTTTTAACTCCTCTAACTTCTCTATTTCTGAACAAAACTTATTAAAGTGTTGGTATTCATTTTCTGGAATATTTTGGTAACAGGATTATTTTGATTTGCCAAAACTTTTTGTTTTTGTCTCTCCGGCGCCTGACATGTTAAGCACTGAACATCGACGCCATGACGTTCATGTTTTGTTTGGCAACGTAATTTATGATATTTTCATCTCGGGTAATGAAACTATTTAAATTTTCACTCGTGCTTTGGAGATACTGATTCATTACACAATACACTCGATGAAAATATTTATGGTATGCACCACAAAAGAGTAAATACGATATGTATTATTGTAGAATATGTTTTTGTTTATTTTAGTTGTGTCCTTCCGCTGTCCAAGAACCCTAACCAAGTTGAGTTTCTTAAGGTAATAAATCAACAGTGCACGATATATTCGCGAACAACGCAAGGCTGTACAACTGTTATAAAGCATATTATTAATTATAGTGCGATAAATATTCGCGAAACAGCACAAGGCTGTAGACTGGTCAAAGAGTCGTATATATAAACTCACATCAGGGAAGAATCTTCAGGCGTGATAAATAAATTTTTAATTTCGGAAGATAGTGACTTTTGATAAAAAGCGCAAGGTCATTGTTTCTGTAGCTATCGTGGTGAATTTCAGTAATCATCATTCTCTTCGCAAATGGCCCAGTGTTCACCACACCTGGCTGGAGCTGTACTGCTACATTTACAGTTGTTTCTGCTGTATATTTTGATTAACCAAGCCAGGTTAAGTACAGTTGCCGACTGTCTTGTGTCCGACTGTAGTCAATGCGAAGAGTCTAGCTGATGTGCTTGTTTTATTAATGTTGTTTTTGTATAGCTATATGTTGTAAACAGTATATATCAAAAAAGTTGAAAAAAAAAAAGAAACAACAAAAAACAAATAACAGTTAGAGTCCTTTGTGTTGTGGTATAGTTAGGCATCGCCCAACCCGGAGCTTAATCAAACTGGAAGTCACCCTCGGTTCGTAACAAACACCTTGATGAACATACGAACCTAAATAAATAACGCGGCTGCAAAAGTTGTATTTTTTGTTTCGCTATCCTCATGCGAGGAAAATTGGTTGTTTTCTGTTCAAACGTCAGATTTGCGCCTGTACGCCACTTTTTTTCGTTGTAGTTTTGTGTTATTTAAGGTAGAGGAGGTGCCGAAACATATTTGTAATTTTGATCTGCATCTGAATTACTGACGAGGTTTTGAGCGAGCAAAACTATTTTAAGCCCCTACCCACACCCAGCCCGCCCCGCGCCCCCATCTTCAACAAGAAGTTGTTTCTACTGACCGTTCCAATGCGGTTTCTCTGTTGCAGTTCCTTGCTTGTATTGGGTATTGCCACTGTTGTGTCTTGTCGTTGTTTGTTCCTCTTCTATTCTTCTTTCGGTGCCTTAAGAACGGCTGTGCTTCGTGATTACGACATTTCCTTTCCAACGTCATTTATATTTGTATGCATGTAAGTAAAACGGTACTATTTTTACCTTCAATACTCCTTCTGCGGCGCTTGGTATTTTCGACATCTTTTCGTTTTGTCCAGCTAAAATGATCAATAAAAACTATTATCACATAATTTCAGAATCATGCAGAACTTTTCGTTCTCAACAAAATAATTAAAGGGTCACCAGTTTCAGTTTCCCTTTGATTAACATTCAGAAGCGACCCGTCACTATTCTGTGAACAAGTCCATAAGCTCAACATGTTAGCAAAATGTTCAGCTACCAAAGTGTTAATGGCGCTAACATTCTCAGCCTAGAGACAAAATGGGAATTTCTGAAAAATGACACTTTACCAAAACGGTGTATTTTCAGAATATCTGAAAGTGTCGTTGTTTTTTTTTAGTCAAACCAATAATTTTCCCCAAACACAATCTTGCAAATACACAGACAAACACAGACACAGATGTAGCCAGAAAAAAGGTCAACCCTTTAAGAGGCTAAAATTGCATTGATGGTTGATTCCCCATAAACCGTGAATAATCTATAGAAGGTACCTGTAGGAAAAACAGTTTCTTGATTAAAATTAAAGCTTTCTCTGTATATTTCACTGTTTAAAGCCAAGTTATTACTTACCATGTTCAAATGTCAATTTTCCATTTTGGGATAGAAAGTAGCATCTTTTACGAAATTTAAAATGAAAATTTACATTTCACGATTTGTTGTTTTCGGGTTCCACTTTAAGAAAAAAAAATCAACAATATATTTATATCTTCTGTGGTTTTGTCCATAGACAGGGTCAAAGTTTGCATATATGAAAAAAATGCACTAAGTGACCCTTAACTTATTTTGTTGAGTATAAATGTGAACACACCTTGCCCCTTTCGATTCGCCTTATACATTTAGAGTGAGCTGAGTGAATTAAAGGTGAGAGGTACCATGAATACGGCGATGACAAAGTTTCATGATAAAAGTTTCATTTTACACATCTTAACCTGTAGAATTCTGGGATCAAGCCCATGCCAAAATGTCATGTTGTCTACAATTTATTCCACAACCGTTTCATTTAAAGAGCCTGAATACATTTTGTAAATTGTCCGCAAAACAACTTTGTATTATTAAATTAATTTGTTCAGTATATCTTGTCATATTCTTCAAATTATTCCACAATCATTTAAAGAGCCTGAATAAAAACAGGTAAATTGTCCGCAAGACAACTTCGTGACAATGTATCAAACTAAAGAACGCAACCTTTTCAAAGGCATAACATTTTGACAGAATTGCGTCTTAAAATGTATTCATAATAACTGCTTGTGTCTTCTATCCCTTTTTTATATTTAAAGCTTATTCATTTTACATGAGCATCAAGTCAGGTCAGTGGCTTTACTTATCAGAATAATGATTGAGTGCTTAACTTCTAAAACTCTAAAACAGGGATAAACTGTTTAAAATAGTTTAGGGTTTCATCGTCGACATTTTGAATTAATTAATACATATATAACGCTTATCCTGGTAATATAATTTATAGGTTTGTTGTGTGGTATTTCACTGATTGAGTCAGGAAGCCTCAATATAAACCGAATAATATATATATTTTTTTGTTTTTGTTTTTTGTTTTTGTTTACAACATTCGAATCTAGGGGAGACTATTTGGTAACAGAAAAATACAAAAATGCGCCCTGATAATTTTTACTACTGAAGATAATTTTTACTATTAAGGCGGTCGGTCTGGTGTTTTGGTTCTGGTGTTACTCGCTTTTATCGTGTGTTGTCCTGCTCGTTGTTTTATTGTTGTGTTAACCGGATCACTGTGATCACCTCACCTTAGAAATGTCGGCTACCTCCTCAGTCTGTTTCAGATGGCTTGTGTCTGTATTTGTGGGTGGACTGTTCGTGTTTTTCTTCATTGTGTCTTTTGTTTAGTTTCATCACAGTGTTTGTGGTTATATGTGTATCACTGTGATGGTTTATAGATGAGGTAGATGCGGCGGAACATATGTTTGTAATTTGGAGCTGTAAGAGTGAGGTTTCGGGCGGACAAAACTGGTTTAAACCCGCCACCGCCCCAAGAAGTATTTTTTTCTACTGGCCATTCAAAGGCGGTTCCACTGTTGCAGTTCTGCTATGTATGTGCGTCGGTGGTTTCATATGTTACATATAAAGAGACTCAATCAAACCGTCTCCGATGATTTTCGTGATTTTGTGTGTTCTTTGTTTCCAAAGGCAATCCTTTTTTACTTTTATTTTACTCTACTGTAGCTGGTGTTGTGCCGTGTGGCGGCCGTAAAAAGTCTCCCCGTACATCATCATAGTGCCGGTTATATTTTATTTCCTTTGGGATCATTGAGCCCATCCTGATTATTTTGAAAATTGAATACCACTCAAGCCGGCGCTAGGGGGCGTATGCAGCCTCGCAAACTATAGTGTTGCATATGAAGAGACTAAATCAAAGCGATTCTCCGATTTTCCTGATTTTGTGTGTTCTTTGTTTCCAAAGGCAATCTTTGACTTTTATTTTTCGTACACGTATGTGGCGTTTGTTTTGTCATTATTTATTCCTCATCTCTTCTTCTTTATGTGCCTCGGGAACGCTATGTTTCGTAACTGTGGCATTTCTTGAGTATCGTATATTTTTGAGAGCTGTTTTGCCTTGGTATCGTGTCTTGGTGTCATTGGTAGGCTATGCTCTGTGATTGAGGCTTTGTTATTTTTCATGGCGACTTAGTAAAAATTTCAGAACGATTTTTGGTAATACTGATTTTTCGGAACTTCGGATTTTTCGGAAAAAAGATTGTCCAAATTGTTCGTCACAACACGAAACTTTTCGGCAGACTGCATGACTGGTTGTGAATCTAACTATGGTTGCTTCCCTTTTCAGTAACGCGACTATGAGCCTGGCCTTAGACGGAATGACGTCTCCTTCCTCAATCTGTTTCAAAAGCTGTCTGTTTTTTTTTTTTTTTTTTTTTTTTTTTTTTTTGTTTTTTCCTGTTGTTTAAGTTTCATGTCACCATTGGACACTCTACCTTCTTTTTTGTCATTACAGTTTTGTGATTATTTGCATTTTACTGTGATGTTTTCACTGATCCCCGCCACCCCCACGTCAGTATTTTTTTTTTTTTTTTTTTTTTTTTTTTTGTGTGTGTGCTGACCAATGTAATGCGCGGTTCTTCTGTTTATCATTTATTGCAACTGTGCTATTGTCTTATCCCAGATCTTTTCCTCTTCCTCTTTCGATGCATTATGTTTCAAGTATTTTTGAAAGCGCTTTGATGACTAAAATATTAATTCTAAAAACACAAAAAAGAAACATTTGAATATACGTACATGTATATAATTGTTATATTTGAAAACAAAAGGTATCTAGAGCACAGAACAGATTTATAAGGAAATATACATTTCTATCGTAAAATGAAACCTACTCGTCATGTGAGAGACCTAGTTCTCTGTTGTCAATTTTTTTATCGTATCCAAGATCACGTGGTGGTCCTTTATCGTATGTTACCATTGATTTTGGTCTTCCGCCCTTGCTTGTATTAGATGCACTACTTAATTTGCGCACTCTACCAGAATGCTGTTCCTCTATCTTTAATCTGTCTTTTTCTAGTTCCTTCTCTTTCTCTGCTTCTGCTAAGGTAAGATTCCTCGCCCTAGAACAAGAATCTGGTTTCAAATACTAAAGTAACTCAAACGTTTCTCATGTTTCACTAATTGCTTTAACTAAATTCACAAGTTTTCAAGACTGGTATGTTTGCTCATCTGATAAACATTTTTCATTGAATAGGATTTATGCCCCTCCCTAACCCTGTAATATAGAAACCACAGCCAGAATAAATGCATATACGAACACTGAAGGTGTTTGCATTTTTGCAGTATGATTAGAGGTCTTCTTACTGTAGAATCTACAGAAACAGCATGTGCTAATTTTTATTTTCTAATATTGGAGGTTTTTGTGTCTCTTCAAGATTGATCAGTATTAACGAGTGGTCATTTCATATGAAATTTGTTAAATGAGCCTTCGGCGAGTTTCATAAAGTTCATATGAAATGATCACGAGTATAAGATTCTGTTTATCATATGACTATTTTAAATTGAATTTTATCGCCTTTTAAGTTGACAATTGTTCAGCAGAAAATGCATGGTTGATATGAACGTCGTCATGACGTTATTTTGTTCCGCCAAAGTGTTATGTAACGTGTGCATACGATTTTTTATGACATGTCGTTACGCCACTGAATAACAGCGTCGTCATATTATAAATCTGTTTTAGAACTGACACTGCTAATATAGTTTTGAGAAAAGAGATCGACCTTTGGTATAACGATCTTTTTTCCGTACTGGATATCAATTATACATCGTTTTAACTCCAGATTTTTCACGTTTAATGATTTTGAAAACCACAATTCCAACAGACGTTGATTATCGGTTGGTAATTGTTTGCACAGTACTACTTTAAGCCTAGATTTTCTAACTAGGGTTTGAAACATGTTTTTCATATTTACATGAATGACTTCAAGTAATACCTTCAAATCGTGTGTAATTTGGATTCGAAAATGCAAACCGTTGTTTAAAAAAAACAACAACAACACCAACAAAAAAAAACCCCGGAGCATTTGGCATTAAAACCGATGTATACCATGACACCATGGTTTCAAGATTAATCACTTGTTTACAACTTATATGATTCTCGTGCATTGTGTTAACACAAAGTAGCTTTGGTAGCCAAACTCACATGTTCCTTTTCTTTTGGATATCATTATACTTATCCCCATATTTTTCCCTTCTTCTCCGCTCTCTTTCCTTTCGTTTTCGCTCTCTTTCTAAGAGATACTGTCTTCTTTGGGTTGGATTTAGTTTCGATAAATCGATGTCCTCTTCAGTTGTAGCGTCACTGAAGTCAGATGGTATCCTGTTCTCCTCTTCTAAAATATTCTGTTCGAGCTCTTCTGATGGCTCTCCTTATTCAGTAAATATAAAAGAAATGCTTGTGTAAGATGACAGATTGGTTGTCATTTCAAATTCGAACTCGTCAGTTTTAGTATACATGTTTACTAAAATCAAAATTGTGCAGACGGATGTAAAATGGCAACCATTGTATACTAGTGTTTCTGTTATGATACAAATAAGTGGCAATGTACCTTACTTATTCCAATTTTACAGATAATTTGCGATCCCTGTTAGTCATTATACTTCTTTCAATTTTAATTTGTGTAAATGTTTGAAAAATGCCAAGCCACAATGAGATTATTGCTTTATCGCTAGGCCAAGCATTTACCTATATCCAATTTATTGTCACCTACACAATCAAATGAAACGTTTTATTCGACTAAGGTACAAAGCAGTTTGCACTTCTTTCTGAAATTCATTGCTTACCGGAATATTGTAAATTCTTGTGCAATTTAGGACTTGCATATACGTGTAGTATAGTGTGCATATTTTCTGCATTTAAACTCAATGGGTATTAACATGATATTATATGATATTACAACTTATATGATATGATATATCATATCTTAAAATGATTTTTTTTCTTTCATGTTTTTTTTTTTTTTTTTTTTCTCAGACCAAGACAATAAGTGTTGAGAAATGTCACTCATCACACGACGTGACGGCGTTCTAAAGGAGCTATTTCCCTACTCTAGGAGGAAAATATTTCCACTAAGGAATTATGAGCCCATAGTTATTACTAAAATAGCTTCCGATATGTATTATAGCAAATTATTCTGCCTTAAATGCTAATTACATTAAATAATCCTAACGACGTCATGGTGTTAAGCTTAACGACGTATAATTTGGCGTTGACGTTAAGTGGTGTTTAATTACGTATTCTTTACCTAATGGTGTAATTTACCTGGCCAGGTTTGCTGATTATCTATCAAAGGTTCTCCGTCTTCCCTAAGTTTACTTAGACTATCATTGGTCTTCTCTCGCAGTAACTCCCCATTCCGGTTCAGCTGTAAGCTTGCAAGGCCTTTATCACTGAAATAAAATAATCGCCCTGTACCCTGTCTCTGTTCATTTTCTCTATTATTACATCTCCATAAACTGTGTATCACAGTCGATTGAAATTTTTGGTACTTTGTAGTAGTTTTGATACGTTTATTACATAGTTATACATGTATATCTAATTCTATCCGAAATTTCAGTAGATTTTTGCAAACCAGCTAACTGGAGCCCCATCCTCTTTTGACATTTAATGGTTATATATCTGCTTAAACGTATGTTTTATTTGCTTTCACAACTGATCAATGTTCACATAAATTGAGCGGCTGATGTCAGACAGATGATTTGAATTGTAATAATGTGGCGAGTTTCGGTGTTGAGATTATTCCATAATTTCAAAGTGGATAGAAAAACTGCAAAAAGGTTAATCGATTCTATGATTATAAATGCTGTACATTTATTAAGCTTGAAAGCAGGTCATTCAAATAACTGGGAATTTCAATTTTAACTATTTTGTACATAAGAATGAACTTTTTTGTTCAGCCAGCGTTTCCCAACCGTTTTTTTTTTAAACACTGTAGCCCGGTGCATTCAGCTGCACTTTCTCTAACAGTGTCTGACAGATTACAACCATTCCAAACTTCAGAAGCGTATTTTAATACAAGTTATTGAGGGTGCGTTTAGGAAATTGAAACTTTAGTTTTCGGAGACACGATATTTGCTTCGAAGCTGAATTAAATATTGTTTTGACCATTTCGATGATATAGTTATTCCGATTTACCTTAAGGTAATCGAGAATCCTGAGAATATTTTCATCGTATCGTAATCTTAATGTACATGATCATTACTTCTGTTTTCAGTGGATAGAATTTTAACTAACCATTTCTTAGCACAGCCCTTTTACTAGATAAGTAATAAGAAAATGTTCAATAAATGCCAAATTATTTGATGAAAAGCTTCGAGAGGTATCATCTGCAAACAGTCTGGCCATACCGTGGAGGCAATCAGCTGTGCTTATGTAAATTTATATGAATCAAGAAGAGAACCCACACATTTAATAAATTAAAAAGCCTTAAATAAAAATCTAGTCTCGGTTATATCGAGACTCTTCATAAGCAGTAATGAAGATTGCAGCACTAATGAAATTTCAATGCCCTCTAGTATACACCAGCAAAACTCCATTTTCAAAGCTACCACAATGGGCCCGATGATTCCAAAGGAAATGAAAATATAATCTGCACTATGGAGAAATACCGGGAAACATTGCATAAATAAATCCCAAGCTGACAAATCTGCCCTAGGGTCACGTGTTAACATTATGTTTAATTTCGGATTAGATAGTCAAGTCATATAAACGCCGCAAAAAAGTACGACCTGATACAAAGAAGTTGCAAAATTCAATATGCCAACTAAAGATTGATACTCGTGCAAGGTAACTTCCTTTTTATTTTTGAAACAAGATAAAAGTGTTTGTATTTTTGAGGTTTCAATTTACCTAAATACCATAAATAATAATATTGGTAGGCAGTCTAAGCCATGCTTATGACAGTGTTGTAATCATGGCTTTGACTGTGGCCTAATTTGAATGTCTTTAAAGTTATCTCTATTCGTTGTATCAGGTTGAGATAATATGCCTTAATATACTAGTCATTCTTCATTAAATGACATTTTCATCTTACACAATCTTGGCTGTTTATTGACATATCAAACTAGCTGGACTTGCCGAGTGATTGACTGTTTCTTACCGTTGATTGTCACATTAACTGGTGGTATCAGTGTACCAGATCTTGGTCTGGGTCGGCTGAACACACAAATAAAATTATTAATAAAAACAAAGGAGTTGTGAATCAGTTACATGGAGGAAGATTCCTCAATACTCAATAGAACTTTGCATTCTGTAATAAATGGAGACTGGGCTGAGACAAAATTGCTTCGGTAAAAATAACATATAAGTAATTTTTTAGTAAAATAACATGTTATTAATTACTATTTTAATTTCTATTATTTGATTCTCAAATCCCGAATTTTCCGAATTGTTCTTATTTTAATTCATTAGACATACATACCATAACTCAACCACCTCTATGTGACCTATAAAAGGCTCATTAAAAAGTGTCTAGGGAGTGCGACAATCACAAACTGCAGCCCTTTCCAGACACTTAGAGGCAGAGGAAACAGACAAAACCAAACAAGAGCAAATCGAACAAACATGCGAAAAGCACTAAGACTAGCTCTTCCCCAAGTGAGCTAAAAACACAAGAAAAAATAACACAAGGTAAGACATAAAACAAATCGCCTTGTAGAATAAACCACAAAGCAGCAAAGAGTAAGTCTTAACACCGGGACCACCGCCTTAGAACGATCAGTAGAGTAGGCCACTGTGGGTTTAAAGCACTTTTACAGCTAGCCAACTTCACCCTGGCTACTCTTAATACAGAAATATAATAAAAATTCGGTTCGCATAAAGGCTCCCAACTCAGTCAAAGCGAAAACATAAAAATCAAATTAATCACTAAGACAAAGACGAGTACTCATGGCTAATTCTACTGTATGCCAGAATAAATGAAAACCAATAGTTGAACCACGGCGGGCCAAGCCAAAGACATATCGTCAACCCAACCCACTGGTTAAAGTTGTACGAAGAGGCTGTCATTTAGTCTGAGGCCCGAACAGTCGTCGCACAATTAAAGAGTGAAGCATAGCCATCAACAATAATTGGGTTGACAACTAGGCATGCAGTCTGCCGTATAATATCCAGGCCAATTCTTTTATAACGGTTAATTAGTTTTCTGAATTGCTCCGAAAAAGATTTTCCTACAATTTTCCTAAATCTGTACACTAAGTCACCGTAAAATTCTGGTTCCGATATTACCTTGTCAGTTGCTGCAGAAATGTTTTCAGACTGACGCTATATTTTCTACCAAGACACTTCAGAAGCGTATTCTAATAAAGGGCATATTCTGCGATAAAATTTCGAAAACGCCTTACGAAGTTTAAAATAACGATAGCTCTGCCTAAAATGTTTGGCAGTAAGGGCTTTATTACGGTAGTAAAAGTCATTAAGATTTGAAGAAGCTCTGGCGAATCTAATAAGTTGAGATATGTATACCCCATATGAGGTGCGCCGGGGGACATCGCCATCCAGAAACGGGAAATTGACTATATCAAAATCAAAGTCGTCCCGTTTATCATAAATTTTGATGGAAACTGTACCATTACATATGCATAGATTCAAATCCGAAAAAGGTGCCTCGGTATCGGAAGAATTGGCTCTATTTAATTAGAGTCCTGTAGGGTATACGCGTTCCACCACAAGAGGTGCACAATTAGTTCCCATCGGAATACCAATAGTTTGCCTATAGAGTTGTTCCAAATCTAATAAAAATATTATCCAAAAGATAAACAAGGGCATCAAGACCATAAATTGTGCTTATTGTTTTGTACTTACATCAGAAGTGAAAAAAGCTCATTCTTCGTTGCAAGCATACTGGGTATTCTCCCGAATAAACGTTCGGTTAATTAAATCAATAAGTTTATCTTTTATAAGATGATGAGGTAACGTAGTATACAGTGTAGAAAAAACATATGTAGACATATGTAGACAATTTAGAAGCCTTAAAGTTTTTAGATTCAAATTTATTGAGAATTTATTTAGATTTAAATTTATTGGAATTTTTAATCGACCAAAAATAGTTAATGCCGTCCCTTTCGTAAATAGTATCGTTGTTTTTAATAGCAG
Organism: Anodontia alba; assembly: GCA_964016985.1. Classification (NCBI taxonomy): domain Eukaryota; kingdom Metazoa; phylum Mollusca; class Bivalvia; order Lucinida; family Lucinidae; genus Anodontia; species Anodontia alba. The sequence goes on from OZ024828.1 coordinate 42,887,575, forward strand.
TAAGGCATGAAGTTGACAGTTTGAACAAAACAGTAGTCGTACATGAACTAGAATAAGCAATGGAACGTGCTTTATAAGGTCGTTTATGAAGTTTAGGTAACCAACATAATGAACGTAGGAAGTCTGTTTTTGTTTTTCTTTAGAAATCAGTAGAAATCCACATCTAAGTACTAACATTTAAATGTGTTTCACTAAAACACAAAATATGAAATTATTCGGTAATATTTTGATATATTCAAAATCCAACGTTCCTGATGCTTCGTGTGTTTAAATGGAGTACATCTAATACATTAACGGAGTTTTCAGTTGGTAAAGGACCCCTGGATTAGGATGTACACCGATGCATATAATTATAATCTGCATAATGCAAATTTATAACAAAACATTTCAATCCTAGAGTGCACCAGATGCTGAAAGCACAATAAATGTTAAAACGAATATTACTTTTCGGCACCGACAGACTAATAAACCTGTGTGTTGTCGAATGAAAAGTCCCAATTGCTGTGCTATATACTTCTAAACTGTTTGTTACCCACTGAGCGTCTTTTTTTTACTTTCTGGACTGGCAGTACGAGACCGTATGCTAAAATCTCAGAAAGTGTAAATAGCTTATGATGTGAACCTTCAAAAATGCATATCTTAAAAGTGTGCAACCACAACAATTTCATACAAACAAACAGTTAAATTAAAAACAAAGAAAACGTAGATCTATAGATCTACGCTAACGTCTACGTGATCAGATACAGCACATATTCATGACAGGTGCTTGAAAGAATTTCAACCGTATAGTTAGCTGGTCCTAATAATTAATTAATTAAATTCTAGCTCATGGTGTACATAACTTCCCTCCCCCCCCTCCCCCACCACACACATACACATACAAGATCCCCTAGGAATAAACGTTTCTTCCCTGGGGTGGGTATTTCGACATTTATGATGAAATATTAGAAAATTATTTTACAAAGAGAAATGTTCTTTTTATTTGAGATTGTAAAAGGAGCGTAAGGATTCCAAAATAAATAAAAAAAAAATGTATTCTGCAACGTCCGTAAATGTATCAGTTGTGATTCGGAACTTTGTATCAGCAAATTTCTAGATATGACATACAGTGCTTGTGCTGTGCACCTAATGTGACTGATTGTTCCAGAAATACAAGGGTTCCTGATAAAAGATGTTTTGTCAACCTTTGAGGTTTGGCCAAATTTATGTTATAAAGCTGATATGTTTTTGTTTCCTATAAAATCCAATTATGAATACTTAGCAGATCTGTCCTAGAGTGTTTAAGGGGCATAAAGGAGTGTGCTCATTCTGCGCACCAGTTACGTAGTAGTTGACTTTTCATTGACTGATACCAAATATTTAAAGGGGTGATATATTCCCTAAGCAGAATATTTTAAATTGTTGCATATTGTTGTGACGAAAATAATGTTGAAAACTGCGGTTTCTTGAACGTTTACATGCGTTCAAAGTCGTAGTAACGTGTTGCGTGTTCAACTATTGGTTTTCCTTTACTCTGGCATACAGTAGAATTTGCCATGAGTACCCGTCTTTGTTTACTATAGTGATTAATTTGATTTTTATGTCAGAGAAAATTGCAATACTCGGTTGGACGAATGAATCGTACACTGTTGGTGCACAGACATTTGCGACAAAAGGTTTTGCATTAAATCATTACAAATGTATGTATTCGGAGTAAAACTCCTTTCTGATATATATATATAGATAGATACTTTATTAATGCAATAAGCCATTAAGGCCCATGAGCATGTATACACATAACAAAGTACATATAAAATGCAGGATAGCAAGCAACATATATATATGATTGCAACCACACATCAGGTATGGTTAGAAATGAAAACAGAAGTTCCACATTAAATGAGATCTGAAATTAGAAAATGGAAAATGGGAGAGGTGCTGCATTAATTATTCGCCAACTTTTAAATTCATTTATTTTTTATTTTATTTTTTTTTTTTTTTTTATAAATTTTGAATTTGATTTCTTGTGACTATTACAATGGCATTATTTGTTTTCTTATTTGAAATGCTTTCTCGACAAAGATACCTAATTTTACTAATGTTTTCCTGTGTTCTGTGGTCAAAAGCTCAACGAATTTTATCATATTAGGACGCTGCCAAAAATATTTACTGATATACATGTTTCGTAACTCCATGTAGATTGGACATTCGAAAAGAAAATGAAATTCGTCCTCCAGCACCTTACATATTTTGCATTTTCTATTTTCATATTGAATTTTATTCGGCCTTACCCATCGTCCTACTTCAACCTCAAGTCTATGAGACGAAAGTCTTAATTTACTTAAACTTTTTCTATATTTTTCTATATTTAAAATGTCCAAATATTGTTGGTATTGAAACTTTGCAAATGTTATAAAACATCTAGCCCTTGTTGAATTATCTAAACGTGAATGCCAATCTTGAATAAATATATCTTTTACTCTAAGTTTAAATATCTCTAAAAAGACCTCTTTATTACCCACCCCTTGTGCCACCCAAACGTCCATAAATCCTAACCGGCTTAGCAAATTTTTCACTGACAATGCCCAATTTTGTTTTAAAGGTTGCTTTACAATATCATTTAACATCATATTATATGACTGTTTTATGAGTTTATTTTCTTCACTAGTTATTACCTTGAACCAATATTTAATGATTGTTACATATCTGCGTGACTGATAATCGATCCTCCCTAGTTCTCCATAAACAAAGTCATTTTGAGTTGACTGCTTTACTCCGAGAATTTTCTTGCAAAATTGCAAATGAACAGTCTCGATAGCTGTAGACTTATAGAACCCCCAACACTCGCTCCCATAATTTAAAATTGGCGTTACCAATTTATCAAATAACTCAAGCATATGTGAAGGTTTCAGCGGTAAAAAGTTGTATAAATACTTATTTAATGTAAAAACTGCTTTCATTGCCTGTCCTGACAAGGTCTTTTGTGTTTCAAAGTTTGATCCCCCGGTAGTAAACACTACACCCAAATAGCAAAATTTATTAACTATTTCTATGCTTGAATTGTTATAATTAAATTGTAAATTATCTGGAAGTCTACCCCCTTTCCTGAAAATCATTATTTTGGTTTTATTTGTGTTCACTGTTAACTTCCATCTCGCACAATATTCTTCAAAAATTTTTAATGCATTTTGTAACTCTTCAGACGTTTTTCCAAAAAGTATTATATCATCGGCATATAAAAGTAAATATAAATTTGTCATACAAATATTAATACCGGATGCCCCTTTAGTCACCAGTTCTTCCTCTAAATCGTTCAGGTACATGGCAAACAGGAAAGGGGAAAGACATTCGCCTTGACGAACTCCTATATTACATGTGAAAGATTCGCTGAGGACATTGTTATGTTTGACCCTAGATTTTACAATAGTATAAATTGATTTTATGATATCCAACATTTTCCCCCTAACCCCAATCTTTAACAATTTGAACCATAATATATCCCTGACTACAAAATCAAAAGCCTTGGTCAAATCGATAAACGCGCAATATAAATATTCATTATTATTGATACAGTGTGTTATCATATTGTTCAAAATAAAAATGTTATCTATTGCACCCATCCTTTTTCGAAAACCAGCCTGAGCTTCAACATAGATATTATATTCCTCTGCCCAGTTGTTCAACCGATTGTTTAGAATCCGTGTGAACAACTTACCGATAATACTAAGTAGTGTGATCCCACGATAATTTGAAACGTCATCTTTCTCACCTTTTTTAAAGATAGGTACTATCAAACCTTCGGACCAATCTTCTGGAAAATATCCTAGTTCAAAAATTTTATTGAATAAATTATGTAAGTAATTCTTCAGACTATTTGTTCCATTTTTCAAAAACTCGTTTAAAAAAAGATCTTGACCCGAACTCGCCCCATTTCTCAGTTGATGTACCCCAGTTTTAATTTCTTCCATTGAGATTGGCTCATTTAATTCTTCAAACATTATCTGTAGTTCCCCCTTTAAATAAAATTCGTTAAACTGTAAAATATCGTCATCAGCTTGATAAAATTTGTCATTTGGATCATTAATTGCCTGAAAATATTCCGCAAATTTTTTCGCGCTAATAGAAGTTTTGGGTTTTAAATTCGCTGCCTGTTTGAGAAGTTTCCAATATTCCTTCACATTTTTGTGCTTTGACACCAATAATTTAACTCTTTTATCTTTTTCAAAGTTTAAGCGCTTGAGACGAATAAGCCTTTTATAACTTGCCCTCGCATTTACTAAATCAGCTTGATTTTCTAAATTCTTACAACTTCTGTAATTATTCAATGCTGAATAAAATAAGTTTCGGTACCTTTGACAATCATCGTCAAACCAAGGTTGGGTAGACTTAAATGTATGCTGCGTATTACTACAGTTTTTGGAAAAATTAATATTTTTTGAAAATAATGGGTCACATATTTTTGACATTAAATCAGAGAATTGTTTCAAATTTTCGTTTATTTCCTGACTGGTTGTTAATCGTGCTAAATTCGACGTTAGATCCCTAAACTCTTCATTTTGCTCTTCAAGACTATCGCGATACTGCCCTACTTGCTCCTCATCCCATATGTATTTCTTTTGTACCCTTTCGCAGCTGTCCGTTTCAACTTCAGGGTTTGCTTCCTTATTAATTTTTCTCACAATAGAGAATTCAACAGCACAATGATCCGACAAGATATTTGGGTCACATACTTGAAAAGAAGACATAGCCTCTAATAGACGAGGGTTAACAATTATATAATCGATAACACTGCACCCCGAGCTGCCAACAATATATATATTCAAATGTTTGGAGTGAATATGACTTTTATTTCATCGAGTGAAGTGAAAAAATGTTTATTATATACAAAGTAATGAAATATAGAGAATTATTAATGAAATAAAATGCATATTTTCACTAGTGAAATATAAGTTTTATATTTTCACTAGTGAAAATATAAAACTTATATTTTCACTCCTCTGAGCAGTGAAAAATATAAGATCTGGATCTATTTTTTTCTTATTTACATTAATGTTTTCATTACATAACATTTGAATTTTCTTTTTATTATATACATCACTTTCGATAGAAGAGATGCAAATCTTGCATTTGCAAGGGAAAGTCTGACACGCAGTTTTGTCCCTTGGCGCCATGACGTTCATGTTTTGTTTTGTTTGGTGACGTTAGATATGACGTCAGAAATGCGCATTAGTGTGTAAAAATAAAATAAAAAGAAAAATTACTCTTTTTCAGTGAATACCGTAAAAATTTTCATCTCGTGTAATAAAAACATTCAAATTTTCACTCGTGCATAATAACCATTAATGTAAATAAGAAAAAAAGTAGTTCCAGATCTTATATTTTTCACTGCTCAGACTAGTGAAAATATAAGGTTTATATTTTCACTAGTGAAAATATAACATTTTCGAAATATACATTTTATTTCATTAATAATTCTCTATATTTCATTACTTTGTATATAATAAATATAATATATATATATATATATATATATATATATATATATATATATATATATATATATATATATATATATATATATATATATATATATATATATATATATATATATATATATATATATATATATATATATATATATATATATATATATATATATACATATATATATATATATATAGTAACACATTATATATTTCCCTTGTTATTTTGTTTGGTCTCATTGCAATGTTGAACCATTTTCCAAGAGATGGTGTTGAACAATGTCTCTTTGGAATTGTGCCTTTTGAAGTTAATCTCAATTAGGGATGTTTATATGGGCAATCAAGTATTGGAATTTTCAGCTTCTTCTACCCACAACTGAATACCTAACTGACAGTCTCGTGTTGGTATCTTGTAGTGATAGGAGAAATCGTGCTTCAGTGCCACACTACTGTTAGAATATAACAATTTTTGTGACTGGTTTTATGACATAGATATGAGCGTGAAAACAACACAAACTAATTAATAGCGTATTGTTAATTCTACACGTGGCTATAATAATACCTACCCTCCAGCAACTGATCCTGTAAAGGAATATATAATAACGGTTGATTAGCTCACATGCCTGGCAGCTCAGAAAACTCGTTTTGTCTCTAACATTATGTTATTTTATGGAATCTTATGCATCTCAAAAACATGCTATTTTCTCACAAGCTGTTTTATCTATTCCAAATGATACCCTATAATAATCTCAAAACGCAAATGTTTTCGCAAATGATTCCCCTATCAATTTTGAAAATAAGTGCGTACCTGTACTTACTACATATAAAACGAAACTGCATACATTCCTTTACCTTTACCTTTAGTCATGTATCAAGATACACGAAATACTAAAACGAAATGCTTCCTTTTAAATGCTTCTCCATTCTTCACAGTCTATTAGCTGTCTGCGGATAAGTCGACGAGCAATAGTTTATTATCCATTTGAGCAGCTGCTTTTATTAACGCAGCCTTATTAAATTTCGGATGAACAATAAACAAACAATCATCGTGTAAGCAATTTATATGTATATAGACTTTGCTAAAGTAGCTGTATTTTCAACTGATCATATTATGGTAAGACCCTATCACGATAAATCACCTTTTCAGCTTTATTTTTTTTTTTTTATCATATGTTTTAATGGTTGATAGTTTAATGCGTTTTTAAGTAATGGCATCTATTAGTTTGCTGATGAAATTTGATTTGATTAAAACAAGGTTTGCCACTTAAATGATACAGTGATACTGTAACTAGATAGATAGATCGATCGATCGATCGATAGATAGATAGATAGATAGATAGATAGATAGATAGATATCACAAGTATCAGCCAATATATACTGAAAGGAAAAAGAAACGCAGGGTAAATTTTATTCCTAAATTTCATTCAAGCTTGAAAAAAATTGTTAAATATTTTACTATGATTACGAAACGGTACATGTATGGAACAAAGTTCCAAATTTCATTGGTTTGTGATCAACAAGTCTCGAGTTATTGAAGTTCATTGGTAGCTACCCCCCAAATCTTGAAATCAAAATCAAACTGAAAATCAATATCGGGTGTGCCCCCCTCTTGCTGCCGTTGCTGCCCTAATTCTCCTTTGGATAGAGTTAACCAAAGCATTGACAGTTCGCATCTGGATGTTATTCCATTCATCGATCAACGCATTCCTTAGTTGTGCGAGAGTTGCGGGGGGATTTCGGCGCTTCCTAACCCTTCTGTCCAGCTCATCCCATGGGGTCAAATCTGGACTGTACGGTGGCCATGCTAGTGGTGCGATGTTATTGTTTGCCAGGAAATCCTGACAAACTCGGGCAACATGTGGTCGGGCATTGTCCTGCTGCAGAATCAGATTGCGTTGTTGCACAAGCGGGACTGCAACAGGACGCAAGATCTCATCCCTATACCTTACTGCGGTCATATTGCCCGCAACAATAATCAACTGTGATTTTATCCCGTGAGCAATGCCTCCCCAGACCATAACGGAGCCACCCCCAAACCGATCCCGTTCGACAACACAGGCGTCGGCAAAGCGTTCTCCGCGACGTCGGTACACACGACGTCGACCATCTGCGCGATAGAGAGTGAACCTAGACTCGTCCGTAAAAAGAACTCGTCTCCACTGCCTCAACGGAAATAGCCTGGGCGCATGCGCCGTCAACCACGCCATACGACGCAACCTACGTGCCTGGGTCAGAGGCAGACCAACGTATGGACGACGAGCTCGAAGACCAGTCTCACGCAATCAACTTCCAACAGTCTTCGGAGAAATTTGTCGATCATGCGTAGCAGTGAGATGACGATTCCGCAAATGTGCCAGACGGATTGTCCTGTCTTGACGTCGCGACGTCACGCGTGGACGCCCAGACCGCGGTCGGTCTGCTAAATGCCCTGTCTCCCTTAAACGTCTAATAAGACGTTCAATTGTTGAGACGTTAACCCCAAAATGATTGGCAACTTGCTGTTGCCTCTGACCCTGCATGAGCAACGCAATTGCCCTACCCCTCTGAACATCAGTCAATCGTACCATGATTGAAAAAAAGTTCAAAGTAGCGTAAAAATGAAAAGAAAAATCGGTAAAAGAATCGAAGAGCGTTGTGTATCGTTGAAGTGTACCAAATCCAAATGGTGTGAGGAAATCTTGTGCTGAAGGTTTAAACATGCTTGTTTTGCACGAAATTTTGGCTTTCCGTATTGTCCGTGCAATGCACTGTGCAGTGCACGGTTGAATGATTTCACACACTGGGTAGATAGCATATCGACCAAAGACTCGTATACCCGCGGTTCACATTCACAGGACAATCTGTAAAAGTGTATGGCTATAGTAAACACCGTAAAAATGGTTAAAATAAGAAGGAAAAATCTCTACTCTGCGTTTCTTTTTCCTTTAAGTATATATCGCGCCAGTAGTGATACAAACCTTTTGTTACCATGTCCGAGCGTGTACCTCGATTCTTGATCTTCTTTGGTTCACCATAACCAACAACTTTACCATCATAGTCACGTATACGTTTACGCTGTAATTTATATTTTGTCCCGCCTTCACTCATTTCACTATACATGCTGACGTCAGATTCCGTCTCTGAATCCGACTCATCAGTTGTATCTTTTCTGTAATCTTTTAAATATTCTACGTTTTTTAATCCGATATCTTCTTCTTTTCCAGAATCATTGTCTATGCCGTCGTCATTCTCGACTGGGCTCTTGTAGGATTCACTTCTGCTGTATGTACCATCTTCACGCCGTTTGCGACGTCTAACGTGACGTGTTCCACCAGTACTGATGACACTATAATAACTATGATCGCTGTCATCTCCATGCTGCCGGTCACGCCGCCGCCGCCGACGCCTGGCGTCTCCTTTTTCGTCTTGACTGCTGTGGTATGATTCTTCAGCACTAAACGACAATTTAAAAACCTTTTATATATTGCGAATGGCTGACCAGTGCAGAAAGTATTAGCTACACTTTGAGATAGATAGATAGATAGATAGATAGATAGATAGATAGATAGATAGATAGATAGATAGATAGATACATAGATAGATAGATAGATAGATAGATAGATAGATAGGTAGGTAGGTAGGTAGGTAGGTAGGTAGGTAGGTAGGCAGGCAGGCAGGCAGGCAGGCAGGCAGGCAGGCAGACAGACAGACAGACAGACTTGCTTTGTTGTATGTTCGATCTATATGTATGTATAATTCTCATACCCTCGGTTAGGGGGTCTTGAATAAAATCTTGAACTTGAACTTAAATTTCTGTCACTGCTGAAAACTGTTGGAAAACCATCGCCTTTCCTGAGGACTCTGTCGCTAGAGTCACATCACCCGTTGCCACTAGTGAATGAATGTTTTTTATGTGTCACCAGTAAAATATTCTGGTACTGTTTTAAGATTTTTTAAGATTTTCAAGATTTTCTATTAAGGACCAGGACCCCTAACCGAGGTATAGGTCCAGCTGCAACATAAAACATGAAACAGCATAAACACTGATTTCTGAGATCTTTCTGTCCGAATGCTTAGGAGAAACACGGTAAAATTGCTTGGACCACGTTCTAGCAACAATAAAAAATTAACGTCTTTCCCATGTCTTAACATTTATTGTTGAGAATAGATGTGTGTTAGTCATGATTAAAAATGTACTCAAACAGTATAGAACCACAAGCATTAGGGGTCAGCAGAGCGTATATGGTTAAATCTGATCTCTTGCGTTTTTGCTATACGATATACCGTATTTTCGATGAAGTGTTTCTTGTGTGTGTGTGTGTGTGTGTGTGTGTGTGTGTGTGTGTGTGTGTGTGTGTGTGTGTGTGTGTGTGTGTGTGTGTTTGCTCATATATTTTTTTTCTACAAAGAAGGTAATACGATAAGTATCGACCCCAGTGCTGCAGTAAAATATAACACTTATGCAAAACACGGAGAATGTAGCCAGCATAAAATACTGTACTAGTATGGAGAACACGGCATCGCATATCATACGGAATACTGTTTAAATCTACCTTTTCAAACCACCCACAATATGAGAGCATTTAAGGAAGCAAAAATAAATAAGGTATTCATGTGGTGCTACATTCATCATTCATCCTTATAGTAAAGGATGCAAGGGTCGGGGTTTGGCTAAAAATAAAACTGACAAAACGGATGTCTAACCTGTATGTACCGTCCTCGCGCTTTCGCCTTCTCTTCACGTGGCGTGTACCCCCAGCACTAACGATACTACGATAACTATATTCACTGTCGCTGCCTGCGTTGCGTTTTCCAGCTTTATAGCTTGTTCTCTCTTCCTTCGTCATGCTTTTCAGTTTTGCCTTTTCTCCAGCTTTCTTTAAGGCATTAATAGTACTGACCTTTCGAACTGTTTTTTTCATAGCGTTCTTTCCTCTGCAATAAAGAAAATTATATTTGTAAATAACATTCACTAACGGTATGATGCAAATGTGACGAAAACTTCCAGCCTGGCGATAAGGTTTACTTCCTAGCAGACTGTTGCAAGCTTAATATATACTTCGGCGGCACATGTCATTGAACGATGTTGATCACATTTAAGTATTCTGTTATAATGTTCATTAAATTTAAGTGCTACTTTGGAGACGCAAAAAAAAGATAGCTATGTTAACGTGCTGAAAGAGTATCGTGGTAGGCAAAATAATCATGAAGAGAAAGAAATGGTTTCACTTATCACTCCTGTCCCACAACAGAATATGTAGTAAAAGAAAATCCCTGCAAAAATAATTGAATTCCACATGGCGGATTCTAAGAAGATTTTATACTATAAAAAAATGTCCCACTCACTGGTGACCATGTATTTCAACGGATCAAAATCAGCTGAAAGAATTTGATAAAGAGTAAAAAGCTTTTGATAAAGCTTGTAAAATTTCATTGAAATCCCTGTCTAAGGAATCTAATAAAAAGTCACCCAAAGAACATTCCTATTAAATTTCTTTGAAATCCCTTCGAACAGATTCTGAGAGTTTTGAAGTTTGCACTATATAGCATATAGCAAAAATGCTCCATTCATTGGCGGCCATGTTTTCAACGGATCAAAATCAGCTGAAGGAGTCTGATAAAGAGTCGCCCAAAGAACAAACTTGAAAAATTTCATTGAAAACCCTTCAACAGATTCTGAGAAGAAGATTTTCGAAGTTTGCACTTAATGTCCCGCCTAGTGGCGGCCATGGTTTTAAACAAATCAACATTTGAATAAATCTGATAGAGATTCACTCAAAGAACATCACTGTACAATTTCAGTGAAAGCCTTTGAGCCGATTCTAAGAATAAGATTTTCACATTTTTTCCGTTGTTATGACAATTAGAGTTTTGTATAGATCCCAACCTTTTAAAAAACTTTGGAAAAAAAATGCTTTGACAGGATGCTTTCTATGAAGTTTCAGCGAAATCGAACAAACGGTTTCAGAGATGTTGAAGTGAACTTCAACCGACACCACGCGATCACAATAGCTCACAATAAGCACTTCACTTCGTGCTTACGTTAGCCAAAACACTTATATTAGCCAACTAAAATGGGACTCCTTTGGACGTTCAGAAAAAAGAGAAAAACAGTATAGAAGATGTCCCGTAGTCACAGCAGCCAGCAAACCAAAGAATTTTGCAGCGACTTTAGCATCTCAATCAGAATAGTTATTTGTATATTGTTTGCAAAATAAAAATATTCTATGGGAACAGATATCGATATGTTTTTGTGTTCGGTAATCTGTGCAGTAACAAAAAGTATAATAATGAGATTTGGTGATTTTCGTTTTTACGAATGTTTTTATTCAAGTACACACTGACTGTGCAAACTTTAACCCCTGATACTAGCAAATAAAATTATATATTATAATTGATTGAAATTCACACATTTAGCTTGCACTGAATGATGAAAAACAGACTAGTTTATGTCTCTTCGGGCTTCAGAAGCGTTAAAATAGCCTAAAGTTTTTCATCATCCAGTGCAAGCTTAAAACCTGAATCTCAATTCAACTCGAATAAAACTGCCGTGTAAGGAGAGATTTAAATAAAAGTGAAAAAAAAAAAAAAACAAAAAAAGAAAAAAAAACAAAAAAAAAAAAAGAAAAAAAACAAAAACAAAAAAAACTGCTTGATTCGGGAATAGACCTTGGGCCGGCCATAGACTCCACCCCCCCCCCCCCCACCACACAGGGGGAATTTTGTACACTATGATTTTCTGAAACTACATTATATAAGAAACAAAATGACACATGTTACACGCCGCGGAGGTACTGATTAAGTGGTTGTGACAGATATCCGGAGTTGCCTGTGATGGTCAAAAACTAGACATAAAAAGGTAGGTGTCGTCTTTTTTGATAAAATACACAATAACCAGAGAGTTTACTGAAAATCAAAGAGTGCTATTCGACCCTTATAGGAATAAAGTTTTGTCACACGACATATTCCTCAGAACTTTCAACATTTACGAAAGTTATGAATGCTGACGTGGCGTTAAGATCAACCGAAAGTATTCAAATAAAAAAAAAATCGGTTGTTTTAGGTGTTAAATGCAGTTTTCTTGCTTAAGAATCAATTTATTTCTGCTCATTGGCGTAAAGTAAACCTCCTTGCCCAAATATAAACTTCGATAAACTCCAAATTAGGCTGGGTTTTCTAAAAAAACAACTGGAGGTGCCTGTGACGTCATGGAGGTGCCTGTGATGTAAGAAAGTATAGTGAAAATCTGAAGATTTTTGCAGCTACACATATTGATATGCTTTTTTTTGTACACCACTGCCTCGAAAGACTCGTTCATTCAACTTCGCACTAATCTATCAGAATGCGAATATCATAAATATTTTTGTTAGACAATGATCAAGAACTAATACAATTAGATCTCACATCCCGCCCTCAAAACCAAAATGGAAATACATGTAAGTGTAAAAATACATTGGCAACAGTTCAAAAAATGCACGCATGCAAAAATGGTGCAATGGAAAAGACAGGTCCCATACCCAGATTTGAAATTATCGGTCGGTTCAACCTGGCTAATGTGCCGCATGCTATAACACTGTGGACAACCTACGTCACGATGGTAAAATGTACAGTTTTAGAAACAAAAAATCCCGATGCCGGATAGAAAATTAGGTTTTACAAGGCCGATTTTTTTAATTTTTTTTTTTAATTTTATAAAGTGCACGAACCCCGAAGCAATATCCCTTGTCTTCAGCAAATGTCATCGTTTTATCAGAACACTTCTAAAACAGCGATTCCTATGACGTATTCGGGTAACTGACATATTTTCATTTAACTTTGATATTCGCTGAAAACAGAAGCCACTTCAGGGTACATGCATTTTAAAAATTAAAATCGGCCTTTTAAGACTTGAGATATAACTCATTTTCTTACAGGTATCGAGATTATTTTATTTTTAGAATCACGTGATCGTGATGTAGGTTGTTCCCTATGTGTGTGTCAACTTTCTGGCTCAGGACTACAATCATTCCTTAAATTTTAGCTCACCTTAACTTAAGGGAGATAATTTTGTATCATGAAAACTAGGATGTAATAATCATTTTCGCTCTGTTTTTTAGTTTAATCGATTAAGTACATCCAAAAACTGATTCAGTTACTTATAACTTTTAATTTATCACAATAATTTACGGTGACAGGTATCGGCATTTTTTATACTTTTGGTACACCATATGTGTAGCTGGCATGGCGTATTGAGCAAATACAATTTTCTACGAGTTGGAATGACTAACAGGCAGCACCTCCCGATTACAGTCATCATCATTCAAGAAAAAAAAAGTCTCACTTAGTATGACAATCTAACTCAAAAGCGCCAATAATTCTTTGAGATTATGTTTTATAATTTTATCATGGAAATCCATGACATACACATTATGATGAATGCTGAATGAATGATTCTTTCCAGGCAGTAATCTAGAGAAGAATTATACCAACATTTGCAGCTGCAATAACTTCAAATTTTCACTATATTTTTTTTATATCACAGGCACCTCCACGACGTCACAGGCACCTCCAGCTGTTTTTTTTTTTTTTTTTTTTTTTTTTTTTTTTTAAGAATCCAGCCTTATTTGGAGTTTATCGATATCTGTATTCAGGCAAGCAGGTTTACTTTACATCAGTGTACCAAGATAAACAGATTCATATGCAAGATACCCGCATTTAGAACCAAAAACGATCGATCTTTTTCTGTTTCGAGTACTTGTCACGCCCATGTTTTATCTTGAATATATTTTTATATGTACATAGAAGTTTGTTTTGATTTTTATTAACCAGGTTAGATTACTGCTTTTGTAACCGGAGTGCTGATTATGATGACTGTTTTTTCTTTTTCAGAGAGTAGGTACACTTCAGCTTTCAAGTTACGGTATTACGGTAATCACGGGATACGTATGCTGAGGGCGTATTTGATTATTTACGTCTATATACTTGAACGGTTACCAGAACATTGTATATTCCGAGTGAACCTAGGTTCGGTGATCAATATCTTCACTGTTCTGGGATTGATTTTTATCTCAAGGCTATCTTTTGAATAAGGAGACAATTTTCTTTCGTAATCCTGCAGTTTTGTAGCATTCCGAGAGAAAAATGTTTTTGCTTCATAGTTTGAGCAGTCACTGTGTAAGATTTCGCACCGTTCGGACAATCGAACAGGTTATTTCAAATCTTGATTATCACGGTATTCTTGTGAATATTATTTTTAGCTCTTGAAAATCACGGGTTTCTTGTGGACACGTGCTCAAAACGTGCCACATTACTATAAAAGTTCCCTGGTTTAGTAGAGCTGTATTGTCCGAACGGTGCAAAATCGAGATTTTTAGGACATGATACTTATTTTCAGGTCTCGTATGCGTATCTGTTTTCGTCACTGTGTCTGTAACCTGTTATCTACGTCAATCTGTAACTGATTTGAAGTTTTTTCCTGGAAGTTGTATCCAATCAAGTACAATGTACCCGGTGGATGGCATGAAGTATACATCCATTTACATCAACAATACCAGTTTTAGATACCAGTGATGAAAAATATGTGATTATTTTTCAATTTTATCAGTATATTGTGAATTATGAAGCTGCCAGCATCCCAGAAACATCTCGGGACATTTAAATTATGAAATTTTGAAGATTGCTTTATAGTTTTTGTTTTTGTTAACTTTCTAAATACATGCTTGTTTTTTTATTTATAAAGTGTTGTGTTTTATCCTCTGATTGCTTGTGATTGCGCATCGTCAACGACCCGCCGCTCGTCCGTTTACGTGACAGTACTTCGGGCTGACTTCGAAGCCACTTCAAAGGTCGTATCTTTGGCAAATATGGAAAGTCCTGGGGGATATGACGTGTGACAAAACTCTATGTCTTTAAGGGTCGAATAGCACTTTTCAATTTTTAATCAACTCCCTGGTTATTTTGTATTTTGTCAAAAATGATGAACACCTACCTTTTTTGGCTATATTTTGACCATCTAAGGCAGCTCCGGGCACCTTTCACAACCGATAATCAGTACCTCCGCCAGAGGTACCTGTGATAGTTTACCAGGCGTGATGTTAGCCCTCTGCCGATGGAGGCGTTTGCGTGTAACAGCCATGTTACTAACGTTACCCTAAAAAAATTAAAATAATTTGGTGTAAATATTAAAGTATCAAAATTGTTGCTTCTTAGCATGCTATTTGCATATCTCAATATGTTGAGCTGTCAATGGCTTGCTTTATAACTGTTACATACGTTACTAAAAGTCATAATCCTCATATATATGTTTCCTGATACAACGTTTTGGACGTCAGTGACTAGAAATTTAATATAATGCTATTTTACAATAGATAAACACTATTTGTCCTCTTTTGTACATCAACAAACCAGCTTGACTAGGCAAATGACAAAAGGAACATTAATTACTTTAAACAGCCTAAACTTCCTTTTCTGAAAAGTATCTTTATTTCAAACTTCTTAACATCTTATTTGCTGTGGTTGCATTTAGTACAATGTATTTAACTATTATGATTGGTTAAATGCATTATATACTTTGTATAAATGCTTTATAGTATTCTTAATGTTATATACGTTACTTTTTGGTGATACCTTATCTACATTGTTTAAAATGGCTGTTGATACTTTGTACATAAAGATGAAGGGAAATCAACTCTATAATTCTTTTAATAACATAGTAAATTATTTCTCAGACACCTTTATATAGTTTGGTGAATTAAGTGAAAGAAAACTCTCACCAATCTCCTGCTGGTGTATCCGATGGATAATTTTATCTTTAAGATAGTAAAATGCACCCTATAACAAATACAGAATTATCCCCTTGATCATACTGCTTACATGGTATGAGCTTATGTCCTTATGATTCTCTAAAACTTAAATCCATCTAGACTTCCAGAACAATTGCATACTTAATACTGTTACACATGTTATATGCCAGTTTAAGTGCTGTGATTAGAACACTGTTTCCTATAGACAGTGTTTGCAGAAGAAATCTCTTCAGTAAAGCTCCATCAATGAAAATACTGTAATATCAACTCAAAAGCATGAAGAAAGTGAAAACAAACTAGAGCTGGTGTTTGTAAAACACTATGCCCCCAACTGCCTGACTCTAACACTGCTTGACTCCAACACTGCTTGCCCATGACGGTAACAACAGTACAAATATACGAGATTTCAATGTTATTTTATTAAAAGGGAAATAACTCTAAAATGGGAGATAATTTGGATAGGAAAAAAAAATATAGGTCACCTACTTTTTCATGAGGAATCCATATATGAAATTTCAAACTAGCATGCACAATTCAAAACTTGTGCTATGCATCAAAAAGTGTGCAATGTAAAAATGCCAAAAATGACAAAGGGCCATAACTCAAGAAGTACTTTTCAGAATTTGTTCAAAAGTTAATCAGGTCATCTACTCATCGCTACCAATCTTTTCCTTAAATTTCAAGGCTCTAGCTTCAATAGTTTTTTTTAGATATTTTGCTGACAAGATTCCACCCATATTTCTTCAAAGGGCCATAAGTCAAGAAAGGGGCATAATCCTGGTGCGGAAAAAATATGTATCAGCTATTTTTTTCATGAGGAATCCATACATGAAATTTCAAAACCCTAGCATACACAGTTCAAAACCTATGCTAAGCATCAAAAAGTGTGCAATGTAAAAATGCCTAAACTGACAAAGGGCCATAACTCAAGAAGTACTTTTCAGATTTTATTCAAAAGTTAATCAGGTCATCTACTTATCACTACCAATTTATTCCTTAAATTTCACGGCTCTAGCCTCAATAGTTTTTGAGATATTTTGCTGACAATACTTCATACATGTTTTTTTCAAAGGGCCGTAACTCGGGTAAGGGGCATAATCCTAATAAGAAAGAAAAATATGTGTCAGCTTTTTTTTCATGAGCAATCTAAATATGAAATTTCAAAACCCTAGCATGCACAGTTCAAAACTTATGCTATGCATCAAAAAGTGTGCAATGTAAAAATGCCCAAAATGACAAGGGCCATAACTTAAGAAGTACCTTTTAGAATTTATTCAAAAGTTAATCAGGTCACCTACTCATCGCTACCAACCTATTTCTCAAATTCCAAGGATCTAGCTTCAATAATTTTTTTAGATAGCTTGCTGGAAAGATTCCATCCATATTTTTTCAAAGGGCCATAACTCAGGAAAGGGGCATAATCCTGATCAGAAAAAAAATATGTCAGCTATTTTGTCATGAGGAATCCATATATGAAATTTCAAAACCCTAGCATGCACAGTTCAAAACTTATGCATCATAAAGTGTGCAACTAAAAATGCCCAAAGTTATAAAGGGCCATAACTCATGAAGAACTTTTCAGAATTTATTCAAAAGTTAATCAGGTCATCTACTCATCAATACCAATCTATTCACCAGGGTTCAAGGCTCTAGCTTTAATAGCTTTTGAGATATTTTGCTGATAAGAATTCATCCATATTTTTTCAAAGGACAATAACTCAGGAAAGGGGCATAATCCTAATAAGAAAAAAAAAATATGTGTCAGCTATTTTTTCATGAGCAATCTTAATATGAAATTTCAAAACCCTAGCACGCATCATTTCAAAACTTATGCTATGCATCAAAAAGTGTGCAATGTAAAAATGCCCAAAATGACAAGGGGCCATAACTCAAGAAGTACCTTTCAGAATTTATTCAAAAGTTAATCAGGTCACCTACTCATCGCTACCAACCTATTTCTCAAATTCCAAGGCTGTAGCTTCAATAATTTTTTAGATAGCTTGCTGGAAAGATTCCATCCATATTTTTTCAAAGGGCCATAACTCAGGAAAGGGGCATAATCCTGGTCAGAAAAAAAATATATGTCAGCTATTTTGTCATGAGGAATCCATATATGAAATTTCAAAACCCTAGCATGCACAGTTCAAAACTTATGCTATGCATCATAAAGTGTGCAACGTAAAAATGCCCAAAGTTATAAAGGGCCATAACTCATGAAGTACTTTTCAGAATGTATTCAAAAGTTAATCAGGTCATCTACTCCTCAATACCAATCTATTCACCAGGTTTCAAGGCTCTAGCTTCAATAGCTTTTGAGATATTTTGCTGACAAGAATTCATCCATATTTTTTTCAAAGGACCATAACTCAGGAAAGGGGCATAATCCTGATAAGAAAAAAATACGTGTCAGCTATTTTTTCATGAGAAATCCATATATGAAATTTCAAAACCCTAGCATGCACAGTTCAAAACTTATGCTATGCATCAAAAAGTGTGCAATTGTAAAAATGCCCAAAGTTATAAAGGGCCATAACTCATGAAGTAATTTTCAGAATTTATTCAAAAGTTAATCGGGTCATCTACACATCAATACCAATCTATTCACCAGGTTTCAAAGCTCTAGCTTCAATAGCTTTTGAGATATTTTACTGACAAGATTTCATCTATATTTTTTCAAAGGGCCATAATTCAGGAAAGGGGCATAATCTTAATGGAAAAAAAATACGGGTCAGCTATTTTTTCATGAAGAATCCATATATGAAATTTCAAAACCCTAGCATGCATGGTTCAGAGGTTATGCTATGCATCAAAAAGTGTAACGGACGGACGGACGCACGCACGCACAAACGTCCCAGAAGCAATATGCCCCTCCAACTTCTTCGAAGTTGGGGGCATAAAAATTCCGAGTGCACAAATTATTCAAGGAGAACTATTTCATTATTTGAGGTTACATACAAATGCAGTGGTAATCACGCTGATGATAACATCATACATATATATCAACACTACACTGCAATTTTAAGCCATCTCTAAGATGCAGCCAAATACACAGCATGCACACTCTGACACTTCTCTTGTTGCCACAGTATATAAAATAAAACATTTTATGCTGGCTGGAAGACAATTTGCTTCAATAAAATCTGCTTATTGTGAAATACCATGTAAAAACAACACATATAGGTCAGTCATACATAATAAAATTTGATGACAAATACATTAAATAAATGATTCATATTGTTTATCATCTCTCATATATAGTGATAAGAAAAACATTTTAGATATAAGATTGATATAAGTAATAAGAATAACACACAACAAAATTAAGCTAAACGATTTCCATTCTCTTTATTACTTTATAATGAACCTTAATATATGTACTTGACTGTCGGAATGGTGATAGTATAAAATAACTGATAGTATTGGTTGTGTCTCTGAGCCTTATATGGCTTACGCCAGAGTCTGAATTAGATTTTGCTGCCAAGAAACTATAATGAAAATATATAAAAAAAAAAAAACTTCTTCCGTCCCTACCCCTAATATAGTATTTATTTCTTGATTATTTTGATGCCAAGATACGATAAGGTATTATTTCCACTGCAATTTCAGAAATGACAATGACCTTGTACCTGCTGATTGTCAATGATTTTGTTAAGGTGAATCGTTTGCTACCAATATAAAATGCCATTAACAGACATTATCATTTACCTAATATGTCTGGTAACGTATGTAACATAACTGTAACTGCATTTCTTAATCAGACTCCTTGCATATCTCCATTTATACTTTTACAACTTTTCTTGTGCTTCTAAAGACAGACCCTACAAATAAGACAAAACGATTTTTCATAACTATTATTAAAGTCCCAGGTTCTTTAAAGTCGTATTCCTTCTGCCCAGACTGATCAATCTTCAAATTTACATATTTGAGACATACTCTGGTGCTTAGAATACAATTTTTACTGCTCAGAATGCATATTCTGATTAAGATTAGCTTTTCTAGGCCCTTTCATAGAGTTAATTTCAATGTCATATGTAATGCTGACTATAGCTAATTATATCCAACAATATTGATCTGATTTTTTGTTCCTGCGTTTTATCTAGGCCCCGATAGTTTATGTTATAATAGGAAAATATACAAATGTATGCATGAAACAGATGAAAATCAAGTAACATACCTTGTTTTGTTTTCAAACAAGAGTGGAGTCAATTTCTTAAAGGTATTAAAGTCACTGAATATATTATACTTAATTTCATTGTGATATGTATGTTTCAAAATTTGCCTAATGTTACACACTTATCTTTAATGATTATTGTATTCAGTATATTTTAAGAGATAAAGCAACACTGTATATTTGGGAGAAACCGTATAACCATAAGGCAAAGGGTTATATGATTAACTTTGTTATCTTAATGTATTTAAGCCTCAGGACGAGGGTCCTGCAAAAAGTTTTGTCACATGGTTCGGATTACTTCAGTGCTACGTTTTATCAAACATATTTTTATTACAAAACTTCAAAGTATTCCCCCTTTACTGAAACACATTTTTCTAACCTTTTTACCCAATCGCTAAAAGCAGATAAATAGTCTTTTTTGGCATCTGTTGGAGACACTGATAAATAGCGCTGCCAAGAGAACTTCTAGACGTATACTTATTTCCAGAAAGCATTTTCTTAAGCCTTGGAAATAAAAAGAAGTCACAAGGACTCAGGTCAGGTGAATAAGGTGGATGGTTTAAAACTTTCACCTTTTCAGAAGCTAACAAAGACTAAACAACCTCACACTTATGAGAGGAGGCGTTGTCATGTAAAAGGTGGACTCCTGACCATCCTTTGCTTGGTCATTGCTTATTGTAAAATTCTTTCACTTTCTTCTGTACAGAATTCTTGTAGAATCGGCCAGTGACGGTATGACCACTTGAACGACTGGCCCACTTGAATTAAAGAAAATTGCGTACGACATCTTTTCCGAACTTATGGTTCTCTTGGCAATACATGGGCGTTTTTTATCTTTTCGCTTCCATTGCTTATTATCAGCCCTTCTTTGTGGCTCAAACATGTGCACCCAGGTTTCATCACTTGTTAGCAAGTTAGAAATAACTCGACTATTACAGCCTTGTATGTTTTCAAAAGTTTCCGGGCACATTTAAGGCGTTGTGTCTTTTGCTCCTCAGTGAGCAAATGAGGTGCCAACCTAGCGCTAACCTTTCTCAGGTCCAAACGCTTTTTCAGAATTGTTGCACACTGCCTTCTGATATGCTATATCTTTGACAGACAATCGCGCATCCTGTTCGACCACAATCTTTACAGCAGCGATGTTAGCCTTGGTAACAGAGGTTTTAGGCCTTCCAGGACGGGTATCATCTTCAACAGAAAATTTTCCAGCTTTAAAAGCTTTAACCCACCTAAAAGTGTGC
The DNA here is from genome assembly GCA_964016985.1 of Anodontia alba. Classification (NCBI taxonomy): domain Eukaryota; kingdom Metazoa; phylum Mollusca; class Bivalvia; order Lucinida; family Lucinidae; genus Anodontia; species Anodontia alba. The sequence continues at coordinate 42,909,210 of OZ024828.1, forward strand.
GCATTGAAATGGTCTGAGGTCCATATATACCGCAGAATTCATTAAATATCTGCTTTGAATCCATATTAAGCCTAATGCGGCATTTAATATAGCTACGAATTTCAGTCTTCTGGTCCATGTTCCAATGTAACAAGTAAATTGGTCAGTGTATATGACTGCATCTATTTCAATTTGAAATAACTCGGTCAGTTGGAAAGCAATTTGCACGAAATAAACGGATTTCGTTAGCTGTTCAACACACCATTCAAGTGCAGTGAAGCATTTTAAAATATACTTAGGAAGCCTATTAGTAATAGAACTTGCATGACCCTCGTATGACAAAACTAACAACTGACTTGTGCACCTGGCGAAGATTCAGATCAGTCCGGTTGTCCGCTCAGTCTGATAAGTCTTTGCAGTCTGCAAGAAGAAAGCTGTGGTCCTTTGCTATTCATTGAGCACACAGGGAAGACATTGACCAATTATCGCTGTATTCACAGGCCCTATATCCCTTGCGGAAGCTTTTGAAAGAGATAAACATTTTGTTTTGATCAGGACTACATGTAAATGCTACTCTGGTATTAAATACTTGCACTTCTTGGCATGCGACAATGCTTGTACCAATATTGTTTAATCAGAAATAATCTTTTTATGTTACTTAGATTAAACATGTAAAAGAGACTTTGTGGTCAACTGCATAATTTGCCATTTTTAAAAATAGATTTGAAAGTCATAAATAAAAATCATAAACAAAAATTAGTGTAGCAAGCTATAATTTGGATATTCTTGATATACCAATAAAATTCTTGAATTGATATGCATTGGTTTTGCAAGCCTGCAGATAAATAAATTATCTACGTAACACACCTGATAATGTAATAAATAAGGTGAAAGTGTCATTTTTATCATTTTATTATGAAAAATTGTATTTTAAAACCGAGTATTAATTCAAGAGATAACCTTTACAAAGAGAAAGATCCCTTAAAATTAAAACATTGAGGTGTTACGTATGTTACCACAGATAAATTATTAAGCAAAGTCATGTGAAGTCACATATGATTTATCTGTAGATATTTTATTTAGACATAAAGAAATTACGAGCATTTACCATAAATTAAAACGTTCAGGACAGTGTAAAAGTGGCCTAGATGCAGATAGCATCTTTACTTTTAACAATATAAAATGTATGTTATAACTGACAGAACTGAGAATATCGGCATTCAATTTGCAGTTTCGGGAATGCTTACATAAACTTCTAAATGCTAAATAACAGATGCACTAAATACTGATGAAGATTGCCTTACAGAAAACTACCCAAGCGCACAGTATGGAGATATTTTAGATGTTACCTATGGGCAGAGACATGTTTCATTGCGCCTTTGTATCTCATATTACGAAGATATAATGCTAAAATAAGAATTCACTTTATTTGTACAATTTCTAGGCAGCATTTGATGTGATATTATGTGAAAATGATTTTTCTTAGACAGTGGGGTGACTTTGCTTAACAGCCAATAACTTACAAAGTATAAAGGCTAGAGAGATACTTTTTACAGCTTTGGAAAGGATATTTAAATACCTTATCAGAAATTACAATCTTGAAGACATATCATCAATGTAACACGCGTAACGCTATGTAAGGCCAAAACGAAGTTTCAAACATCACATTTTGTAAATAGTGGACTGTTCTTTAGCTTCATATATTTAGTTGGAACATATAATTACTTTTGCTCCAATTCTCATAGGTTTAATAATTTCCTATGGTAATATATGTTTTGTAGGGGTAACGAATGTAACAGGCTGTTACTCGGTAACGCCCCCATCGCCAGATGGCTAATATGCTGCAAAATACTGGCTTTAAGAAAAACATGGTCTACGAAATTCCCCCTGGGGGTAGGGGAGGTGGGGGAGGTAAACCATAACTGGCCAGCGGCCTAGAAATAGTGTCCCTTATAGGGTTCAACCAAAATATTTCAGCGTTAAAACGTTCGCTTTGACAATTCGGTCCAAACGTATTAATTGTTTAAAAGGGTATTAATTTCCCTTTCCAAAACAATCACATATATCTATTTTACATACTTTAAATGTAAGAGTTAAACATAATGACCCCGTAAAGTATATTGTACTATAAAACAAGATCGTTTTGACATCTAAATTTGACACGAAGTGTAGTCATCTAGAATGTAAAATGAACCTTTTGTGTATGAATTGTAAGCATGAAATAAATGTTATTTATAGTTTTTTTTCTGTTTTGAACAACATCTTCAGCATTATAACTAACTTTTGATGATTTTAATTTAATGTACTGATAGAAAGCAATGAGATCAGTAAAGATACATAGATATTGTAATTCTCGATGTATACAGAAACTTTGCCAAAATACGACATAGAGCGCAACATGTTATTCAAAGCATTTGTTACTGCCCTTGCGTTCTTACAAGTATACTGAAGATCCGTTATGTTTTATATCAATACACTTTGCTTACGGCCTTCAAGAAAAAAATCGTTAAAAGCCAATTGCAATGTTAACCAAATGCAAATCGAACAAACGCACGAAAGGCACTATTTGCTCTCTCTTCCCCAAGCGAGGTAATCGCAAAGCTAAAAGGACTGAAAAGCACAAGAACAAAATAACACAAGGCAAGAACAAACCACAAAGTAAAAAAGAATAAGACTAAAACCGGGGACCATCGCATACCAACGATGGCGAGGGAGTGGGGGTGGCGGGGCGGGGCTGTTAAAGCACTTTTACAAAATACATAAATGCTATGCTTAATATAACTAACATTAAATCACAAAGGATTACTTGTATACTCCCCGTGGCTCTTTTGTCCTGAAAATAGTTCAACATGTGGAATAGCATAGACAGTTTTGATTTTTCATTCAAATAGCATATTAGGTTAGAAGATAAAGCATGTAAAGTCTGTAACATATAGTATAAGTAGAAACAATTTTAAGATGATCAAGTTAGAGCATAAAGCAAACGTCTAGCTAACAGCACGTTGCACGTTACATGCATTACCCTGCTTTCAAAATGTTTGCCCCCACAGCTTATCAATTCTCATCAGATTCACCCTCAAACACCTCATCAACCATATTCGTCAGCTCTTACACCTTCATCATTATCATCATCATCTAAATCCAGGTCTGCTTCCCCATCGTTATTCTGATCACAGAAAATATCAATCAGCTATGCTTGGGACGATCCTCGATTTCATCTCCATCCACTTTTGTCAGATTTGGAAAGTCTGGGTTGTTTTCGTGTGAGTATATAGTCTCTTCGTACTTGCATCTCAAGTACAGAACAACTTGGCGGTAACAAGCTCATGTCCATGCCATTTGAGATAGCCAAGTATTTGCATGTATTGTGTATCCTGTTCCGAAGTCATGACTTTTAAAAAAAAATAAAAAAGTAAAAGAACATGCAAAAATATTATTTTGGTCAATTTCATACTGTCTTTGCATCTTTTTACTTTGCTCTGTTTTGGTATTTCCATGATATCTGATTGAATTATACACTAAATTTAGAAATGGCGGTTTGGTCGGTGGATTTGACATCTCTCGTGGCTATTTTTGTTAATGGTTATGCGGTGTTTCTCTTTCAAATGGTTTTCTTTTAATGATATATAAATGTATGATATATTTAGTTAAGTTACAAAAATACCAGGCTACCTTTTTACCTCAATCAACCCATTTTGCCTTGCTACGCGGTGTCAGCCCTTTCATTTTTACGTCATTTAATAATAAATAATTAGAATCGAAATCTAACTCCAACTGTTGGATATCTTTAAATAGTTGCTCTTCTTATTTTTCTGCTTTTTCAAAAAGGCTGAGTAACAAATGTACTGAACCGAAAAAGAAACGCAACTTTTTAACCCAAAATGTTTTCATGCAAACACAAGGTTGACAGAAAATTTATTTTGTGATTTATGCTCATACTTTTCAAACTTTATTATGCAGAAAACATTTGGGCGATATCTGTACAACTAATCGCTCCAGTTGGCAATTCGTTGTTTTCAATATTTTCACGTGCAGTACATTAAATGTATACAGTAACTTCGTCATATTGACATATTGTGTTACTGGAGTTAGGGTTTCAAAGTCCGGTAAAATGTTTCTACGGAACATGGTACGTTTGACGCAAGATCAACGTTACGCAGCAGTCCAAATGCTGCTACGCGGAACGTCTCAGGCTGTCATCGCCAGGAACTTCCAAGTGAGAAAATCGACTATAACTCGTTTGTACCAGCGTCTACGACAGACGGGAACGACAAATGACAGGCCCAGAAGTGGACGTCCGCGCGTCACGACACGTCGACAGGACCGATACATGTGTCTGTCCCATCTTCGTAATCAGTTCCGTACAGCCGTAGAAACGGCTCAGGTGACACCAGGAACGCACAACAATCGAATAAGTGCAGATACTGTCAGGAATCGCCTTTGAGAGTTTGGCTTACGTCCTCGTCGTCCGTACGTTGGTATGCCATTAACACCACGACGGCGTCAGGTTAGAATGGCGTGGCTCACACAACACAGGCCAAACCTGTTTCCCCTTTGTCAGTGGTGTAACGTTATGTTTTCTGATGAGTCCAGGTACTTGTTGTACAGAGCTGACGGCCGTCAACGTGTGTATAGGCGTAACGGAGAGCGTTATCGTGACAATTGCTTGGTTGAACATGATCGGTTTGGTGGTGGTGCGTTAATAGTGTGGGCTGGCATAACTTACGGTCATAGAACGCCCCTGGCATTCATCGATGGCCCTTTGACGGCTCAACGTTACGCCGACGTCATTTTACGACCAGTGGTTGTGCCATTTGTACGCCAGCACAACGTTACAATTCAACAGGATAATGCTCGGGCGCATATTTAGCAAGGCTCAGCATAGCGTTTCTTTAACAATGCACTGGCCTCCGTATAGTCCGGATCTCTCTCCTATAGAGCATCTGTGGGACGTCTTGGATAGGCGTGTTCGTAACCGCCCCCAGCCGCCAACAACGCTTCAAACACTACGTCTCGCGCTCATGCAGGAGTGGAATGCAATTCCCCAAGCAGAGATCAATCGTTTAATCCTGTCCATGACCAGGCGTGTGCGTGCGGGACTCAATGCTAATGGAGGGCATACTCGCTATTAACTGCTTGTGTTTTTGAAGTTGTGAAATGACTACCTTTCTGACAAAACGGACTTCTGTGCCACACAGTCTCGATGGAAATTAAACTCTCTACGGTGGATACATTCAGGTATGAATACTTAATTGTGTCGTTAAATCGATTTTCTGCAAAATTTAATATGTCTGCAAATATTCACATTTAAATTTGGAGTTGCGTTTCGTTTTCGGTTCAGTATAGTTATACCGCTAATTTCCATCAATAAAACTTAAAAAATAAACAACAAAAAATCAATTGATCATTAATATTCAAGACAAGATCTTGTTGGGATCATCTATGACAGATGTATTTTCTATTGGGGAGGCATACTGTTCTTTCACTTTTTCAATTACATTTTTAATTTCAGCAATGTATCTTCTAAGTAAAGAGTGTTAAAATTTCCGGTGGGAATGACCTATACTGACTTTATTAAATTTAAACGAAAAAAGGATCAACTCAAAGAGTGGTCTGCCAAGTATAGCTCTTCTATATCACTAAAGAGTCACGCTAATCTCGCTCTTTAATTGGAATTCGGACTTTTCCATGTGAAAGCCTTTATTTCAGCGTTCAGTTCTCGCCAACAATCCACAGTCAGAAATGATTTCAATTACCTTATTCCTAGCCTTGCTTTGTTTATATTTTTAAAGTTCATTGTTTGGGTCCAGAACCAGAGTGAAATTAAAATTAAAATTAAAACTAATTAAAACTGCTAAAACTATAGGATTATCTAATCTTTCTAAATCTCCTTTAATTGCTCAAATTAAAACTGCTAAAACTATAGGATTATCTAATCTTTCTAAATCTCCTTTAATTGCTCAAAAGAATTCAGGACTATCCCTATTTGGACCATAAATATTTACCACTGTCATTTTATTTCCATCTATATGTCTAAAAATAATTTATTTCCTTTTAGATCTGGCTCTTTTGAGCGAAGTTTGTATTCAAAATCATTATTAAACGTAACATAATAAACATCATTGCACATACCCGTGATTCAAAACTAAAGCTTGAGAAGATTTGTCTTTTTTGATGCCCGAGTTATGCTTATTTGTGTGATTTAAGTCTTATTCGTCGAAGTGTGTATATGCGCATGCGCAGATAAAATGTTTGTGGCTTATCATAAGTGTCATAACAGAAGTGCAAGAAAACACATTAAAATCTGAACTATCCTTTGAGTCAAGCTCAGAAATCAATGTCTAATTTGTCAATGTTGTAAATTATCTCCCTTTGACAAAAACAAATAGGGAATATGAAATGTTTGATAATCTTTGATTGATCACAATTTTCGACGAATTTCTTTTCCAGTATAATTGTAGCCCAACACCACATTATTCCTATCTTTTACTCGAATAGGAATGGCAATAGCGTTCTATGTGACAACACATTGTTTTTCCTATGGAGATTGCATAGATAACTTTTCAAGCTTTGCAATTTGATGAAACAACAGCCTTTCAAAATCGAATTTCTAGGCGACCAAACACATTTTGATGAGAACTTTACATTTGCCGATTGTCTGATGTCCAGCTTACCATTTCGTGCAGTAGGACTTGGTCTGGATTCTTCTTGGCCAAAACTTGGCGAAATGTAAATTTGCATACCTAAATTTTGGACCCCTGTCCCATTGGAAAGCCGTTCCTGTGTTGCTTTTTGCCCAGAGCAGTTACTCCTACGGTTGTGGATAGCACAGTCATTGAACTCTACGGTACACCCTAATTCAATTTCCAGGCTTGTTTCATTTTGTAGATACAGTATATATATACTCAACAAAATAATTTAAGGGCCACCAGTTTTATTTTCCCTTTGATTCATGTTCGCAACGTGTTCAGCTACAAAAGTGTAAATGGCACCAACAACGCCAGACCAAAAGAGTCTAAGAAAAACGGGAATTTGCAAAAAAAAAAAAACAAAAAAAAAAACGATTTTTACCCCAAAATGAACTTTTTTCAAAATACCGGAAAATTTCTTTGTTTAATGAAAACAATACTCTGTCATAACAAAATCATGCAAACAACCTTCTTTCGAGTAAAAGGCGCACAGATATGGCCAGAAAAAGAGGCCAACCCTTTGAGAGGCTAAAGATGCCTCGAAAGTTCCCTATAGACAACGAATAATCTGTAGAGGGTACCTCTAGCAAAATGTGCGTTTCTTAATAACAAATAAGGCTTTCTCTCTGATTTTTTCTCAGTTGGGAGCACAGACATCACTTTTGACGCGAAAATGTCAATTTTTATTTTTTGGATAAAAGGTAGTGTTCTTAGCGAATTTTAAAATGAAAATTTTGATTTCATTTTTTTTTTTTTTTTTTTTTTTTTTTTTTTTTTGGAAACACTCCTTTAGGGCTTCCTTAAAAAGAAACATTCAATGATATTTTGATATTATCTGTGCTTTTGCCCATACACCCGGCCAAAGTTTGTATATATGAAAATTTGCACTATGTGGCCCTTAAATTATTTTGTGGAGTATATATAGGATATTAAAGCTTTTGGATACTAAAGCTTGGAAATATTATTATGATTTAAGATTTAAACAAACTTCAACAAAGAATTCCGGCTAGGGCTAGGCGCTGCCGTCGCAGCCGGCGTTGGTTCGAACCTCATTCAGCCCAGTGGTATTTCATATTTCTCCCTATACACTTTTTTTCTGAAGTACTTGCATCAGTAATGATCCTGGGCCGGAATTCTTTGTTGAAGTTTGTTTAAATCTTACATTATAATAATATTTCCAAGCTTCAGTATCCTGTGGATCCAGAGAGTTCCTTGTATATAATGTGCGCTAGCGTATCAAAATTTTCCCCTTTCCGACAGGTCATTCAGAGAAATCTAGCATAATACTGTTCCATGAAACAAGCGTAGTTTTGTTTGTTTGATTTGGGCTTAACGTCGCTTTCAACAATATTTCAGTCATATCGCGACGGTGTCTGGATGTGGCTCACTTTTAGAGTGCTGCTTCATTGAAATATCACGCCCCAGACAGTTTGACATGATATTCCACCAAGTCACATTATACTGACACTGAGCTGACCAGTTCTAGCTCTACTTTCTAAATGCTGAGCGCCAAGCGAAAGAGCAGCTAGTACCATTTTTAAAGTCTTTGGTATGACCCGGCCGGGGATCGAACCCGCAACCTCCCGGTCACAAAGCGTGCAGTAGTTATATCTCCTGACTCTGAAGAGCCAGGCGCTGCCATCGTAGCCGGCGTGGGTTCGAATCTCACTCAGTCCAATGGTATTTCATATTTCTCCCTATACCTTTTTTCTGAAGTACTTGCATCAGTAATGATCCTGGGCCGGAATTCTTTGTTGAAGTTTTATCTAAGATACCCTATCCGAGGGTCATTCAGAGAAATCAAGCATAATACGGTTCCATGAAACTTGTTGTTTAACAAGCGTAGTGGTGCTGTGGTTATGTCTCCTGACTGAAGGGCTAGGCGCTGCCGTCGTAGCCGGCGTGGGTTCGAATCTCACTCAGTCCAGTGGTATTTCATATTTCTTCCTATACACTTTTTTCATCAGTAATGATCCTATATATATATTAATTCTTTTGTTTCAGGCGGGTAAGGCCATTTTTTTCTGCAAGTTGGCCCCCACGCTGGTTGACCAATATAAAAGTAACTTTATCAGCCATCATTTTAAAAAGTGTACTAATAATATCAGTGCCACTTTTAAATTCCTTACGTTAAGTGTCTTACCCTCGTTATCTTCTAACATAATTTGATATATAGCCTCTTACAAAATACAAAAATCATATTAAGCACAACACAATATATAACGATGAAAAGGGGTTGTTTTCTAACTTTTAACGAAGTAAGTGCTGTTGCATAACATGAGCATGCCCATGCAATATAAAGCAATTCATTTTGGCAGTAAAAACTGAAAATAGTAGACGAAACATTGTAACAGTTTTACCGTTTCCCGCCCGAGACACAGACCTCGGTCCAAGCCATCTCGAGGAGGCTGCAACAGACACCCTCTATCCAGAGCGGAAATACGGAAATTACTATAATAATGCAAGCAAACCCAACCTCTCAATATATAAAGTGGTTTTGTGTCAACGTGATGGAACTGTTTTTATAAATGTTCAGAAGAAACACGGAATCATTAAGCAGTTACTACATGTATGCCACCCGATTCTAAGCCCAGTAAAAGTTTACTTTAACCATGACTGCTTTTCCAAGGGCTTAGGATGCAACTCGAATGGCACACAGTGCAGACCCTGACCAGACCGCTCCCATAGGAAAAAGCTCACCCGGTACAATATGTTATAGATAAACCGATTATTGTAGAGGTTTTGGGTATACTGTAAATTATAACATAGTTTGGTGACCTTTCCCAAACGAGGCGGAGCCGAGTTTGGGTCAGACAGTGAAAGGTCACTAAATTATGATATAATTCACAGTATTCCCAAAACCGAGACAATAACATGGTTTATTTGTTTTAACCAATGTATGGGACATTTTTTTCTTACAAAAATTATACTTTTAGTATACCTTTTTTCTACTTTTTTATTTTTATTTTATTTTTTTATATTTTTATGGTAAAGTGGTAACACCTGGCCTGATGCAATGCTGGACCTATTGACCTTGTGTACTTAAAATGATGTAGTGTGATGTAGTGCTCAGTGCGGAAGTGATTTTGAAGTTCCTCTAACCTTTATCACTCTCTGGGCAATTTCAGCAGACAATATATTTGAGGATACTTTTCTTATTTTTTCCAGCCAACAGAATTTGACATTTTCATGCAAACTGTCTCTATTGGAGACACTTTTCATGAAATGTCAAATCCAGTTTCCTGGGAAAAGTAAGAAAACTATTTCAAAATGTTATCTGCTGAAAATTGATGTTTAGCACTCTCTGGGCAATTTCAGCAGACAACATGTTGATACGTTTATATTTTCCAGAAAACAGTTTGACATTTGGAGACAATTTGCATGAATTTTCTTGGAAAATAAGAAAATATTTCAAAATGTCTGCTGACAATTGATGCTTAGCGCTCTGGGAACATTTTTCTTATTTTTCCCCAAAATATTATCAATTTGTCATCATCTGCGGAATTAGCCCAGAGAATGATAAAGGTTAGGGTGCACTAATGGGTTGATAGTCATTCTAAAGTACACCTGTGAGATCTATAAATAAACCATGGGATAACTTTCAAAACTGGAAATTATAGATTGAAAAGCGGTCCACGGGGGTAAACATTATTAACTTACGTAGTACCGCTCCAAACACAGACTGCCGGCTCTCGCTAGAACCGGGGGGTAGTGTGGGGGGGGGGGGGGAGGGGGCGCGGTTCCAACGCGTACTAACAAAATGTGCGCACTAACAACATGTATAGGAAATATATTACACTTCTATCGAAAACCATGAATGTCTCAGCCATGAAAAAAGACACTATATCACAAAAGAATTTCAGCGCAATGGTAAACATACAAGAAACCATTATTCACTAACATGTGAGACAAAAGTAGGTATCATACTGCCGTATTATCCTTAATGTATAACCTTCCGCCTTGTAAACCCCTCTTTTCTCTATACACCCATCGGTATAGCAGACAATACAGACGCCCATCAAACCGCTATGTATTGCGCAGTCGGATTTGGATCTGCACTGTTTGCTACAACGCACATTTCAGAAGAAATCTGCTGTAAAAATTTCATGGCACACCATAAAAACCTAAAAATCTGAGAAACTATGATGTAATTATCCTAAGTGGACACAATGCGATGGCTCGCGGATATTTTTGCTATATTTTCTCCAAACAGAGACCACGAGCACCCGCCAGAACTGCCGTAATTTAAATCAATATTGAAAAAGTCTCCCCAGCAGGTACTCGACATCGATGCAACGTCGCACTAACGTTGATGAAACATCATACCGTCATGACGCCGCATCGACTCCGACCCGACGCCACCACAACTTCTGCACGCCCGCTGGGTTATTTGCCATGCTATAACAATGCCTAATCGCTTTTGATAAAAATATAATCGTCCAATATTTACAAATGTATCAGTGCAACACAAAAGCAGGGAATTATTTCTAATCCGTTAATCATTGAATACCCAAGCAATACACTTTACACAGTCATTTGACTTTTTTCAGCTTTTTTGTCAATGCAATTTCAGTTTCTTTAAATTAACTTTCTAAGGACTTTTGAGATACCATTGATTCTAATTTGTTTTCGAACGATTTTAACATGGACTTGAAACTTATTGAAATGTCTGTGTCTTTCTGCTCTTAACCCTCAAGCTTTAGCATTTTAAAGAGCTGTTAGTGATCTTCTTCCAGGTGCAGGAGTGCTGGGTGAAGCACCCACCTGTGAAGAAACTAAACTATCCAAATCCTCCCTCTATTTCTGCTAGTTTCTCGCCCGCCTTGTCAGATTTCTCGGCTACATCCTTATCCGCACCACATTTTACAACGATTTTACAAGGAACGTGTCACAGTAAATGTCTAAGGAAACACCGGTTTTAACCATGCAGTATATGTATACAATAGCCGTTTATGTATACACAGTAGCCGTGCTTTGAACAGTAGCCGTACAGGCACAGAGCAGGGAATCAGTCAGTCACCCTACACTTGGTATGTCATTCATCCATGACCTCTGTGTCAATTGTAAAAGTCGACTTTTGCCATAGAAAAACTTCCCCTTTCACACTTTGAATTTCACATTTTATCAAATTGTCTTACATCAGACTCTGTCCGCTTTTGGCAAATATGGAGTTCTTCAAAGTCTTTGTATCATTTATTTTAATTGAAAAAAAACACGCAGCACTTCCCAAATGCTTCCAATCGCCATTAACGACATCTGACATCGCTTATATTGTTATTGCGATTTCACAATACAATTAGCAATGATAAATATAGGTGCACTTAAATTGTTATTGTTCTTTCAAAACATAATTAGCGATGATAAAAACATGCTGCACTTACAGTAGAGTCTGAACTAATGTTTACACAAAAGTGCACTTGTTGGGCACTTGAGGTGCACAATACATGTAAAGAATGATAAGGAATTGTGCACTTCAGGTGCACACCGCGTGCACAGAGGGTGTCAATTTTAGTTGAGACTCTACTGTATTACTCAATGAATGTTTACTGTCGTGTCAAAGGTTGGACGAGTTCATCCAAAATCCGTTTTTAGGTAAGCATGACTCAAAATAGCATCTCTGGCATTTTCGGATTTATCATTGAAGCGTTCGGCGATAGCGCCACGAGAATAGCAAATATATACACAGAATTTCGCAGCAGTGGACGGTGTGGTGTAGTGGATACATCACTGGGAATGATCGTAGAGTAAGTTGTCTTATTTTCACCGCTCTACTGTGATCTCTCTCTGTCCTTCTTTCTTTTTTATTTATTTTACTTTGGATTTTTGTATCAATTGTGGTTTAAAAAATATTTCTTTTATTGTTTTTTTTTTCATTGTTTTAAAAAAAGTACAACCCCCCTCCCACCCCACAAAAAAACACACAAAAAAACAAAAAAACGCTAAATGGGCGTTATACACCTTTGTAAAGGACCCCGGTTTATTGGCACTTACTGTATTTATCTGAAGTCTGAGAACACAGTGTGGCCCCAGAGCAGAACGCGGAGTGATTAGACTCGTTACTGAATGTCTCTCATCTAGCAATATTAGATACATAAACAGGTAGTTAAATGACCTTGTTAAATTTTTGGAGCAAGTATGGTAAGGTGTCAGAATGTTTAGGGTAAACATGGTATGCTCTCTCTTCATTTTATTATTATTATTATTATTTGGCAATAAACATTACGTCAACATTTTATCATCATTCAGTCTTTCAGGACCTTTGTCCGCTTACAGAATATACCATAGAATATATGAATGGACAGGAACAATCCAGAGAAGATCCAGATGAGAATGTGCGGATGCACAGGTTGATTTTGACCTTCCCTATTCGAATGCAATAAGAGCTCATCATTACACGCATTAAAGATTTTTTTTTTGTATTAACGTTAAGCATATTAACGTTAAGCATTTCAGCAGACAACAGTTTGAAATATTTTCCTTATTTTCCCCAGAAATAGAATCAACATTTTATGCAAACTGTCTTCATGATTGAATCCTATTTTCTGGGGGAAAAAATAAGAAAATCACATCAATTTGTCGACTGCTGAATGTGCCCATAGGGCGGTATGTGTTAGCATAAGAATTTTAACATCTCCGTGATTTAGATGAAAAAAAAAAAAAAAAAAAAAAAAACATGCACAGAGATAAAATGAGAAAAAAAGATTGTTACAGGGATCGAACCTCCGATCGTCGATTTTAGTTGATTTTATGGACAACGAACTTACCGCTTGAGCAAAGATCCAATACACTGGTAAGAAACCGCTTCAATGTATAACTTAATCTAACGGAATCGGTGAACCGGAAAGTACCGAGTGGCGTCATTTATACCCGTAACAACCTGCTTTACCTTGACCCTGGATTATTCCAATATTAAAAGTACATTGACACGACAGTAAACATTGATCGAGTAATACATTGTTATTGTTCCTTCACAGTATAACAAGTAATGATAAATACAAATATTTGGCGTGCTTATATTGTTATTGTTCATTCACAATATAATTGAGCGATAATATATACACATTGATGCTGTTTTGTATGTCAAAAACATGTGAAGATAATTTGCACAGCCCTCCAGAGGCATCAAAAGAAGGAGAGACGAGGCAAAATAATTACAAAACTAACACCAAATATAAAAGCACAGAGTCTCAGAGTGTAAGAATAGCATTTTTCTCTTAGATATACAATTTGAAGACGTGATTTATACTATTTTCTACGCGCAATGTTCTAAAGAGCTGTTCTTTGACGTAATATAACGCCTAGTTGGGATTATAAGAAATGGATGATATTTTTGTGGCTTTTTATGGATATGTTAACGCCGGCGAATCACTCACAAACTTAACATAAAGTCCGATATACTCGCAATGATTTGAGCACTCAGTTTCGTAAATACAACATAAATGTAATACGACAGACTGCATGCATGGTAGTTATAGTTAACCCAATCACGGTTATTAACTTTGCTTCTCTCTTTGGTTGCAACGCTGGCGGGTCGGGCCCAGACGCTCTGGCCTAAAGACTTTTAAATAAGTCGGTTGGTGCCTGATGCTCTAGCTCTGGTCGGGCTCACTTGAGTCCAACTTTTGGTTTTCTTTTGCTTCAGCATTTCAGTTATTTCTTGCTGTCGACTCCACATCGTTGTTCCAGCTCTGTATTCGTTTGATATTTATGTTTTCGGAGATGTTGCACTGATGAGTTAGAAACCATTCAAGCGGACTGAACCACAGCAGAACTAAGGGCGAGGGTTGTGGCCACATAAAATCAATTTAAGACCCCCCCACCCCCCCCCCCACACACACCTTCCAGGATTTTTTTTTTTACTGGCCGTTCCAAGGCGGTGCTTCTGCTGTGGTTTACTATTTCTGTCATTGTATATGTCTTTGCATGCATGTCCTGGTGAAATTTTTATTTTGGATAACCGTCTGGCCATTTTTTGGGAAAGCAACTGTCCTTTTGGCTTTCTGCTTGTAGTGTTTTGATTATGGTGCCGTTGTTTTATGTGCGTCCTTCTTTCCCTTTGGTATCTTTGGCGGAAGGTGTTAGGTATCGATTCCTGATTACTGCCTTCTATTTATTCTGTCTTTGAGTGATTCGTCGAAGTTTACACATCGATAACATCCACAAAAATAAATTCGTTCCGAATCATTCACGAACAATATAATAACCAATGGGCTTTATTCTGTCTGTGAGTGATTCGTCGGAGTTTACCCATCGATAAAATCCACAGAAGTTAAATTCATGCCTATAATATTGCTTCGTTTATTATATGGCGTTTACGTATCACAGTTAATCCGTTATGCCAGAGCCTATTCAAATTATCAGGACTTCATGGAGCGTGTGAAAGTGCTCACTACAAAGTTGTTGAGCAAGGGGTATCAAAAAACCAAACTGATAGCAACACCTAAGAAGTTCTATGGGAGACATCATAATCTGGTCAATCCCTATAGTGTGGCAGTTTCCAGAATTGTTTCTGATGTTTTTACCAATGACGAGCCATAAGTAGACTTCCGAAATCCCGGACATACACTTCTACCTACATTTCCTTCTTTCAAGCCGATGGGCATGGTGGGCGAAGCTTGCTTACCAAGTAATGCTAACTATTCGCGGACGCCTGATTACACCCTTTATTCTGGGGTCCATGTCTGTTGGTCCGAAAATTCGGATTCGTCATTCGTTTACGGATTTATGAGTTTGGATTATGGCTTGGGCACCTTGACCACAACTACTTATTACCACATTATTATTTCATTTATTACCACGTAAAGAAATGCGCCCATCACAATCTCCTCCAGAGAAGACTACAGCAATATGTAGTCATTTTGTACCTTTGTATTCCAAAGATGAATAGCGCCAGAATTTCTTCCGCTCTGTCTGACAGCACTGAAAACCCAGCAAAGAAAACAAAACCGTTGGAATGATAAAGGTAACAAAAGGACACCCTTCTCTCATAAACTGTGCCCCAAATGCGAGATGAACCTACCGCTCTTAAAATACCAGCCGATTGAGGCAACTCTCAAATCCATTGCTAATGATGTTCTTGGATTTCACGTTGCATTCATATGTGACCATTCATATGTGGTATACAAATATGTCTACTTGTATACCAGCAGTTGTTTTGACTTGCATTCAAGGATCACCCAAGCATACCCAATGCAGATGTCCATCACTAACAGCTGCGGGAAAGTTTATTCAGACCACATCGCATATATTGAATGAAGTGGGTCTGAAGTGGGTAATGGTAAAACTTCTTTCTCATCACGAACGTACACAGAAGTGACCACCAACCACTCATAAAACTCAAGCTTTAAACTTGTTGAAGATAAAATCTATAAAGGTTGCCCTTAGGTAAAAAAAAAAAGAGAAAAATATAAAAGAATGAAAATCGGAGTTTCAATGAGATTCGTCATGAAGTTTTCATGACTGCTTACGACCTCTAGCGTCGGCTTAGGCAGAACTCGATTTTAAAAGATACATGAATGTACTCCATGATCCCAAGAAAAAATAGATAAAAACAGAATTATGATGACGATTAACTTACTTTTTTGGTCTTCCATCTGCTCCAACTGAAATCAAAATTATAAAACTTAATTTAGATGAAGGAAAATGTTCTTTGAAAGAAACACAATCCAAGAAAAAGAGAAAATAAGCGAAAAATCTTGAGAGTCAATAGTATCGAAGGCCTAAATGAGCCTGAATCCCTCACCAGAGATCCCCAGATGGCGCTATCGTATGGCTATAGCTGGTAACGGCTTATGACAGCAATTATCTAAGTTTAAGATATATTCAGTTAAGTTTGGGGAACAAAGTAACAAAGTTGCCACCTTTTGGGGAAAGATTTGCCAACTCTGCTTGTCATCTGTTCATTTTGTGCTGTTTATTTGTATTTGTCTGGTTTTCTCTTTGGTGTTGGGGGCTTTATGAGGATCTGACTGTATCAGTTCATGAGTTCACTTTGTTTAGAAGTACCTAAATCAAATCTATAATGAAGTTTAAAACTAGGAGAGTTAACAATGATAATTAATTTATTTGTAACCTGACGGTTTTGTAGCTGCTGTTTTAGGTTTTGCTCTGTATAGATAAGGCGCTGATTTGTGCAGGAGCTCGTTTATAATTCAGCACAGCATACTGTCATAAAAAGGTCTGACTGCACAAACGTAATCAGTATTTCTGGGCACGTTACAAAGTCGGACTGTGGTAATGGCGAGAGGAATTACATATACACTTAGCATCATTAGATAAATAACAAAAGTAGGTAAATTAAATTTTCCTTTGATGAACATCAAATACAGCTTGCCCATGGAAACAAAGAACACACAAACGAACGAAAATCGGACTCTCCGTTTCACTGAGAATTTTTATATGGCATCA
Organism: Anodontia alba; assembly: GCA_964016985.1. Classification (NCBI taxonomy): domain Eukaryota; kingdom Metazoa; phylum Mollusca; class Bivalvia; order Lucinida; family Lucinidae; genus Anodontia; species Anodontia alba. Next base: position 42,926,285 of record OZ024828.1, read on the forward strand.
CTGTAGCTTGCAGGGCTGCATCGTCTTAACCGGAACTTGATTTTCCAAGATACCAGAATGGGCTCAATAAGGAAAATAAAATAAACACTATGATGACGTACAGGGAGACATTATGCGGTGCAGATAAGTCAACTAAACTCTATATGGCTTGCCCGTAGAAACTAAGAACACGCAAATGACAAAATCGGTGTCTCCTTTTCATTGTGAGAATTCATATAACAGCATTGTAGTCTTTTATCATATTCTTACATTTGTGATCGGACTATCATTATGTAGTTTTTAATTACTGTACTTTCGGCATCACTAGGAGGCGTTTTCTTTAAATGAAAATATTTTGTTTTGGTTGACAATATCTAATCAGAGTAAAAATCTAAAACCATTTGTCTTTTCTGTTTCTGTGTTTTGTTCTCATATATTACTCTAAAATTAGTTTATTACTAAAATATGTCCAATTTCTATAGTAAAGTGACTTTTTGAGAATTTTTAAGAATATATTTTTTACTTTTCTTCGCTGATTTTTAATTAATGATGTTTCATGACCACTATAGTCGAACCGCCCCGTTGGCACTCTGATTGGTAATATAGGCCCCGTTGTAAGTCCGGTTGGTAAGGCTTTGGAATTTATCTGTCATGAAAAAGTAAGCATTTACTGTAATATTCAAATGAGGGCCAATTTTACTGCTGTTGTCTGAATAAATATCATCGCGTTTTATCATCATAAAATCTAGCAGAAAGCGAAATATCAATGGTCGAAGACCAAAAACAAAATCTTTCGAATCGAGTGATTTTCTAGAAAAAAATGCCGCTGATATTTATTAAGTTTTGATTTTGCATTTAGTTTCTACGACGAATATTGCGCAACACATTGTTTCCATAGACACCTTCAAATTTTCTGTGCATGAAAGGATATACGAGGAAACGTTTTTGACATTCATTGATTTTATCCCTGTGTTGGTAACCAGCGGCTCCCGGGTTGGTTTTGATAGGAAATCTGATTGGAATGACCCACTAATGATAGAGAGTACGGGTTGGTCAGTCCAGTTATTTGACAAAATGACCTTTACGAGGCAGGCTAGTGGAAGAAATGTCACTATACATGCACTTCTTTGGGCAGGCAGTACTTCTGCATGTTACAGCCCAACAGTTTTTTGGAAAGTTTGTTTTTGCAACAGCATTTGTGACAAGTAGACGAAACTGTAAATAAATACGTATTCCGATGGATTACTTAGGGGACGATCATTTGATTCTTATTGATGGGAGTTGGAGCGGCGGTAAACAGTTTTCAGGCGAGGATTTGTTCTTCCGCGACTAAAGACAATCCTTTTATTCACGTGTCCACAAAGTGTGTAATAGCATTAACCCTGGATCTGATTATTTTGTCTGGAAAAGGAGGCTCCTGGATTTTTTTTCAAAAGACTCTTCCGAACCAGCCCCTTACATTCAAAATCAAATGAATGCTCCCTTACCTATGACAAATGTTTCGTTCGTCACAACATACTTCTCAACTTTAGATGCAGGTTTCTGCTGTGGTTTACCATTTCTGTCATTGTATGTCTTCGCATGTATGTCCTTGTGAATTTTTTATTTTGGATAGCTGTTTAGCTATTTTGTTTGGAAAGAAATTGTCCTTTTGGCGTTCTGCTTTTTGATAGTGGTGCCGTTGCTTTAAGTGTGTCCTTCTTTCCTTTTAGCGTCTTGGACGGAAGGTGTTGGGTAATTGTATCGATTCCTGATCATTGCCTTCCTTTCTATTTAGATTGTATCGGGCCGAAACTTCTGAAAATGGATCCTAGACTTTTATCACCGTTTAACATTTACTATCAACCAGTCTGTCTCCTGGCATTTTTTCCAGAGTCATTGAAAAAAGCCAAAGCCAATCCTATATCTACAATAGGAGCACAAGAAATAACTATAGACCTATTTCTGTACTACCAATTTTGTCAAAAATAATCTAAAAAAAAATGGGTTTGCAAGAAACTTACGAGGGTCCTGCAAAAAGTTTTGTCACTGGGTTCGGATTTCTTCAGTGCTACGTTTCATCAAACATATTTTTATTACAAACCTTCAAAGTATTCCCCCTTTACTGAAACACATTTTTGTAACCTTTTACCCAGTCGCAAAAGTCTTCGTTTGGTATATGTTGGAGACACTGATAAATAGCGCTGCCAAGAGAACTTCTAGACGTATACTTATTTCCAGAAAGCATTTTCTTAAGCCTTGGAAATAAAAAGAAGTCACAGGGACTCAGGTCAGGTGAATAAGGTGGATGGTTTAAAACTTTCACCTTTTCAGAAGCCAAAAAAGACTTAACAACCTCACACTTATGAGAGGAGGCGTTGTCATGTAAAAGGTGGATTTCTGACCATCCTTTGCTTGGTCGTTTCTTATTGTAACAAGTAAATTGGTCAGTATCTATTTCAATTTGAAATAACTCGGTCAGTTAGAAAGCAATTTGCACGAAATAAACGGGTATAACACACCATTCAAGTGCAGTGAAGCTTTTAAAATATACCTTGGATAAAACCAAGGAAGCCTATTAGTGACAGAACTTTTTGCACGACCCTCGTATGACTTATCTAGATAACTATAAGCTTTTCATAACCACCAAAGCAGTCATTCAACAGATAGTTGATACTTGGCTGAAAACGATCAATAATGGGGATTTAGGTAGATTTTCGTAAGGCCTTTGACCTGGTAGATTTCATTTCAGTTTCAATATCCATAAGACTTGACACACGACAGCTGTCTAACGGTGGCCAATTTCAGAAGCATTGTCGCAAACTTTGATCAAAAACATCAAACTAATCGCTTGCGTAAAGGAAGGCGGTCATTCAAAAAAGGTACTTTACCAACTACAAAAAAGTAGCCAAAAACTATGATAGGGCAGCAGGCTGTCGCATCCGCTTATTACGATCAGGACCTACTGTTTGTTTGAGAGTGTTAACAGGATCTAGAAACATTTTTATGCGCAGGTTGGTCTAGGTCATCGTATAAAGTATCTATTTTGCGGTTCACGAGCTGAGTTCACGAGTCTACCGGTTAATCTCATACAGTATTCCTAGTAGTAAAAAGTGCACCTTATTGCAAATGCAAAAAATCCTGATCCAGACAAGTCTGCGCGGTCCGATAAGGGTCTATTTTATTTGTAGTGCACACTTACATGGACGGACATTCTTTACCCCGTAATCATCCATATAGAAACTGACCTTATCACATGATCGTCAAGTTGTTCAGTGAAATAACCCATGTCATAAAAATCATATAACCACACGTGTAATAACACCTGCAAGGCTTCCCATTGGTTAGCCTAATTACCCTCATTAATATTCGTATTACTCCGTTTATTGATAGCAACTAAGATGGTGTCCGCGTTCGCTGATACAACTTTCACTTTTGAAACGGTTCCTGCCTTCAATTTTGAGATGATTTTGAGATGAACGATAAATGTCAGACCGATGGAAGGGGAATACAATCACACGTGAATAACACGGCTACCATAAATATTCATGGTGGTTAAAATTCGATGTTTTCCGATGTATTCGATGTATCATGACTACGACAGTCAACACATGCGTCAAATTAAAATCCAAACTACAGTTATAATGTTTTATATTCTTGAAATCTGTCATTTACTTGGGTGTATCAACCACCGTATAAACTGATCAAGGTCATTGACCTTTAAATACGACAGCTGACTTTGGGGGATTTCCCTATACTGATTCTCAGTGACGTATTGACTCGCTGAATGACATTGAAAGGAATTTTTATTTTTGAATTTATTTATTCAAATGAACTATTTATTAGCTCAAATAAAAATCATCATTATTTCCTGCAGTTTAACGAAGTAATTAAAGGCTCCATATCCCTCAAAAATAGACATTTTATTGTCCAAGAAAGGTTTAATAAATTCATATATGATATTAACACAATCATAAAATGTAACACCTAACAGCCTGTAAAATTTCAGCTAGTCTCTCGTTCTTGAAATGAAATGATTTTCCATAATATCTCTGAATTAATGTTGCCAACATTAATTCAGAGATACAATAAAAAAATCATTTTAATTTTGACCCAGTTAAAAAACCAGAGACTAACTGAAATTTTACAGGCTGTCAGATCGTTTTAATACTATATATCAATTTATAAAATCTTTCTTGGACAGAAAATGTCTATTTTTGAGGAATATGGAGCCTTTAATGGCATTTTTTTTTATCTTGTTTCTAGTTATTTTCTATACTTACCAAATAATATGCGAACTACTTGAATCCTTGGTTGTTGTTCGCTTAGCTATGGAAAGCCCGTTACCTTAATATATTTTGTGCATTTGTGTCATCGGAAAGGCCATGTGATGATAAGAATCTTATATTCGTGGTCATTTAATATGAAATTTATGAAACTCGTTGGGTAATTTCGGATTTTGCGAGCCAAGGCTCGCAAAATACCAAAATTACCCAAACTCGTTTTATAAATTATAAATGACCATGTACTCATGTACTTATGACATATGTGAACAGGATACATTCAGATCAGCTAGTGCATTCGCAGGGTCTACACTAGTCACTATACCGCAAAGATTCTATATACAAACAGTGTAGACCCTGATTAGACTGCCCATGCAGGCCCATCTGCGTGTACGCAGGTCACATATGTAATAACGTCATTTTCTATTTGGAGTAACATATTTAAATTTTTCCACTCATCAGCTGTGTGCTCCAGATATGAAAAAGCACTAATTAACAGAACTAACTGATAATAAGCCAGAAGAGTGATAATAATAATACATAAAGATACATTATTTGACATTGCTTTTTCTTTATTATTGTTATTATTTATTTATTTGTTTATCATTTAGGTCAGACTGACTCTCAATTATGTTGAATGTTGGCATAGGGAACTCACTTCCGGGGAACTTAATTCTGGTTATCTTAAAATATGACTGCACAGTCTGGTCAGGGTATTTCATGTTTACAGATTAGATTCTACATATAAAGATGAAATTGTTATAAACGGGATACGAACACCGGTAAATATTTAACCTTCAATGAGTACATATCAGGAGGAAAAGGAATACGAAAGGTGATGTAAAGTGCAAATCTGGCACTTGAAATAATAATACCATTAAATGAATGTACGGGGAGACTTTCTAGGGTCTCCTTAAGGCACATTTGGTCGTTTTTTGTCAGGTCTTGCTCTCACACTTCACTTGAACTTGCATTATGGAGAGAGATGAAATTGAAGATTTGGTTGGCGATAGATTTAGAGCTGTTGTGTCAGAGAGACAAAATAAATTGTTGGACGGAATTAATTCTATGTTATCTACAAAATTTGACAATATGGAGAAAAACTTTAGTGAAACGCAGTTGGCCATTTCTGAAAGTCAGATTGCAAGGCTTGGTTCTTCCGCGCAGAGACAAAATCAGTTTAAACGCAAAAGCTGTGAAGAGCAATTTCATTTCAATGCTTCCTTAGGGACAAGTTTTTGGACAGAGACCTGAACGGAACGCCGAGAGTGTGGAAAGAGTCAAAACAAGCGTACAAGAAGGTAAATCTTTGATTCAACAACGCCAAAAATGTTAAAACTAGATGATTTGTCAGAGCTGGGCTGGAAGTTCGTTTCAGGCGCCTGATTTGGATGACGAGCGTAGAATGTACAAGGCCGGTCAGGGCGGGGCGAAAGGCACGTAAAGACCAGCTGAAACGGCAACGTATGAGGGTAGGCATTTTTCGTCAGGGCAAGCTATGCAGTCACAATCGCAGGTGAACGTCAATCCGAGACCGGAGACAGCTACTGCTACATCGTACCTTGAAAGCAATCTGAATAAGTTCGAATTTTAATAGCAGACAACAAATGCTCTTGGAAGCCCATGTTGCACGCAGTTTGGTTGGATACTTCTGGAATATGATTGAAGGTGAACTGTATGTTACAGTAGGTGTCCATAGAGTCCGTCCTATCGTATACATCGTATATAGGGATTTGTTATTCTCTTTGGTCAAGGTAAAGCTTGGTCAGGTTCTATGCGAACGGTGCTTGATAAAATAGTTCAGTTAAAGACAAGATGATTGTATAGATTGTCTAGGGAACGCACCAGTCAGGGTCACTGAATAAGCCGTGTCGGAACTACGCTTCTGGGGACAAAATTTGAAGTCTATAAATGAAAAAGGGCAAAAATTTAAATTATCAAATTTGCGTTTACTCAGATGCGAAGGTTATAGACTCCGCCTCTTGCACGCGCCTCCGTCTGTGGAAGACAGATGACTGCCTATGTACTTTACGAGTAGCTTGCGGCAAAGGCAAATTATGGATTTTACGGGACTCTGTCAGGCAGATATGCTTTGCTCAGAACACGCTTGTAGTGATTTTGTCATTGAAGAGAATTTTTGGCAGGTAAATGATAACATGTCTGAAAAGAATAAGGTCCATAAGTCGGACATAGTCCTAGAGTCGGACATATCCATTGTGGAGGCTGAAGCCCAAAATATTTTCGCTTGATTTTCGGCAATAACTTTTTTATTTGTTATTTTGGAATAAGATGTCCGGCGAGAAAGTTGTACAGTTGGACCTGCGCAAACTTCTCCAAAAGGTTTCAGCTTCCTCTCATTTATATATTTTTCTCCAGTTAGATGAAAAAATCTTGTGTTTTTTTTCTACGTCACATTGTGATGTAAATAATGCAGACAGAAAACGTGTTCCAGATGATTATCAATGAAGTCATTGTACCGTATAACTCGAGAGCTGTTCAATACTCTACCGAGATATATTCGTCATGCCTTTTATCAGTATGCATGCATTTGGATGTTAGTGCATTGACTAAAATCTTCTGATATAAGTATGTTTTCAGTGTAGCTTAAATGAATCTGAAGCACAATTATTGCTATAGACTAGTCTTTCAAAACTACTAACAAAAGTCCACCATTTCCACAGTATGTTCCTTTTAGCTCAGAAAATTTGAGAATATTGATAAATATTTGGCGTCCACGTCACGCGAAAATACGTGTAAAAGTTTTCGAGCATATGCGGATATCCAAGATCGAAATAAGTGCTATTTGGTTAAATTCTGCCCAGTGGTTTAGGAGGCGACAGCTGGACGGACGGACGGACGGGCGGAGGCGTTCACAATATCATCATCGCTAAAGCCATTATTATTACAGACGATATAATGATCATGATAATAATATGCATATATTTTAGTTAAACGAGGCAACGGAAGAGTGACAAAGAAATCCAAAAAGCGCCATTCAGTCATGAGCTGAACACGTCTTTCTTTTAATGGGATTCGAACCAGTCTTTCTTTAATGGGATTCGAATCAGTCTTTCTTTTAATGGGATTCGAACCAGAGATCTCCCGCTTCGAAGTCACATCGCTAGCCGCTCGACCTCGACCTCGACCTTGCGGTTGCGGTCCTTGAAATGAATTTATACTTAATATCATTTATATTGTCTAAACAAGTGTGGGCAATGAATACTTGAGCCACGATAATGTTTCTTTGGGCAACTGCGGACAGATCAATCTCTGCATTGGCATAGCCTACTGGGACATTTGCTAATTTCTGCTTTCACGCGTTTCTGAAAGAATAGCGTGAAAGTTTTGTCTTGACGTATCAGCTTATCTGGGTGTTTAGAGCTCCATTTTGTTCATAGTGTTCACTGAGAAAAGCTCGTGATATATTTTTTGTGTATGTGAAAGATTTGAGTAGAAAGTGTTCCAGTCGTCAGCATTCTGTCAACACGTTATTTATCAGCTCACCAAAATGTCTTTGGACGCCGGACCTTCTTAAGAAGTTGATCCAGTTTTAGAACAGAGAATTCTGTGTTCTCAGAACGAAGTTTTGTCGAATATTGATGTGCTTATTTCTTCTAAACTGGCGTTTTTTGAGCAGAAAATCAGTTCAACGCAGAGAGAAATTTCGGATAGTCAGCTTGCTAAAATTCAGCAGAACATTTTGCTGAATGACACTTATTCTTTCAAACGTAAAGGCAACGAGGAGCAGTTTAAGTCTAATGTTCGTGTTCTGGACAAGCTGCGTGAAGCGGATTCCCACCTTAAAGATGATTTGACAACCCATTATGATGAATCTACAATTGCTATAGACATTCTTAATCATAGACAAATGCTAGTGAAATTGGAAGATTCTTCAGAGCTTGGTTGGCAAGTTGTCCAAGAGTATGAGTCGCATCCTCTTGCTTCTGATGAAGAGGATGAAAAAACGCATGTACAGGGCCACAGCACATGCTACTAGAAAGCTTAAGCAGGACAGGGGCCGTTTCTCTAGACAACGTTCCGCCAGCTGCTTCCCAAACAACGGTGTCGGCGAATTCACCTAGTAACTACCAACGAGGCCTGTTTTCTGTGCGGCAGTCGGCCATTGGCGATTTGATTGTCCATCGTTGCAGTCGACAGAGTCAAGTGACAGAAACAAGAATGCACAGATGAGTATTTTATTCTTGTTTTTATAAGAATGATAATAATGAAAATCAGTCTTTGTCTTCAAGTCAGTCCTTTGCTAATCTGTCAGACAGTAAATTGTCAGTGTCTGCTTCGTTGCATTGCATAAATACGGTAAACGTTGAAGGTAACGCTAATATGGAAAAAGGAGTAAGTAATTCTGGGTGTAAATTGGAATATGAAAACAGGGTAAACGAGTTAAAGGATGGGACAACTAACGAAGCGGTTCTAACACCGGTAGGTAGATTAAAAATTGTTTATGAACACAAGCATGATCAGGCGCTTCAGATCAGGTATTAGACATTATCAGCAACGGTTATAAAATTCCGTTTAAGGAAGTACCAGACCGAGTTACTTTGCCAAATAATAAATCCGCAAGGGAAAAACCCAGTCTTGTGAGCAGTGAAATAGAAACTCTTCTCCAAAAGGGGTGTGTTAATGAAGTATTTGATGCTCCTCATGTGGTAAACCCATTGACAGTAGCGTTTAACAGGGGAGGTAAACCCAGACTGATATTAGATTGTCGTCATATCAAACAACATCTCTTTAAGTATAAATGCTGTTTCGGAGATCATTCGGTTGCAACATGTTTATTTCATACTGGTGATTTTTTTTATTTACATTTGACTTAAAATCCGCTTACCATCATGATTCTAAAAAATCACCGTACTTATCTTGGTTTTCACTGGACACAATATGGGGTTACACGTTATTTTGTGTTCAACGTTTTGCCGTTCGGTATAAGCACAGCAGGTTATATCTTCACTAAAGCATCAAGAACAGTTGTGAAAAGCTGGAGGGGCAAGGCCATAAAGTAATTGTTTTCTTGGATTGGAGGGGCATGCTGTAGAGAACTGTTAGCATTTGGCTTTTTGTTACCTGATGAGAAATGTTCATGGGATCCAGCTCTTGTTGTCACTTGGCTCATGGGACATGTTGTCAGGTAAGGTAAGTGTAACGCCGGAGCGGCTAGAGAGACTTGACAAAACTCTAGACTGGTTCATTAGTCTTTGATGTTTACATCGCGAAACTTAGCAGGGCTTATTGGGCATATTCTGTTGTCCGTCTGAGAACGAGAGCATTGTATAAATGTTTGATAGCAAAAGCTAGTTGGGATGCTCCAGTTATGATACAGTCTGATGCCTTTAAGGAGTTAGTTTTCTGGAAGGAAAATTTGTCAGGTTTAAATGGAAAATGCCTTGGGGCCAATGATTCTGTCGACTTTGCTCCGCAGTGATGCCTCTGCTGTGGGCTATGGTAGCTATATTGAAGAATTAGCAGACAGTGAGCTCATTGGAAGCTGCTTTCAGTCTGAAAGTGTACAAAGCTCCACTTGGCGTGAGCTTGAGGCTGTCAAACGACTTGTTGAGTACTCAAAAGTTAGCCTGGAAGGGCAGTCAGTAGTGATAAAAACAGATAATAAAAACGTGACCAGTATTTTGAAGGCAGGAAGTCGCGTTTCTGAGTTGCAGGAAAAGGCTGTAGCCGTAAACGAAACTTGCATGAGCAAAGGCGTTTCCTTGGTACCTGTATGGGTATCAAGAGAGAAAACAGAAAAGGTAAGAGAAAAGTCCAGGGAGTGCTACAATCACAAACCGCAGCCCTTCCCAGACCCCAAGTGGAAGAGGAAACCGACAAATCCAAACAAGCACAAACCGAACAAACATATGAAAAGCACTAAGGTTAGCTCACTCTTCCCCAAGCGAGGTAATCGCAATACTAAAAGGACTGAAAAACACAAGAACAAAATGACACACGGAACGACATACAACAAATCGCCTCGTAGAATAAACCACAAAGCAACAAAGAGTAAGACTAACACCGGGACCACCGCCTTAGATTGATCAGTAGAGCAAATCACCGATGGGTTTAAGGCACTTTTACAGCTAGCTAACTTCAACCTGGGTCCCGATGCTACTCTTAATACAGAAACACATGAAAATTCGGTTCGCATAAAGGCTCCCAACTCAGTCAATGCATCAAAGCGAAAACATAAAAATCAAATTAATCACTATAATAAACAAAGACGAGTACTCATGGCTAATTCTACTGTATGCCAGAATAAATGAAAACTAATAGTTGAACCACGGCGGGCCAAGCCAAAGACATATCGTCAAGCCCCAACCCACTGGTTAAAGTTTTACGAAGAGACCGTCATTGAGTCTGAGGCCCGAACCGCCGTCGTGCAATTAAAGAGTGAAGCATAGCCATCAACAATGATTGGGTTGACAACTAGGCATGCAGTCTGCCGCATAATATCCAGGCTATACCAATTCTTTTATATCGGTTAATAAGTTTTCTGAATTGCTCCGAAAAGTTAGATTTACCTACAATTTTTGTAAATCTGTACCGTAAAATTCTGGTTCCGATATACCTTGTTGCAGAAGTGTTTTCAGACTGACGCTATATTTTTCTAACAAGGCACTGTGTCTGCGATAAAATTTCGAAAACGCCTTACGAAGTTTAAAATAACGATAGCCCTGCCTAAGAAGTTTGGCAGTAAGGGCTTTATTACGTAGTTAAAGTCATTAAGATTTGAAGAAGCTCTGGCGAATCTAATAAGTTGAGATATGTATACCCGATATGAGGTACGCCGGGGGACATCGCCATCCAGAAAAGGGAAATTGACTATATCAAAATCAAAATCGTCCCGTTTATCATAAATCTTGGTGGAAACTGTACCATTAGATATACATAGATTCAAATCAAAAAATGGTGCCTCGGTATCGGAAGAATTTGCTCTATTTAATTGGAGTTCTGTAGGGTATATCCGGTCCACCATTTGGTCAAAGTAAATATTGTCAACATTTAATAAATCGTCAAGGTATCTTGAAGTTGAATTGAAAGCCCCAATAATGTCAGCCTGATTTTCACGTGAGAGAGACTTCAGGAAATCTCTCTCATAACAAAAAAGAAACAAATCTGCAACAAGAGGAGCACAATTAGTTCCCATCGGAATACCAATAGTTTGTCTATAAAGTTTAGCTCCAAATCTAATAAAAATATTATCCAAAAGATAAACAAGGGCATCACAGACTTTTTGACACGACCATAAATTGTGATTATTATATACATCAGAAATGAAAAAAGCACATTCTTCGTTGCAAGCCAAATATTGGGTATTCTCCCGAATAAACGTTCGGTTAATTAAATCAATAAGTTTATCTTTTATAAGATGATGAGGTAACGTAGTATACAGTGTAGAAAAATCATATGTAGACAATTTAGAAGACTGAAAGTTTTTAGATTTAAACTTATTGAGAACATCATTAGAATTTTTAATTGACCAAAAATAGTTAATTCCGTCCAAAAGGCCGATTTCTTGAGCAGATGCACTGATTCTGATGATTGGGGCATAAGTTTATGGGTTTTCTTGTGGTTAGATCATTTATGGGGTCCCCACACATATGATAGGTTTGCCTCAGATTACAATGCAAAATGCGCAACGTTCAGTTCACGTTGGTGGTGTCCAGGTACATCCGCTATTAATGCATTTTCAGAATCTTAGAAGGGTCATAATAACTGGCTGGTTCCTCCTCCCAGGCTTATTGTTAAATGTCTTCATAAATTAAAAAATGAATGTGCAGAAGGCACTCTGGTTGCACCAAAATGGCAGTCTGCTCCCTTTTGGCCGTTATTATATCCTGATAATCAAAACTTAGCAGAAAACGTCAGGACAAGCTGGCGTTGCCAGGGCGCATACTGACTGTACGTGTTAGGGGAAAGAACGGAAGTTTTGGTGGAAAACAACTAAAATTTTATATGATTGCATTTAAACGATGTAAATTCGGCAATCCGTAAGTCTATATTTATATTTAAAAAAAAAATGGACAAAAAAGAAAACTGGTGGTCAGTTTGAAAATAAACAAATAATAATAATAAATAATGACAATAAATAAAAAAATAAATAAAAAAATAAAGGCATTAAGTAGTCGGCATTCTGTATGGGGAAGGTGTATTCGGCATTCTTTTAGGTCAAAACTAGGGAGTATTCGGCATTACGCAATGATGTCACATTCGTTTGCTATGAGCAGAGTACAAAATTTGATGGTGATTTGTTTGTTTCATCTCAGTTTTATGTTTTTCAGTCCTCGGCTTAGAAGACAGAATTCTGTCCAAAGTTCAAGATGCGGGAATTTCACAGTTTTACGTACCTCGCATCTAGAATGGCAGACAATCTTTTGAGATCCATAAGTGACAGTGGTAGATTAGAAGTTTGATTAAAGTTGCACAAAGATTTTTAAGCATGTTTGCAGTAACTGTTTTTTTTTTTTTTTTTTTTTTTTTTTTTTTTCTTTACAGATCTTACCGCAGTAGGTTTTGCTGTTTCAACAAGGTTCAAAACAAAAGCATTATCTGTAGGGTCTTGAAAATCACACGTTTTATGCAACCACTTAATTCCATATAAAGCTGAAGTAACGACACTATCAAAGTTACCACTGTTCAGTTAAGTATAAGGCTACGTGTATTGGACTGGCTGGTAACGCACACCATAAACTTTCCCCAACGCTTGAATGAATAAAAACTTAGAAACCGTACTGTCACTTCTGGATCTCAATAGATAGTCTGCCATTCTGGATGCGAGAAACGAAAAACTGTTATGTGAAATTCCCACATCTTGAACTTTGGACAGAATTCTGTCTTCTAAGCCGAGGACTGAAAAACATAAAACTGAGATGAGTACAAACAAATCACCATCAAATTTTGTACTCCGCTCATAGCAAACGAATGTGACATTGCGTAATGCCGAATACTCCTTAATTTTGACCTAAAGGAATGCCGAATACACCTTCCCCATACAGAATGCCGACTACTTAATGCCTTTTATTTATTTATTTATTTATTTGTTTGTTTATTTGTTTATTTTCAAACTGACCGCCTTTTTTGACCATATACATACTATATATATAAATATAGACTAACGGATTGCCGAATTTACATCGCTGAATTTAAATGCAATCATATCAAATTTTAGTTGTTTTCCACCAAAAATTCCGTTCTTTCCCCTACCAATGCGCCCTGGCAACGCCAAGCTTGTCCTGACGTTTTCTGCTAAGTTTTGACCATCAGGATATAATAACGGCCAAAAGGGAGCAGACTGCCATTTAAAAATAGATCGTCCCAGTCTGTTTTCTATGTCAAAAGTGACATTTTAATGAGAATATCTCAACAGTGCTGTTAACCACTAAATAGTGGTTCCAAGGGCCTCGAAATTTTAGATTTGGCCCATGAAACTCCCTTGTCAGGCCATTAGACCTACCACGAAATTCTTAACCATTTCTGGGTTAAAATCTGACGTTTCTCAGTTTTGTAAATCTTAACAACCCAACCACGAAATACGAAAAGCTCATTTACTGCCAATACCTGCGTTTGATGAACTTTTTAATAGAATAATTATAGACTGTGTTGATCCCTTGTCCAAAATTAATTCTGGCCATAAATATCTTCTCACTATAATGTGTGCTTCCACACGTTTTCCAGAAGCCATTCCAAGAAATTTTTCTCAGATGATGACAGTTCTCTGAACTTACTTCAGTATTTATCAGATTTTAAAGACCGGCTGTCAAAATTTTGTGAAGCTGCTGAGACACTCCAGTCAGCACAAAGGAAAATGAAACTTTGTTGCGATGAAAATGATAAAAAAGAAATTTCAAGCCTGGTGTCAGGGTCCTTGCTCTTTTGCATATTTTCGTAAAACCATTGCAAGCCAGATAGTATTACACTATAGATAAAAAGATAAGTGATATACACTCCTGGGAGACGCAAACAAAAGCAGTTATGCCATGTTTACAATACAAACATAGAGACTCCAAGTAGTGTTGTTAGTTCAGTCCCTCAGGAACAGAATGAAATTAACTCTGAAGACATGAATTTGATCAAATCTGATCCTGCTTCATCAAAACTCCAGAATTTTGACATTCTGAAGGATCTCGACCACTTTCACATCTAGATCACATTATATTAACATTTCTAGAATACGTTGTGAGTCAAGGTTAAACCTGTTGAAAGTTGAAGCTATCTCAGAATTTACGGCACCCACGTGCAAAAGACAACTGATTTCTTGGCATGGCCGGTTATTAAAGAAAATTTTGAAATAATGTTCTATCATTGCTGAGCCACTGATTAATTTACTTAGCAAAAGAATGAAGTGGAACCATTGACTGCCAGTTATCAGTATTGTATGTATAGAACTGACAAAGAATAGCGGCATTTAAATCTGCAGTTGTGGAAATGCTTAAAAAACTTCTAAATGATACAAAACAGAGACACTAAATACTGATGCAAAATACCATACAGAAAACCAAGTAGTCCACAGTATGTAGATATTACTACGTTAAGATGGTCAGAATGATATGGCAGGAACAGGTATCCGCATATGCAGCTCATATTCCTTAAATATAATGCTATAATAATAAGAATGCACTTTATTTGTACAACTTCTAGGCTACATTTGATGTGATATTATATAAAAATGATTTTTTTTTCAATATTACATTTCTCAGTGGGGTGACTTTGCCTTACACCCAATAACTGACGATGGATAGAAGCTAGAGAGATAATGTTTGTAGTTTTGAAAAGGGTATTTAAATACCTTATCGCAAATTAAAAAGTTAAGGTCATATGGATAACGTGCAATCTAAGACACCAAACTACTTGAGTTACTATTCATTTCTAAAGTGATAGTAGAAAATTTTACATGCGTGACGCCAAATCTCATTTTGTAGCTAGTAAACTTTTTGTAACTTCATATTGGAACATATAAATGGAACATATAATTACTTTTGGAACATGTAATTACTTTTGCTCCAATTCCCATAAGTTTAATAGTTTCCTATTGTATATTACATTTTGTAGGGTAACGAGTATTACGCCCTCATCGCCAGATGACTTAACATGCTGCTAAATACTCACAAGATACTAGGCTTTATAAAAAAAAAAAGAAGAAAAACACATGTCTACAAAATTCATCCCGCCCCTTCCCCCGGGATGGGGTGGTGAGGGGAAGGGAGTAACCATAGCTAGCCAGCGGCTTAGTTTTATAATCCATCCAAACATACTTTTTCAGAAGATAAAAGGTACAGCGTATCATTAATCTCTTAAATATCTGTAAACTACCAATAAATTCTACCTGTGAAAACACCTGCTTGTTTATTGATTGCTCGATATACCGCTAAATCCATCACAACAGATGATATACCGCTAAATCCATCACAATATTTAACACCTAATTAACAATCGCATGACTGTTGATTGTTGACACCCCCATTCACACCTCCACGAGTCGCAAATATGTTGATAAGCATTACCAGCTTGCGCGACACCAACTGGAAACTGAGGATAAAATGTTAACTTTTGGGTAATGTGACAGGACGAAAACTCACTGCACTGCCATAGAGTCAGATTAGTACCTTTCATACATGCATTAACTCTCTAATTTGCAGACAAAACCTTATCATGATGACAGCGGGGGAAAATCGATTAATTTGTATTTCTTTTTACAAAATTATACTTTTTTTAAGTTCAAATGGAGTTTATTTGGTTGTTTTGATCGATTACGGAGAAATCATTCACTAGTGTTCTAAGGCTTGCGAAGTGAGTGAAGCGAATGTTTTTTACATGAAACCATAGAACACGAGTGATTTATTTCTCCGTTCCAGTCTGTGCATGAATTTCAGGAGGCGTGGTTTAATTTGAAAATCAGTCGCCATGTTGTTTTCACTTTAATGCAAAAATCATCCTGTTCTTAAAATACAGACACAACAATGTCACGAAAGTTGAACCGGATTATCAAGAAAATCATACTTTATATTTGTAGTGCAGGTCTTTCCTCAAAAACTCCAGCTGGACGTGAAAACTGCAGTCTGATTTCCATGATTTTTTTTCCGCGAAACGTCAACCATTGTAATTGTTGTTACCAACAACGACAGCAATGTCGCCTAGCAGTTATGACGTCAAAACGTTCGAAATGAAATAATTCATTCACTGACAAATCTCAGTAAATCACTGCTGAAAATGTAATAAATATATTTAAAACGCAAAAATAAAGGTGTCTTTCGGTGTCTGGACGGGATAACCTCAACTTTCTCATAGTTAATTTTCCGTTTCTGAGCAGCAATATTCATACGGCCTTTGCGTTTCACGGTGAATCCATTTTGCTAGAACCTGCTCTGAGTTTCAGGACTTTATTGAACGAGGAAGACTGCTCACTGTAAAACTGTTGATTCAATTCAGTGATATCATAGAACTTAACTAGTGTTCAACACTTAAGAAGTTCTATGGGAGGCATCATGACCTTGTCAGCCCCTACAAAGGCTATTGTTTTGCCGCAGTCAGGCCACAGACAGACTTTCTAAACCCCGGACATTACTATTCCTGAAATCCCTCTTCAGGCATGGTGAGCCGAAGCATGCTTACCAAGTAATGCTTACTTTCCATGGATGCCTGATTACACCCCATTTATATTGGGTCCATGTCTGTCTGTCTGAACATTCCAAATAATGTCATTGTGTATATCGACTATGATTTTCCAAAATACGATTTTGGTGTTGACCTCAGACTCATCTAACAATTATCCAAAACTTATCCCCTGACCGGAGTCTTCTCTGGTGGTAATATTTAGAGGTTATTATATGGTCGAGTGTGCCTTTAAGTCATATTGGTCTTTGAAAGTCATATTGAGCCGAGGGCTTTAGCCAGGGCCAGTATGACAATATCATAACCTTTTTATAACACTTACTTATACATATGCATAAAAGTAACCACTTTAAACTAGTAAAACAAGGAGACATTGCATTAAGGCGAGGATTTTCTCTAATTGGCTCAGGTGTTAAAGTCCAGATTTCAGAAATTACATTATTAATTCTTTTATTACATATTTCGGTATCTTGATGTCTGAATCATAGCAGAAAGGAAAGTTTATGCTTCTGGCTTATGATAATGGGGAGATAATTCAATCATGTTTACCCCACCCAAAAAACTCTGAAATTAATAACATGTTCAAAATACTGGAAATTAAATTTAGTTACCTTTCTCTTTCGGAAATATTTCTTTCATCAGAATGACGAGAACACAACACTGATTAGAAATAATGATTAAATGAATAGTGTGTGCGCATATCTGGTATATTTGACGAATTCTCTTTCTCATTTCCGGCTTAAATGCAAAATTGTTTGTGTTTCATAAGTTGTATGCCCCCCCCACCCCACCCCATACACGCCCCGACCCAAGTTTCCATTCATGTATAAATACCTCCACCAAAGGGCAATTTGGGTCATCTTCAAGACGTCCAACTCTTCGTCTGTGAATGGATCTGCCAACAGAACTTTGTAAACTAGCCCTTGCTGTTTCAAGGATTTTATTTTGGAAGTCAGAACGTCTCTTAAATGTTTGAGTAACTATCGTTCCTTATGCCATTTGCTTAGTCAAGCTGGTTTGTTTCCATTTCTTAATTATAGTGTTGCACTATTGTAAAATAGCTTTAGATTAAATGTTTGGTTTAAACGTATTTATTTAGTCAACAAATAAACATGATACACAATATACATAATATCAGCTAAGGATTTGAACGAAAGCTATAAATAGCTTATAAAGTTCATCTCCTAATATGATAGCAAATGTGAACGTAATGGCGAGTCCATCTGTGAGCATTATACAAATGCCTACATATATATATGTCAAATTGTGGAATATAAGTCTGCAAGAGAAGATAATGACACAGAAAAAGAGAGGAGATAAATAAATATATAAATATGTAAATAAAACAAATGACACCAAAAAGATCAATAAATAAATAAATAAATAGAAAAATAAATGAAAACAAAGCGAAATAAAGGTAAACTGTAAATTTCCTCTAAACACATTTGTAATATTTATTGAACAGAGCTGCAAACATATTTGCAAATGTATATATACACAATACACAAACACGCATACATATATGCACACCTAAACATGCAAATACATATCTACATATTCAGTCATGCACATACGCCCATGTGTCCTACATAAACATCATATATTCATTTGCTCACATTTCGATCTGGTTTACCGTGTTCAACTGTATATCCAACGACAAGTGAGGAAGTAAGTAAATAAATAAATGAATAAAATGAAAGAACGAAGCGATAATTGGCTACTAATCAATACAGCACCACCATCTAGCTCATACATATGATACCGAGAATATTCCACTGGCTGTTTGAAAAGATTGGCAAAAACTGTTGCAATCTAGAATCGCTTACTATTTGCAATGAATTTCTGTACGCTATCAAAAATACGAATATTGTCATTCATGCCTCTTGACTCATCGCCATATAACAATATTTTCAAAGTAACAGAGGGCAGAAATGCAAGTTCAGTATATAATTCATCTCGTTGATGCCGATATTTATCACATTGAAAGAAATAATGGTGAGCATTTTCAATTGCTCCACAAGAACAGACGCCTGAGTCAACTATATTTTTTAAATGGAGATCACTATTCAAAGCACTACAATTTGTTCTGAGGCGCACATGCATTGCCTGCCATTTTCTCTTTCCATGGTAATAATATTTTGGCACTTTGATTTTGTTTGAAGTCAAAAATGATTTAAATGACAATAACGAAGTAATTTGTTTAGCTTGTTGAGGTAAGTTATTCCATTCTCGAACAACAGATGGTAAAAATGAATTAAAGTAGCTCTGAGAGTGACATTGGATAGTAATGTAATCGTCTGCATTCCTAGTGTTGTACATAGATGTTTCACTAAAAGAAGGTGGAGTAAGACTTGACAAATAATGGGGCACTAAACCATGTTGCATTTTAAAGAAAGTTATAAGTTTGTGATTAGTTCTCCTAGTCTGAAGAGAATCCCAGCCGACTTCATTGTATAAAGCTTGCAAAGAGACCAAGGCTGTAGCACCAGTTACAATTCTAGCTGCTTCATTTTGTATTTTATCTAATTCACGTTTTTCATATAAAGTACAATTGTCCCATATAGTATCGCCGTATTCCAAAAGGGGTCGTATAAAAGATATATAAATTATTTCCAAAGATTTTCTATCTAATAAAAATTTTAATTTCCGCATAACATTCACTCTTTGCCAAGCTTTTTCCTTAATACTTTCTATATGGTTATGCCATGAGCCATTGTTTGAAAAATGTAACCCAAGATTTGTCATCAAGTTTGTCATGAGTAATGGAGGGTGATACGGCTTATTAACTTTCCAAGATATTATCATGGCTTCAGTTTTGTTCGGGTTGAACGACACCAACCACCTTTTAGCCCAATCAGAAATAATTTCAAGATCCAAGTTTAATTGTAAGGCCGCTGTTTCTGGTTGTTCCACAATTATATATAAGGAAGTGTCGTCAGCAAAGAGTCTTATATTTGAACCTATTTCCGAGACGATATCATTAATATATAAAAGAAACAGAATTGGCCCTAAGATAGACCCTTGTGGGACACCAGCACCGATGGAAATTAACTCCGACGTAGCGCCAGGAATAACAACACTTTGTTTTCTGTTACTTAAATAATCTTGAAACCAACTGAGTAGTGTACCTGTGATACCAGCAGCTTTCAGTTTACAAATTAGACCATTGTGCCACACCCGATCAAAAGCTTTGCTGATATCACAGAACACTACTCTCACCTCTTTACCAAGATCTAGTGCTTGACAAAATGTATCATATAAATAAGTCAACTGATTCGTTGTAGAATCACCTGGAGTAAAACCTGACTGGTATTCCGTTAAAATATTATTGTCTCGAAGATGATTATGTATATGTTTAAAAATGACTCTTTCAAAAACTTTATCTAGATTACTTAACAACGAAATTGGTCGATAATTTGACGGAAGTGAGGGGTCGTCATTTTTCGCGATGGGACTGACATTTGCAATTTTCCAAGCTTGAGGAATACAACTTTTTGTCAAAGATTCGTTGAAGAGGGAAGTTAATGGTTCAGCAATCTGTTCAGAAAGTTCTTTTAAAATTCTATTGCTGACACCATCTGGGCCTGCAGCTTTGCCGATAGGAAGTAACTTAAGAACAGATAAAACATCATCTGATGTTAAAATAAGAGAATCAAGTTCAGAGAAAACAGGGTATGCTGTAACTGTTGGAGGGTCAATATTGTAATCATCAATAATAGTTTGATCTCGAAAAAAATTGTTAAGTAAATTAGCTTTGTCTATAGTTTCTGTTATGATATTGCCATTGGAATGTAAGGGAGGAATTGTTTTTGTTTTATTTGGGCAAATAAAACCTTTTAAGGTTGACCACCAATCTCTTGATGACAAATCATTACACTTCAGTTTTTCTGCTAATTTTTCCAAGTATGTCTGTTTGGAACGACGAATTAAAGAGGTGGTTTTATTTCGCTGTCTTCGAAATTTAGCCCAAATTTCATTATCTTGTGTTGCTTTGGCTTTCCGAAATAAACGTTTTCGTTTGCGAATGTGTTTTTTAATTGCACAGGTTAGCCATGGCAAATCGGAAGGTCTTACTCGAATTGTTTTATTTGGAATACAAGGCTTAGAAAGTTCTAAAATATGATTTGTTATATTACAAGCGTAAGTGTCGATGTCTTCATTTTTAAGTAAATTCCAATCGGTCAGCGAAGCTTTTTCTCTTAACAGGTTAAAGTTTCCTCGATCATAAGACCAAATATGACGAGTAAAAGATTTGGATTTTGGTTTTGAAAAGTTAAGAATCCCAAAGACAGGACAATGAAAGCGAACGTCCTGAGATAAGAATGGTTCCCCCACACCACAAAAAAGGGCATTGTCTTCATTTGAGACAAAAATTAAGTCAATCAGTGAACACGAATTTTCAGTGAAATGAGTTGGTTGGTCTATACATTGTTGTAGTGAAAATTGTTGGCAAATGGAGGATATTTTGCGTTTCGTAACGTCATTTAGCATGTTGTAATTAAAATCACCTGTAATGACTATGTCCATGATACCAGTATCGATTGCCAAATGTATCGAGTCTTCTATTGCTGACCCGTACACATGATCTGAATTTGGTGGTCTGTAAAAAACGCCAAAAAGCATGTGTTTATGTTTCAAAAATATTTCAACCCATATGCACTCAATTCCAGGCAGCTCTAAATCATGTCTACGTTTAAATGCCAGAGTATCCTTGATATAGACTAAAACTCCGCCATGAGGGTCACCTATTCGGTCTTTTCTTTCGGGCTTATAATATGAGGGTAAGAAAAGATCATCTGTTGAAATGCTTGGCCTTAGATTAAATGTTTAGTCACCGACTGGTCATAGTCGTCCAAAATGTTGTATCAGGAAACTTATGAGGTTTATTACTTTTAGTAACGTATGTAACAATTATGTCACAAGCCATTGACAGTTCAATACATTAAGACACCTGCATTGATAGCAAATAGAATGCTAATAAGTACTTTAGTATTTACACCAAAGTATTGTTTCTTATATAATGTAGTTTTTAAAACATTATAGTGTACAAAATTTTCCCCTGATGTGTGTGTGTAGTAGGGTTGGGGGTGGCGGGGGAGGGAGCCGGCCAAACATCTAAACAGACGGTACGATGTAAAACGATGTAAAACATCAGTTTTCTGTATCCCGCTTTGATATTTTCAAGGGAGAGGGTGAGATATTTACTTGAGCATTTTGTCCTATGCAAATTACCTACAAATTATTGTGTAGCCATATATTTCATAAATTTTTGTTTTCTTTTAATTCTGGAAACATTAATATGGTTAAATGAACAAACGAAAAGTCCAGGTGTGTCGATTACAGGTGTATCTATATACTATATTGTGTAGAATGAAGCATACCCTTTACTAAAAAAATGTTGGTAAATACTAGCAAATTATATTTATTTAACAGTTTTGATCCTTTTCATTCATTTAACTTCTACGATTTTATGACAATGCACACTAATGAGCAATAATAAATGTGTTCTAGGTGGGACTGCCGATCGATAATTACACGAGTGTATAGCGTATTGTGTAGCTATTAATAATATCAGAGGAATGGCATTTCCACAATTTTGTTTATTATATACTTTTTTCCCCATTGCAAATCAGACATGATCTTTATTGAAAGGAATTAAACAATAGATAAAGGTGTCTTTGGGTGTCCTCCGGTGTCCCGGAGCGTCTTCCGATCTCTCTTTTTAATCAGGCTGACCGCTGCTATCTTTATAAATGAGCAATCACATTATCCCAGAATGCAATTATTGAATACAAAAGTGGAAATTATCGAATAGAAACATCAGTTTTCAAATATGAATGAATGCCTGTGTAATTGTAACGTAAACTTGATACAAGAATGGAAAGTAGGACACAAAGAAGAAATACGAACAACAAAGACGAAATATAATATAGAAACGATAACGTATAGAACACAAATAAAACGGTATAGAATTCAACAATTGAAATTTATACAATGTGAATAAAAGACATTGAAAACAAATGATTAAATCTAGAATACAAATGATAAGTAGGAAATATAAAATAATAATATATAAGTATACAATATTAACAGGAGAAAATTGAATGAAAACATTAAAATATCCAATTTTGCAACATATATCATGCTATACAGGAATCGGTTATCGTCTCAGATGTTTCTTTAATTTCATGTTCACATGGGTAGATGAATTTGATATGCTCTGAAAACTTTGAATCTTAGGTGAAATTGAATAATTGTGCAAGACGTGTTTGCCTGCTCCATAGACACTGTGTAAATTCCGCCTCATATGATTATTGGCTACTGTAAAATATCGTCTACCTTGGAAGAGAGACCGGTCCAACCCTATACACTGATATGTCAACAGGTCCCGAAATAGGCATTGATTCATGGTACAAGCATTTTTTTTTTAAATACTCATTTAATAGCGAATTTCAAGAAATCAATTAATCAGGTTTTATTTAATACAAACAAAATACGAACATTCACTCTTAGACACGATTATAAAATACAAAGGAAGTTTAAACAGTATCAGTAAACTTTAGAATTAATTCGAGCAGCAAAATCTTTCAGCTAGAATAAAAAAAAAAATATTTATCCCCTTGGGTAAAAAATATTTATCCTTTTTTTTTACCTTGCTCCTGGGATGTATGCATGTATAAAATCATATTTTCCTCTGAAATCAAAGCCAGGGCCAGTTTTCACCACTTTTAATGTGGAGTCTTCTGTCAAAGGGGAATTGAAAAATTTTAATGGTAATGCTTCAGTGGCCAAGATGACTGCTATACCCATAGATGTTGAAAGCATTAAAAAAAGTAAGAGAGTGCCACAATCACAAACCGCAGCCCTTCCAAGACACCAAGAAGAAGGTGAAACAGAAAAAAAAAACAAACAAGCGCAAATCGACAAACGTACGAAAAGCACTAAGATTAGCTCTCTCTTCCCTAAGCGAGGTAATCGCAATGCTAAAAGAACTGAAAAACACAAAAACCAAATAACACAAGGTAAGACATAAAACAAATCGCCTCATAGAATAATCCACAAAGCAACAAAGAGTAAGACTAACACCGGGACCACCGCCTTAGAATGGTCAGTAGAAAAAAAAACACGGGTGGTGGGGGGGGGGGGGGGGTGGGGGGGGGTGGGGGAGGGGGGTTTAAAGTACTTTTACATCTAGCCAACTTCACCCTGGGACTCGATGCCACTCTTAATCACAACATGTAGAACAGAAAGCAAAATGGGCGGGCCAAGCCAAAGGCAATTTGTCAAGCCACTGGTTAAAGTTTTACGAAGAGGGCGTCATCGAGTCTGAGGCCGAACCGCCGTCGCGCTATTAAAGAGTGAAGCATAGTCATCAACAATGATTCGGTTGACAACTAGTCTGTTGCGTAATATCCAGGGTATAGCCAATTCTTTTATAACGGTTAATTAGTTTTCTGAATTGCTCCGAAAAGTTAGATTTTCCCACAATTTTCCAAAATCTGTACACAGTCACCGTAAAATTTTGGTTCCGATATAACTTCGAAATAAGAAAGCATTAAAACTGGGTCTTAGTATAGAGCATTGTGGACGGGAAATCTTTGTTAATCTAATCCTAGGTTGACTGTTGACCTTTTTATGGCATAGTAAAATTTGATTCCTTATATATACTGAGTAAAATTGAAAACTTTACATGGTTTAAAAGGAGATATTTCATTTTTTAGGAAGCGTTATATGATATCTATGGTGATATGTGATTCTAAAGCTCAATCATTTTGTATCGAATTTATATTTTGATTTTGCTTTGAAAATCATGCTTTTATTTGGCGAAATATGGTACAGGGTTCAAAATTAAAAAGAAAATCAGAATTTAGAGATGTAAGGGAAAAATCATTTACATCATTTTGATTTCATTTTTTTCTTAAGAAATTATGCTTTTCCTGGCAACAATTTATCAATAGCGTGTGTGGCCGCCATTGCTAGCAATGCATGCACGGATTCTCCGCCTCATGGATATAAAGTAACGTCTATAATCAAAACGTTAGGAAGTGCCTGCCATTCCAGCTGAAGAGCCCGTGTTAAGTTTTGCACATTGTTTATCTGGTGACTGATCCTAGCTCTTCGACCAAGCTCATCCCAAATGTGCTCGATAGGATTCATCTCCGGGGATAAAGCCGGCCAAGGTAAAACGTTCACGTTATTTTGTGCCAGAAAGTTTGAAGTTACGAGGGCAGTATGGGGTCTGGCGTTGTCGTGTTGAAAAGTTAAGCCAGGTCCAAAATTCTGCATGAATGGATGGAGGTTATTATTCAGGAGGTTAAAACAGCGTTTAGCATTGACCCTGTACAACCACCAGATCTGTCATGACTTTGCCCATGATACCTCCCCTTAATATAACACTCCCGCCACGAATCTATCCCGTTCCCTGGCGCAGCATTGAGCATATCTTTTGTGCGTTGATACACACGGACCCTGCCGTCAGCATGGCTTACGCTGAACCCGCGATTCATCACTGAAAATCACGTTATGCCACTGACGACGGGTCCAATGCAGGTGACGTTGAGCCCATAACAACCTAGCGGCCCTGTGGCGGGCAGTGAGAATCGGACCAGTGTACGATCTACGAGCTCGAATAGGAATGTTGTTTTTACCAAGACGGTTTTGGATTGTTTCAATCCTATTATAAACGCCAAGTTGTCGAGCAGTTGCCGTTGCTGGTAAAAATCGGTTACGCAAATGCGTCAGCGTAATGAAACGGTCGTCCTGTAGTGACGTCACTCGACGTTGACCAGGACGCGGACGATCGCGGACGGAACCAGTCATTGCAAACCTGGTATTGAGTTTATGGATAGTCTGACGAGAGCATCCAAAATGTTGTGCAACATCATTTACCATTGCGCCAGCCTGAAGCATGCCAATGGCCTAGTTACGTTGATTTTCAGAAAGACGTGGCATTTTTGTACAACCTCGATGAATGAAACAAATTTGTTTTTTCCTATCGCTGCTAAACAGTAAGTGTTTATCTGTAAGAATGCGTACATGAAGTGAATGGAAATTTACCAAATCGTGGGCAGCGGTGAAAAATTGAAACCTAAGCTCGGGTTCCTCGTGCGCAATTCACCAGAGCGAGACTATTGCTCTGCTTATGTATTGATCGGCTTATGATTTAATGTACTTCTAGAATGTCTATTATAAAGGCAGAGAGTTTCTAGAGTTTCTATTATAAATCGGTATAATACCATGTAAAGTTTTCATTTTTACTGATGGAAAACGGTTGGATGCAAATTTGTTTGAAAAGACTGTTATGATGAGTTCTTGTGGCAATACTGGAGGAATGTTGCATGGCATCTACAGATATGCAATGGCTGTTTTTTACTCAGGTGATCGTGGCCCGTGATCCTCTTGTTTAATGTTGAATAGTTTAACACCATATCAATAGTAATTTAGTCATTTCTACTAATAATAGAAAAATATTACATTTTAGCTCGCCTGTACGAAAGTGCATATCATCATTGGTTAAAATTTTTAAAAGGCTATATCGCCTATATCTCATTTTTTGATATTATACTTGTCTGATACTTGTCTGAAATTTTATGCTGTGCTATCATTACCCGCAAGAGTGACCTTATAAACTTAGAAAAAAAATTATGTTTAAGCTGTTTAGAGGCAAATCGCGATTCAGCCGAGCTAAGCTGTCCTGTACGGCTCTTATTATATTACTAGTAGGCAGAATTTTAAGTTTCATGCTATCCCGTTTAACATCACAATCAGTTGAGGATAAGATTATACGTAGTCCTACGTTTGTAGGCCCGCGCTCACCTAGGACTTTTGCGACACAAGTGCTGTTCCCTTATGTCGAGATCTTGCGATTTTGCATACTTGCGACATTTACTTCTCAACACAACGTACGTCTGTATAGTTCAATATTTTAGTTCGTAATTTTAACACTGTTTTCTTATATTAAGAGTAGAGAAAGTGCGCTCATGCGGTGCGCCTTAAGCTGTCAACGTGCGTGATGTGAATATATCGCAGAGTGAAGGGACATGTCGCGATAAAAGTGGACGTGATAAAGAAAACATTTATTGCATCAATCATTATAATAGTATTAATCAGGCGTCATCACGCCACCACATTACTTATATTTTGTGGGTAAAAGCGACAAAAAATAATATAAAATGTGACTTTCCAATGTTATGTATGCCCATGTCTGTGTCTGTATATTTTGAATTGCAGAAGAATAAAATAATGAGACAAACACAAATTTGATCGTGCCGTAAAAAGGTTGGTCATCCTAGGATACTTATTTGAGCAAACTTGAGTCCCCGGTGCTATACACAAAGATTCAGTTTCAAAGCTTTCTTGGTTCTGGAGAAGATTTTTACCATACCCATACAAATGTATGGGAATGCAAATTTGACCTTGCCGTAAAAAAGTTCAACGGTCGACCTACGATCATCATTTGAATAAACTTGGTAAACCTTGTGTCCCAAATGAATACTAAGATTCCGCCTTAAAGCTTCACTGGTTATGGAGAATTTAACCATTTTCTCATTACAAGACTATGGGTTTTTTCTGTTGTTATGGGAACCAACTCAGGAGATAGACTGGCTAAATTTTAGCTACTTTGAATTGCACTTACCCAAGCAACAATTCTATCAAATAAGGATATTACTGCTTCAGTGGTTTTGGAGTTGTTTAAAATTTTCCTACTTTAAAACTTAATGTTGCACTATGGCAACCCAACAAAATGGCCATTGGTCTTAAAACACAGAAACTTGGCAGACAATCATCAACTGATCATAACTGCAAAATATGTTTAACATCACTTCACTGGTTATTGAGAAATTGCAATTTAACCATCTTCCAATTATAAGTCTGTGCCATAGCAACAAAGATGGCGAAAGTTTAGCTATTTTGAATTGCCCTTATCCAAGCAACAGTTCTACCAAATACTGCTTCAGTGGCTTTTGGGGGTTGGCGTTTAAAAAATTGATAATTTAAAGTTAATGTTGCCATGGAAACCAAATAAAATGGCCACTTGTCATAAAACACATAAACTAGGTACAAAAACATCAAATAATAATACATGTCAAATATAGTTCATATTACTCCACTTGTTATGGAGAAAATGCAGTTTAACAATATTCCGATTATAAGTCTATGGGACATTTCAGTTGTCATAGTAACCAAACAAAAATGCAGATCACCATAATTTTAGCTACTTTAAATCCCCCTGCTCAAACAACATTTTTTACCAAAATAGGGACAAACTGCTTCCACGGTTTTGTAGAAGTTAACATCCTGTTCGTCCAACAGGCGGACGTTCTAAGGAAATGACTATGACCTTTTTGTGTGGACAACTGATGGGTTTTGTGGGTCACATAAACGAATATTGTGTCACATGATAATCTGACCAGTTGAGAGTTGTGTGACTGTAAGTCACATAAATGTACGGACAACATTCAAATAACATCCATTTTGGTAGCCTGGACATACGGGCGGACGGACAAAAATGATCACACTAACTTTTCTAAGCATTTGAGCTAAAAAAGAAGTGCTGACTACAAATGAAAACAAATCAGTTCTCTGTACTATTTTATTTGATCAACTTTTGTCATTTGTATACACATATCGATTATATTAGAATTGAAGACTTCCTAGGGATTGTACACTCGTGAAAATAAAATTCATTTTCAACTAAGAAATACATTTTCTGTACAGTTAGATTACTGTTCTCATAATTGGCACAACTGGAATTGTCTTCTACGGAATGAAATAAATACACAATATGGCAAGAGGTTACCAGGATCTTTCTTGAAAGGGATCTACTTTAAAAAGAATTTGCTCTCTTATGAAGTAAATTCTTTCGTTTTGAAGTAGACACTTTTGTGGAGAAGGGAAGTAAACAATTCCCTGAGTGTGTATCCATTCCCCTTAAAAAGTACTTCTCGGCCTTGACCAGACTGTCTGATCTGATCGCACCTGAATTCATTATAAACGAGCTGAAGCTGATGATGATAAATGTAAACTAGAAAGACCGATGACTTAAGAACTTGAGCTGATTTCGCGAATAATACGGTCGGTTTGCTGGCCCAATAAATTAACTTCTCTGCTTTGCTACGGCAATATTACGCTCGCACGTTTACTACTGCCACAATTCTTTAAACCGCTCACGTTACAAGAAGGTAGATTGAATTTAGATTCCTTTAAAGCTTAAGGACTGGACGGCGTCCGATATAAACGTCAGTACCCTCACATAAATAAGTAATGATGAATCGGCTTCCAATAAAGTTGTTTTCTTTTCGTCGATTTTCTACTTCTTCACTGAGTTCTCGACTGCCATTAGTAAGTATATCAAGAATATTAAGAATATCTTTTGAATCTCAACGCGGTTCATAACACTGAGTTCTATTCCTAGTATTGTGATTGATCTGGCCTCTCTGCAATACTGAGGTCTAAGAAAATATACCTGGCCACACCTTGGCAGAGCGACTATCCAGACTTTATGGTGCGGCTTCGTGATCTGTATTTGTTATTGTACATAATACATGGTGAGAATATTGTGGAAAAAAATTTACCTGCTATCATAGGACCGTTGTGGCTCTGTATCCCTTTGTTTTACCGTCAGTAGAATAACTAAGTAAACTAGAAAGACCGATGACTGCTTTATCTTATTATACAGATTACTCGTCATAGGGGAAAATCTTACCCCAGCATTTGCTTTAAGTGCGAATACGAGGGTCGTGCAAAAAGTTCTGTCACTAATAGGCTTCCTTCGTTTTATCCCAGGTATATTTTAAAAATGCTTCACTGCACTCGAATGGTGTTTTGAATAGCAATACTTTTATTTCGTGCAAATTCCTTTCCAACTGACCGAGTTATTTCAAAATGAAATAGATGCAGTCATATACACTGACCAATTTACTTGTTACATTAGAACACGGACCAGAAGACTGAAATTCGTAGCTATATTAAATGCCGCATTAGGCTTAATATAGATTAAAAGCAGAGATTCAATGAATTGTGTGGTATATATAGACCTCAGACCATTTCAATGCGCACAGTTTTTAGGTGGGTTAAAGGTTTTAAAGCGGTGAAATTTTCTGTTGAAGATGATACCCGTCCTGGAAGGCCTAAAACCTCTATTACCAAGGCTAACACCGCTGCTGTAAAGATTGTGGTCGAACAGGATGCGCGATTGTCTGTCAAAGATATAGCTAGTTGTACTGGTAAATCAGAAGGCAGTGTGCAAACAATGCTGAAAAAGCGCTTGGTCCTGAGAATGGTTTGCGCTAGGTGGGTACCTCATTTGCTCACTGAGAAGCAAAAGACACAACCGGGAACTTTTGAAAACATACAAAGGCTGTAATAGTCGGGTTGTTTCTAACTTACTAACAGGTGATGAAACCTGGGTGCACATGTTTAAGCCACAAAGAAGGGCTGATAATAAGCAATGGAAGCGAAAAGATAAAAAACGCCCATGAGAGCCAAGAGAACCATAAGTTCGAAAAAGCTGTTGTACGCAATTTTCTTAAATTCAAGTGGGCCATTCGTTCAAGTGCCTTGTCCATCTGGTCATATAGTCACTGGCCGATTCTACAAGAATTCTGTACTGAAGAAAGTGAAAGAGTTTTACAATAAGAGACGACCAAGCAAATGATGGTCAGGAGTCCACCTTTTACAAGAGAACGCCTCCTCTCATAAATGTGAAGTTGTTAAGTCTTTTTTGGCTTCTGAAAAGGTGAAAGTTTTAAACCATCCACCTTATTCACCTGACCTGAGCCCCTGTGACTTCTTTTTATTTCCAAGGCTTAAGAAAATGCTTTCTGGAAATAAGTATACGTCTAGAAGTTCTCTTGGCAGCGCTATTTATCAGTGTCTCCAACAGATACCAAAAGAAGACTATTTATCTGCTTTTCGCGACTGGGTAAAAAGGTTACAAAAATGTGTTTCAATAAAGGAGGAATACTTTGAAGGTTTATAATAAAAATATGTTTGACAAAATGTAGCACTGAAGTAATCCGAACCCAGTGGCAAAAGTTTTTGCAGGGTCCCTCGTATGAGTGGTAATTCCATGCCGTGAAGCATCTTATGGTTAACTAAGAAGTCAGTGGGATCAGCCATTAAACATCATTTTGCAACGATATACACAGACATTCAATAATATAAACATAAAAATATGGCACATTAACAGTCTAATTACAGTTAAACAAGCAAGGTATGAACAACAGCAAGATTTCCATTATATATAAACCATTCCATTCTATCTAAACCATTCGGAAAAGCTTAGCACCATCTTATGGTTAAATTAAACAATCGCCAAAAGATAATTATAGCAAATATATATATACTCTCTTCAATACTATTCAAAATGAGCTCAGTGAACTCAAGAATATATATATAAAGTACAGGACTTCATATACCGGCCTCGGTGGCACAGTTGGATGCGCCGTCCGACTGGAGACCAGGAGGCTGCGGGTTCAACCCCCCCCCCCCCCCGTCGACAACATTCTTTCGTGGAGATTGATCATGAAATATTTTCTACGGTCATTCTCTCCCTTCCGCTGATTCAAGAAGCGCAGTTGTCAGTTTCTGGCGAAAAAATGTGCACAATACTGGTTAATCGCTTAGAGGACTAAGCATGCCCAGTAAACGTGTGGTTAGGTAAACTGACCGCGCTCGACATGACCCCATTGGATTGACTGGGCCGTAAAACCTCAACACAGACAAACAGGACTTAACATCAAATGCAGTGAAAATGAAGAGAGTTCTCAGCAAAAAAATGGGATCTTTCGGAAGCAAGGGAAACTTGATTAGTACCTAATTTCAGTTTATAGACCTTTGAGTTGAGATTAGCACCATCTGGCAATTTGGTATGAAACTCAAAACCTGGTAGCGGTCATTAATGTCACAACTCGTTTAAATTGTAGAGGTAAAGTTCCCACTTTAAACTACCCATTTTCATGGCATTTGAACAAAAAGTGGATGCATACAAGAACAGTACAAGATTATACAAGAACAATCTAGGTAACGGATCATAGAGTGAATGTTACTGCAAGTTCAGTTCAAGCACATCAAGTTTAGTTCAAATCGCTTCATCATTCATTTTATCATTTATGCACTGTAAGTGGGGGTGCAATTCGATTATCATTGCAGCCAATTATCACTGTTCATTAAGCGTACAAACATTGGTAGAGCTGAATAAAATGATCTTTTCTCTTATATTCAGCCCAAACCGTCAAATCGATGCCAAAGCAATGTTTCCATGGGCACTAAACAGAACAGCGGATGAGCTTAAAACGCATGCTTCATGCGGTTCCAGGGCAGATGTCATTTAATCTACATCGAATCGGCTGGCGATGAATTCATTTAAATGTTTCCTGGTTTAAATCAAACTTTGGCAAGGACAGCTGATCAAACCAGCTGAGGGCCTACTAAACCTTCAAAGTGGAAAAGGCTTATTTCTGGGAACATAAAGTGTTCCTGAGGTTCATTTTAGCTTTTTTCCCTACATGAGACTATGTTCCCTTTAGATTGTCACGGCAACAAAGTAAAATGGCTGACCACCACAAACAAACTGAATTCTGCAACCAAAGTATTTTCCGCCAAATTAGGTTCAAATCGTTTCATTTATTTTGGGTATGTCGTTTTAAAATATTTACATATAGACGGACGCACGCACGGACAACCGACAGGATGTGATCACTATAGTATTTAAGTTAATCTGCGTTTCTTAGATCTTGTATTGCACCGTATCATCTATATATGTAGCTGTCACAAACATAGTTAGCGGCTCTCATGCAATCAAATGTTGCAAAATACAAGACTAGTACAATCTATTCACATTCAGCATCATCAAGACCATATCATCGGCGGTGGACTATTAGAAACTGCCAGTTGTGGCTTATCTTCTATTAACTTTGGTAATCTGAAATACAAGCAAAATATCATGGACAATATGCAGATAAAACATTTTATTATATAACTATAAATATAAGATGATTAAATTGTGCGATAAAAGCCGAGGAGCTAGCGTGCTGATATCACACGATATCGGCACACTTACTCGATATTGCACACTTACTCGGATGCTTTCTCATATAACCGTTACATTACGTTGCTTTTGATGATGTCGTAATGCAGTGACGTCGCGGCAAAACTTGTCACGCAGAATTCACATTTTTGTTATTAAAACAGCGTTTTAACGGTTAGAAACGCCGGGAAACGAAATAAATATTTATAGCTATATAATAATAGGGTTATTACACTGATATTGGTGAATATTGTCTCGAGTTGGGATATCGAAGGACGCTCGCGATATCCCAACTCGGGACAATATTCACCAATATCAGTGTAATAACCCTATATTCTTATTCTAAGGTTTCACTGGGCTTTATTCTGGCTTGAACAGTCCGTCCAGTTCTCAACATCGACTGGTGGAAAGATAATAATTCGACATCTCCAAATATATAACGTAAAAACATATACATTGCCTCTGAAACTAACGTATGACAAACACAACAAAGATATAATTTATTAGGAATAAAGCAGTTTTTTTTTCAAGTGACAGTTCTTTATAAAGTTTTAACTGTTTTCCCTGATCACTGCCTTCCTTTCTATTTTAACCCCGGCTTTCATTGTCGGATCATAACATAGGGTCACTGACGAGGCTTGATTAGCCGAAACCATGTGGTATGGCCCACTTTAGTCCTTATGAATTTGTTCATTGATTTTAAAGGACACTCATTTTAGCCTTTTATTTAACATCTCTAGCTTTGAACATATCAAACCAACTTAAAACACGAAATACACAACGGATATCTTTAGTATGAACATGTTTCGATGCCCCAGTGTAAACAACCATGCGTATTATTTGTTTTAGTTATATTTGCGTGATACTACCCTCAAGCAGGTAAGGTAATGATTTTCCATTGAAGAAACATCTTTACAAAGCAAATACAGATGTTATTTTATCAAGTCAATGATATTTCATGAGGATTTTCCGTTCTTTAGCTGCAAATCATGATGATAAACAATTAAAGAAATGAGAATAGTTTTCATGCATCCACTTAAATCAACCCTAACATCTGACGGAATAGACGTTTGTGTGTGTGTTTAGACTTACGTGGCGACCTTTCGAAGTAATTTCACTTTCTCCTCTTGGAGATCTTTTGGGTCAATTTTGCCATCAAGAAGATCTTTAGCTTGTTCTCGTAATTGGAAAACTGATTCTCGTCTTAAAGGATAGCCAGCGGGGTTCATATCCCGTTGCCTATGCCCTCCAGAGGGTCTTCGTAACAAGTGATCATACTTGTCAGCCGACATATCCAAAGGGTTTTCTACGATATTTTCATGCATGGACAGAAAAAGTGGAACGTAGCAGAGATAATCTAAGAAGGATATCTGAAAAAAACAAAAAACAAAAAAAAAAAAAACAACACTAAAAAACAATTCTCGAATTATTGTTAAATAAAATAACATTCCGCGGTAATGATTTATATTTGCAAAACAGTTGTAATACGAGTAGTGTTTTATTTCAGCAAACGAGACCGATAGCAATTTCGTCATTTGCTTTCAAACACGGACACTGAAACTTACATACTGACTTCAAAAGACGGTGACAACTGCCATACTATTAAGTATGTAGCAATGATTAAGTGAACCAGGATACAATTCTTACCTTAAATTGTCAACCTATACGCCGTAAAAACATATTCAACTCTCAAAGTTTACTGGTATTAAAACAGGATTTTAAATAGTGAAATAGGCACTTTTTGAAATTAAAAGTTCTTCCAGAGCAAACCTCACTTCAAATAAATGAAACTAGTAGATTCTGATGTTGGTTGTTCTTGGTGTGGGCTTGTGGCTGCTTGCCGCGGGTTTTTAGCTCACCTGATGAGCTATTGTGATCGTTCAATGTCCGTCGTTCGACATGCGTCGTACGTCGTCCGTCGTCCGTCGTGCGGCGTCAATGATTTGCATTAAAAAGCTCTTACACCCCTGGGCCAATTTTCGAAACTTGGTAGGAAGTGACTTGTAGATCAGAAATACCTAAAATCGTCACGATCGGAAATCCAAGATCGCCATTTGTAAAATCTTCTTCTGAACAGATAGGCCGATTGACTCGATATTTGGTAGGAAGTATAAAAACAACTTGTAGATTAAAAATAGCTCAAATAGTACCGATCGGAAATCCAAATTGGCCGCCATGGCTGCCATCTGGAAACTTTGTACGTCTCCCCGTACATCATCATAGTGCAGATTATGTTTCATTTCCTTTGGGATTATTGGGCCCATTGTGGTATACTTGAACTCCATTAGTTCTGCTCATGTATACGCTAGAGGGCGTAAGCAGTGTTGCAAACTTCATTACTGCTTATGAAGTCTCAATAAAACCGAAACTCCCATTTTCGTAATCCGTAGTGTGTTCTTTGTTTTCAAAGGCAATCTTTTTGACGTTTACTTGTTTTGCGCTTCTCCTGAACTGACATGAATCTTGATAGGAAGTATCGGGTCAGTTTGTAAAAATGGCTAAAGTCGTTCCGATCAGAAATCCAAGATGGCCGCCATGGCCGCTATCTTGAAAATCTATTTTGCGCTTCTCTTCCTGAACCAAAAGGCCAATTGACGTGAAACTTGGTAGGAAGCATCGGGTTAAGTTGTAGGTAAAAACTAGCTAAAATTGTTCCGATCGGCAATCTAAGATGACCACCATGGCTGCCATCTTGAAAATTTATTATGCGCTTTTTCCCCTGAACCGAAAAGCCAACTGACTCGAAACTTGCTATGACGTACTGGGGCAACTTGTAGATCAAAATATCTAAAATCGTTCCGATCGGAAATCCAAGATGGCTGCCATGGCCGCCATCTTGAAAATCTATTTTGCGCTTTTTCTCCTGAATCAAAAGGCCAAATGACTCGAAACTTGGTAGGAAGTATCGGGGCAACTTGCAAATCAAAAATAAATAAAATCGTTTCGATCGGAAATCAAAGACGTTGTGGCAAGACGTTGTTTTATTTATGTGTATCATGCGTATGCGCAGTGTACAGATTTAGGACTGCACGACGCCCTGCAAATGTATGTAGGGTGTTTAAATATGATCAGACAGAAACTAATCTGCTGTTTTAGCATGTTTCATACTTTATTTCAGAAGACAATATCTGAGTCACAATAGATCTTTCGGGAACCAGTCCCTTCTTCAGTTACAATAAAGCCGAAACGACCTGGTTATAAGAAAAATAAATTTCTACAGACGCCATGTTTCCTTCAACCGTCTTTATGCGATGTTAGGGTACATAAAGCATTGTGCGCTTTGTGATTTGAATTTGAAAAGCCTCTGAGTTGATACCAGGTTTTGAATATAACTTCTAATTTGTTTTCATGCACATGAGAAAGCATAGCCAGGCTGATGCTGAACGAATATTTAATGTTTCTATAAGCAAAGCCGGTTTGATACCGGACATTTAGTTTTCTTATGCCTTTATATATATATATATTTTTTTTTTCTAAATTAACACGAAAAGTTTCTATTACAGAAACACGTGTTGTGCAGTCAAAGTTTTCACTCCGACTGACAAGGCTACACCGCCTACCCAGACACGTTATTAATTATTAATTATAACGACTGACGGTTCTCTGTGTAAAAAGATCATATTTCATTTAGCATTTTCACTTGTGAACGTCCAACTGACAAATCTAACAACCCTCTCGGCTTTTTAGTTTCTCAAATTACGGAGCAATTAGAACTTAAGCATCTCTTACCGTTAATTACATTTTGAAGGCAGGTTAGTTTCCGTATTTGTGTTTTGTTTTTGCTTCTAAATTCATTTCAGTAAAAACTTGTTTTCTTTCTTTCTTTTCTACGATTCATGATCCGAAGAAAGATCAGAATAGCTCTGAGTTAAACAAAGATAGTCGTAGTAGGAGTTGTGGCTGTAGTGGTATTGATAATAGTAATAGTTGTATTCATAATAGCAGTAGCAATTTTAATATGTTTTGCTAGTAGCTGATATCACTGCCGTTTGATACAGTTTATTATAACTGTTCAAGAATTACCACTGTTACCTGTTATTAATACAAAACGGTATAAAAACGTTTTCATGCTTGCAACCAATGACTAAACATTAAAGTTGAATTAACAGTAGTGCAGGTTATTCTTAGTTTTTATTATTTATTCATTTTTTTTTTTACTAGAGTAGGACTATGTTGCTGTTATCATTACTGTTATCGGTAGAAGTAGCAGTGCTTGCTGTTGTTGCGTTGTTGCAACAAATATAGGTAGCATTGTGTTACAACAATGATAACGATAATGATAATAATCATTGCATGTCTACTACTATTTCATTCGTTCATTCCGTCATTGCTATCAGTAGTAGAATATTTTTATAATGCTAGCAGCGCTTTATAACTTTGTGTTATGCAAAATTTATAACATAGTGTTATGCGTAATATATATAGACGCAGTAGTAGAAGTAATATTTTTATTTTTACCATCATCACTGTACACATATCACATTAATAAGTATCACTACTACTTTTATTTTTGTTAACGCAAACATGTCATTATTATCGCATTCGTCATAAATAGCTGTAGTAGTTGTTTTGGTAGTAGCAGTTGTTGTTGTGATAATAATAGGAATGTGTTATTGTAGCTATCATATAACTAGCAGTACTGTCATTATAGTTGTTGTGCTAGTAATGAATTTCACAGTAGCGATTGTTTTCTGAATATTTTCTGTCTTGCATTTACTTATTACCACAATTGCTGAGTTATATATATATTTATTACTTTCTTTTCTTCTTTTTTTTATGTTAAATTTTATTAATAATATTTTGCTCGTTACAAATTACTTCCACAGCATCCGAGCTCTCCCTGGAGTAAACAATTTATTTTTACAAAAAAAAAAAAAAAAAAAAAAAAAAAAAAAAATTCTTTCCATTCATCCATGTGTACTGCCATCATTCTCACTGTCTCACTGTATTTATTTATTTTTTGTCGACCTATTACACTGTAACTCATTCATATTCATTTATACATTTGTTTTTATAGTAAAGGTTGTTATAAAGCAAGAGTTTATTTTAATACATATTATGTCCTTTTGTTCTTTTTTTTATATATTGGCCAAATTTATAGTCCTCTATCCAGTTTTATGCATTGTTTCAGGTCATAACATGTATTACATACAATAGCAAAATCTAACCATTTGAACAATTAACATACTCATTTTTTTTTTTATGCCTGTACTTTAGTACTTTCTTCGTATCGGATAAAACTTTCCTGAGGAGAGTGTAACGGAAATTACAACATGCTCTCTAGGTACGATGCATTGTGTAGGTAATTCATGTGTTTATCTTAGTCCGTTTTCATAGACTTACATTTTGTTGTAGTCCTTACGTGGAACCGTTTCATTTTGTTGATATTAATGTGTGTACCTTGTCCTTACAATGTAACTTGTCTTATTGTAGGCAGCTGTGTCGAATTTTAGGCTCCCGTGTGCAAATCTTGTTAAAATTGATCCAAATACATTTTCAACATTAAAAGTATATGTTCTTTCAGATAAAATATGTTGCCAATTTTTCTTTTTAGAACTTACGTCATGGTGACGTCACAAAGTATGCTACCGTCATTTACGTACAAAATACTTGTTGAAGGGAATAACTAACGATGTCTGAATTTGATAGGCGACTAATTTAACCCAACCTTGCATATCCTGGACAGGACTTATTCGCATGGATGCCAAATTGCTCCGTGGGGCCAATGAAAGAAAAACAAATTGTACAAGCTCTTGAAATATCAACGTTTCCATGGCAACCCAAGGTAATATATTGAACCAAGATGGTACACCTTAAAATTGATCATATCTTAGTCTATATTCAATATAAATCAAACTATGAGGTACCAAATAAAAGAATAGACACTGGTCATTGATATAGTATGAAAAAATACAAATTAGCTTATTTGCATATGCATGGTTACGTATTAATTAATATTTTTTTTTTTTTTTTTTTTTTTTTTTTTGCGAAAAAAAAAAGTCAATTAAAATACAAGACAAATTAATCATATCCCAGTCTTTGGACAATATAGGTTAAACAAAATGTACAAAATAAGAGATTAGACATTTGTTTATTGCTTCTTCTCCATTCTTCTCCATATTTAAATATACAAATTAGCTCATTTGCATATGCATGAATATTAATCAGTATTTGTTTTGCCAAAACAAAGTCAGTAAAATACAAGACAAATTAATCATATCCCAGTCTGCGGTCAATATTGGTTTACCAAAATGGGCAAGATAAGCATAAGATAGGCATTGGGCTTTATGCTTCTATTCAATATATGCAAATAAGCTCATGCGCACATGCCTTAATGCTTAAATTTTGGTGAAAAAAGCATACAAACATCTGAAACTAAGCCGTTTAAAAGGTCTTTGTTTTCTGTTTTCTTAATATTTTGAGTATTTTAGACTCACTGTTTTACAACTATTGTGCTTGGTGATGCAATGCTATTCCAAAGAAAAATAGGGTTAGGTAGCATCTAACGTCTTGATATGGGGTCCATATTTGTCTTGCTTGTGTCTAAATACAGAACACTTGATGCATTATCTGTGATAATTCTGGGTATTTAAATCTCCTGTTTCCTTGAAATAATAAAGCTTAGAATAGTAACGTGAATCAAACAGAAATGGGATAAGGATATTTATTTTCACTTATCAGGGGCCATATAGGATCAACATGTCTAGTTAAAGGCAAAATTATGCAGTTTTCAGTATACTTAATCTACGTTCAACTTTTATTTCAAAGGCACGGCCTCTTGTTTCCTTTAAATATTTTGTCTTGGTAGCTTGGTAGATCCACTAGGTCAGAACGGAATGGGGATAAGTTGGGTCACGTTCCCTAGTATGAGACGCAGATGGGCAATTATGTCTACTTTTGACAAAATGTTAAAATAGCCATTATTCTACTGAAATTTTATTTCTGATGTCTAAGCCTCTAATGCTCTTAAAATTGTATGCTTCGTAGTTATCAAATACAGATGAGGTAAAGCAAAGTCATGCTTCTCTTGAAGGGACACCTGTGGGATTGAAATACCTTGACTTTTCTATTTTTGATATATATTTCTTGAGACCCCGTTTCTAATGTACTTTATATAATTTTGCCTACTAGTACGGCAGGTAGCCTTGCTAACACCCAAATACAGATAATTTTGGGCATATAACCTAGTTGGGATCCTAGGATTTGTGCAATATTTCTTCCCTATGGCAATTTTAAAGGCATTCCCAAATTCATTCTTGTTTCTTTCCGAAGTCTAAGCCTTTTAATTTCCTTGATAGTATTATGCTTCTTTGCCTGTTAGGCATCCTTATCCAAACAAGAATGGAGAAAAGTAGAATTATGTTCCCTGGTAAGGAGCCCAGGGTAGGTCAGAATATCTTCTTAATGTAAAACTTCTAAGGTTTTCATACATTTCTATTTTATTTTATTTTTTATGTTTGGAGTCTGCAATCCTTTTTGACTCTTATTGTATTTACTATAATCATGCTTAGTAGTTTGATCATATGTCCTGAAACAAACCAGATTTGAAAACTGTATGGACTCATTCACTACTAACGGTTTCAGGAGGGGTAGTGAGTCCTTTTTAACGGCGAAATACCATTATTTATATACAGTTTTCTGTTTCATTTATTATTTCTGAAGCCTCAGTCTTTTAAATTATTTCAGTTAAGTATGTTCAATAGTAGGCCAGTTCAGTTAACCTTAACCTTGAATGATGTTGCAACACTTCTTCTCTATCTTTCTCTGCCTTCTGCCGCCTTAGGTGAATATCCAGTCCCCAGTCTGCCTTCCTTTCATCCTTGCTCCTTTCATTGTTCTCTACAGAATTGTCTTCGACATGCAAGACAATCTTGCGATGTGGCCATAACATATGAGACTCCACATCTTCATCATGGCTATGAGATCGTCATGTACTCCGACTGAATCCTGGATTATGTTACGAACCTTCTCATTTATCACATGGTCTGTGTAGGAAATATTTAGAAACCTCCGCTAACAGCTCATCTAAATACTTTGGAGTTTTCTTTCAAGCTCTGCTGTAAGGGTCAAGTTCCCAGAGGTATAAAGGAAGGATAATA
Source organism: Anodontia alba (assembly GCA_964016985.1). Lineage (NCBI taxonomy): Eukaryota > Metazoa > Mollusca > Bivalvia > Lucinida > Lucinidae > Anodontia > Anodontia alba. The sequence goes on from OZ024828.1 coordinate 42,967,273, forward strand.
TGAGTGGCCGCATCAGGTTAACTTTAGAAGTAAGTGAAATGTTCTTGTCCCTCTATATGACTGTAAAGAGCTGATGTTGTCTGAGCAATCCTGGAAATGATTTTTGGTACTCTTCTAGGAGATGATTTATCCCAGATATTTGAAGGTCTCCACTGCTTCTTGCCTCTGTCTTTTGTTGTTTTCTTTTAACTCTTATAACTGTTGTTTTCTTTTAACTTATGTGGATAAGTATGTTCACATTCCTTAGTAAGGATCCAAGGATGGGGGTAATACGTCATGCCTCTGTTATGGCAAAATACTTTTGATATAGTTTCTACTTTAATAAATACTTTACTGAGTCAGCCTCTCATTTCTATCATATAGGTAATGTATACAAACAAGAAAAGGTGGTCCGCATGACAAGGGCCTCCTGACTAGAACATCTAATCACAACAACATCCATTCTTGTGTGAGCAAATGTATTTACATACATCCTTAAAAGCATAATTGTTTCAAACAAATAAGAGGCAAAGCCAGCAGAAATAGTCATTAATAATGAATGTGAAATAAAATGTGCTATTTTACCATAAGCAACATGGGCCCCTTAGTAAAGAATGTGATCCAGCCTATTCCTATTTTCGTTTGAATCAGGGTACCAACCCAGCAACTAAGCAGAAAATTCCAAGGAAGTTGGGTTAAACATCAGAAATAATCACTGAAATAAAAACGGCATATGAAACATAATATTTTACCAGAAGGAAGACATATCGATCCCTCCTCGGCTTCCTTTCTCATAGACGTATCATTACGTACTTCCATTCTCGTTTATCACGCCCTCTACTAAACGACTGTGACTATTTCAATATATATTAAAGGATGCGTCTTCATAGATAAAGCAAAACGAACATATAATATATATAAATCTTAGGATTTTGCCATTAGGAAGATACGTTGACCCCTCCTGGGCCTTAGTAGGGAATATACCTCGATTGTGTTTGGGTCAGGGTAACTAACACACCAATAAGCATACTTATTTGAAGGAAATAAAAGGTGCAAACTTCAGAAACAACAAATAAAAATAGAAATGTGTATCAAATTAGAATATTTGAAATAAGGAAGACATTTTCAACCTTTTCTATATATATATATATATATAACTACAACAGTTTGGCATTATGAAGACATGTTGACCCCGTATGGGCCCAAAATAAAGGAATACAACCTGTTCTCAAGATATCCTCCTTAGTTATAAGCATTATTATCCCAAGAAAATTAAGAGGCAAAATTACTCGGAATAATGACTGCAAACAAAAAATGTATAACATGGTCTGTAACTTGACATAAAAAACATAATATGTCATAAACAGGCCCGTCATGAGCCCAAATTAAGGCATGTGATATCAATTAACCCAATTCCTGTTTGTTTTTGCATTTCTACCTGACTGACTACCAGAAACAGGTATACTTATGTCTAAAAACCAGAAACAAATCAATACAAGTTTACAACGGCCTAGTGTTTTTATTGTTGATGAGTTTTTACCTAACAATTAGTATTAATGAATATTCATTAATATGCAAATGAGCTTATTAATATATATGGACCACAGACACAAAAAATATATATTTATAAACAAATGGCATTTTTGGGCAAATTTTATAAATCTTTATTGAGCACAATGATTAAATTATCTCGTTTTCACTGATTTGTTTTTCCGTCAAAAGCAAGTATTTTAAAATTAATACTCATGAATATGTAAACGCGCTATTTGTATATTTGGATATCAAATTGTAGGGTAATGACCATTCTTTTGTTTGGTACCAATATTATTGATATATGTTGAATATAGTCTGAGATATAAGCAATTTACTATGACTACCCTCTTAATCCAACATTTAACTGTGGGTTGTCATGGAAACGGTGATATTTTATATAGCTGTCGAGAGATTGTCTTTCTTTAGAGCATTTTGTCTCATTCAGTAGATCCCAGTAAACACTTTGGCACACATTAAAAGTAGTTAAATAGGGCAGGTTGCTTGTCAGGCGAAATTAGCCACCGACCTATGCGTCCGTTTTGCTTTTACATTACGTTTTATGCTTATTTCTGGCTATAATTTATGATGACGTCACAAAACCCTAAACTCAAACCAAAAAAATTGGCAACAAAATCAACAAAAAGTTCAATTTTAACAAGCCATGCACACGGAAACTACAATACTATGTTATAGATAAACCATGGTTATTGTCGAGGTTTTGGGTATACTGTAAATTATACCATAGTTTGGTGACCTTTCACTGTCTGACCCCAAACGAGGCGGAGCCGAGTTTGGGTCAGACAGTGAAAGGTCACCAAATTATGATATAATTTACAGTATTCCCAAAAACCGAGACAATAACATGGTTTATCTGTTTTAACCAATGTATTGGACTGTTTTTGTTTTTGTTTTGTTTTTTTCTTACAAAAACTATACTTTTATTTATTTAGTATATCTTTTTCTACTTTTTTACTTTTATTTCTCTTTTTTTATATTTTTATGGTAAAGTGGTAACAGGCAGTCTGATGAAATGCTGTACCAATTGACCTTGTGTACTAAAAAGGATGAAACACCCCACCTTTTTTTTAATTAAACTAACTGAGGCACTACTGCTAAAATCTGATTGGTTGCAATCTTGTCAATCACAAGATATTACATCAGCATCTTAATTTGGTCAAACTTTGTTGCAATCTGGTTGGTCAGCTGTAGCTTTGGTCATTATAATATACTCCAGACAGACTGTCTGGTTTCATGTGTTTTATTCAACAAAAATTGCCATTTTTAAATAGAAAGTTGCTCAGTGCAGAAGTAAATTTGAAGTTCCTCTAACCTTTACCACTCTCTGGATAATATCAGCAGACAATATATTTGATGATACTTTCTTAGTTTTTCCAGCCAACAGAATTTGACATTTCATGCAAACTGTCTCTGGTTGAGACAATGTACATGAAATGTCAAATCGTTACCTGAGAAAAAATAAGAAAACTATTTAAAAAATGTCATCTGCTGAAAATTGATGGTTAGCACTCTGGACATTTTGAGCAGACAACATATTGGTGATAGTTTATTTTTTTCCAATAAACATTAGACATTTGAAGACAATTTGCTTGAAATGTCAAATTCTGTTTTCTAGGAAAAAATACGAAAATGTTCAAATTGTCTGCTGAAACAAAATTCAACATACAACATTTTGAAATATTTTTCTTATTTTTCCCAGAAAACAAAAACCTGTTTTTTTTTTGAGACAATATCAACTTGTCATCGCCTGCGGAATTAGCCCAGAGAGTGAAAAAGGTTAAGGTGCACTGATGAGTTGACAGTAATTCTAAAGTACACCTGTGAGATCTATAAATAAAACCATGGGTTAATTTTCAAATCTGAAAATTATCCCATGGTCCAGCTATGGTATAATTTTCGGTTATTGAGATTTAACCTTAGTTTTATTTACATAGAGACAATGGAACATCCATTGGTTAAGTCTTAGTTATACCATGGTTCGTGCGCATGTACGATGCGAGAATGCACGAGCGTGAGCGAGTGCATTATCGCACGTACATGCGCAGAACCATGGTATAACTGACTTATCACATTTGCATGCATGTAGATCATCTACATCGCGAGATATTTCATGCTAAATGTTGGGAATTTAGGCAACTATGTGATAACTTTTAATATTAATTTTGTATTCACCGTTTACTTCTGTGTAAGGACGAATTACACAAACGTTACAGAGTTGTGTTGTTAGAACGGCATGCCCACACGTCTAGGTTGTAAACATTCGCGGAATTTGTTTCACCGTATGTATGGAGGTTAAGCATGACCACACGCCTAGGTTGTAAACATTTGCGGAATTTGTTTCACCGTATATATGGAGATTAAGCATAACCACACGCCTAGGTTGTTAACATTTGCGGAATTTGTTTCACCGTATGTATGGAGATTAAGCATGCATTTTGTGGCACGACGTTGTTTTATTTATGCACGTGTTATTCATTTTTACGGCATGTGCAGTGTACAGATTTATGACTGTACGACGCTCTGCAACTGCAAGTAGGGTCTTTATATCTGATCAGACAGAAGTGAATCTGATTTTTTAAGCATCGATCCATACTTTATTTTAGCAGACAATATCTCAGTCGCAACAGATCTTTCGGGAACCAGTCCCTTCTTCAGTTGCAATAAAGCCGAAAGAAGAATATTTACTTATACAGACGCCATTTAAGGGGGATAATCAGTACAATAGTCCAAACTGGATGAAACAGACAGTTGTAATAGCTAAGGCATTATGAAAGCAAACCTACTGAATATAGTGGAATTTTTTTGGCTGTAAAAATTATAATTTGAGATGAAAATAAAGACATTTTCTTATTTTTCCTCAAAGTATAGCTTTTGTGTAGTTCATTAGAACTACATTATTGAGTTTCTAACAAGTAGCCACAATATATGTTTTAGAGCAGTAATAAGAAAAATATCTTTTTTAACTGAAAAAAAAAATGAATATGAATTGAAGAAGTTGTGCTGCTGACATTTTTAGGATTAGATTAGCCTGTTTTCAGCAATCATGGGGACATAAGTGTGTGAGTAATACTGGTCATTCGCGCTTTTTATCCCTGGCCTTCTTATAGTCTTTCGACGGCGGTAGTGTATTTATGCGTAACTGCTGTCCAACACTTTTTGAACGACCCTCACGGCGAGATTAATACAAGCAATCTTCCAGTTCCAGTATCATTTAATACTGCAGCCTCTAAACCCTAGCCCCAGACCATCGCACTATCCCTGTCAAGGCCCTATTGCCCTAGCCCTAACCCACCAACCCTAACCCTAAGCTATTGCTAACCCTAACCCTAACCCTAACCCTAGCTACCTAACCCTAGCTATTAACCGCAAACTTCAAAACTAACCGCAACCCTTACCTGCGGCATCTAACCCTAGCCCCAGCCCCTAACACTAAACCCTGTCCAGCCCCTTCTACCCTAACCCTAACCGCTAACCCTACCCTACCCAATCACTAACCCTAACCTAACCCTAGGTAGGAAACATTAGAATTAACCGCAACCCCACAAATAACAGCAACGCTTAGCCGCAGCCTCTAACCCTAGCCCCAGCCCATAACACTAACCCTGTCAAGGCCCTACTACCCTAGCCCTAACCCACTAACCCTAACCCTAAGGTATTGTAATAGTATCAACACGAGCTCTCTAGCAGGTAAAGAAAGGGTGCGAAAGGCTTCCGAAGTAAGAAAAAAATCGTCAAATTTTCGAACCAAAAATGTTCGGTTTACCGTTGTACCTTTGTAGCGCAGTCCCGTCAACACCAATCAAGCGCGGCTCAAATGGCCCAGCATACGAAATGCGCAAAAAAAAAGCAAAATAAAAGGGAGAGAAAGAGAGAGAGAAAGGAAAAATGCGGGATCAAATCGCAAACAACAACAACAACAACAAAAAAAAAAAATCTCCACGCGCATACATTTTCCAACCGTGACACCTGCGCTATGACCTTTCGTGAGTGTAAAAAATTGGCAGTGTTTGATTGTAACGAATAATATATCAAGCTGTGTTTGATGAGTTTCTCATGTTGGATTCCAGAGGTAAATATCCAACCCTACCCTCATTTTGGCTGCATTTTTTCAAAACCCTCGGCCGTTCTAAGGATAAGTATGTTTCAGGAAGCTCCCATTAAAATTAAAGACTTTTCGATCAAAACTTACGTTGATAAAAAGATAATAAAAATGCAATTTCAGCAATCAAGGGATTAAAACATTGTGACAGATATGCCCAGCTAGCCAGTTTCCAAACTCATCAGAGCTTTTATCTCCAACATATTTATATGTTTCAGGGTTCTAACCATTATTTTGAAAATTGAAGTATAAAAGTTGTCTTCCAAAAAAAAAGTTGGAGTTTACTTTTCTACGAAAGCCGGGTAGGGACATTTCTTATTTCTAACTTCTAACTTCTAACTTCTTACTTCTAACTTCTAACTTCTAACTTCTAATTTCTAACTTCTAACTTCTTACTTCTAACTTCTAACTTCTTACTTCTAACTTCTTACTTCCATGTATGTATGTATGTATGTATGCGTGCGTGTGTGCGTGCGAGCATGTGTGTGTGTATGTGTGTGCGGGTAGGGACACCATTTCTGACAAAACCAAGTACATGCACAGCGAAGACTCAGACAAGCTTGTATATCTGAGTAGTCTGATCAGTTCTACATTTGCGCTATATGGGTAATGAACACAATACGTCTTTAAGTTATTAGTGTCCTCTAATCAGAATGGACAGACTGATCCGAGTAATTGCTATGCATATATTTTTTTATTATTGTTATTTTTTTTTTTAATTTATTTATTTATT